>AP025059.1:3538608-3584133 GCA_036186865.1 Eustoma russellianum | reverse complement strand
CCCTCATCACTTTTCCCTCTTCTTGATTTACTGCCCATATAAGGAAAAAGTATTGTTGGGAAATATTTAAATGGCACAAGAAAAGCCAAACAAAAAAAGATAACAACGAAAGCCGAGACGAGTTTCAAGATAACTCTGTCCTTAAAGCAATTTAGTCTCTACCAGTGACCAAAGTAGACAACAAGACTAATGCTTCCCAAGATATAATGGTTTACTATCTTTAGTTTGCTCTACTAGAGATAGTTTGAACTTGATGATAGAAGAGATTGCTAGTAGAAGGAATAAGAGAAGAAAGTACTGCAGAAAATTCATTAGTTTTTCAAGAATTTTTCATGTATATGTTAAAGATAGCAAAGCCTAATATTTATAAGCTTTTGGTTTTCAAAACACAGGTTTAAAGGACCCTTTTCTGCAGTTTATTTCCCCTAGGAAACCATAGACGCTCAATATAAAAGGAGATGTTATTTGATGCAGAAGTTGCACCTTTTATGGACTGACGCAACACTTCAGGCGCGTTATGTAGGCGTTCGAAGTGTTCTGAAAGCTTGATGGAACACTTCGAACGCCTACATCATGAGCTTCATGTCACTTCGAACGTCTACATTAGGCATTTCATGTCACATCGAAAGGCGTTCGAAGTGTACGAGAAGTTTTCTTGAACACTTCCTTCAACACATGAAGCGTCTCATATGTTTGGGACGTTTCCATTTCTTTTCATTATCCATGAAACGCTCCAAACTTCACACAATCTCCTATCAATAGATCATATAACATTATACAAGATTGGATCACAAGATTTAAAGTACTTTTAACGACTTTTCTAACAAGTGTGACACAGAAAATCTTTCCATGTTATAGTTTCCATTTTCAATTGTATAAGATTGTGAACTCTGTTATTGATCAGTTTTATGTATACTGTTCAGGATTATTGTGAAGAACCCAAAAATGGCCTCAGAGGTCGAGGGTTGTGCCTAGTCCCAATATCCTGTACATTGCAAGTTGGAAGCGATAACCGACCTGATTGTTGGGCTCCGGCTTTTGGCCGTGGTAGCAGTGACGGCGGTAGTGGTGGTTTCCGATGAACCCCGGTGAAGTTGACGGTACTAGAGAAACTAGATAGAAGGATACAACATCATTAGCAGTCAATCTGTTAACTGTTAAGGTTGATTGCTCCTGATGCTATATCTGCATGCATCTTAGTTTTTTCCAAGTTGTGGTATAACGACAATAAATAAATTCATTTTCTGATTGATTATACTTTACTTTTGGTTTTATCATACATTTGTTTTCTGTTTTTCAACTTGGCCTATTATTGTCATATGAAATGTTGATCGAGTTGGATGAACTCAATGAGCTCGTAAGGCTTATATAAGATGTTGAGCAGAAGCTGAATAGAGACGACGAAGGTGGGGTCAAGTAGTTATGTTTAACCAATCAAATATTTCGCGAACTGTTTGAGTTTGGTTCGTATTTGATTTACATTTGTTCGGTAATTGTCTGTAAACGAGCCGTTGGGTTCATTTACTAAAACGAAATGAACTATTTGCAAACTGTTCGGCTCGTTTAAACAGTTATAGTGTTGTCGAGCCAAACTCGAACTGATTTTAAAGTTCGTTTTGCTAAATAAACCGAGCAGAACAATTCGTTTAGATAAATGAATTTAAATTCAAAAACCTAGTATTCGGTTCGTCCTGGTTCATTAATGGTGAAGGGATTCTTTGTTGCTCCACCACTTCCTGCTGGACTTTGAAGTTTCCTCACAAGACCATAGAAGGAATTGAAAGAGAGAATATAATTTAAGATTTAATAGAAAACTATGTCACCTCATTTTTCTTATATAGTTTTTCATGTGAAATATATCAATAACGATATTAATATACTGATAACCTGATCAGTACTAATTAAAATAAAAACAGTACAAAAAGGAATAAAATTGAAACGAGTAAGAATTATTTTGAATAGGGCAGTTTCATTTGACACCTTTGACAAGTTTCAAACATGTCAACTATGCATCTTTTGCGGATAGAACCTATTTATTATACTACATCCGCTTCAGATAGTTCTGTTAAAACAATACTAAAATGAATTTTATGGGCCTTTTGGTTTGAACTTCGGTATTAGTATCAGAATCGGAATGATAGATGCTGAAATCGGAATGAGTTTGAGCTGTAAACTCATATACGTTTGGTATAGAAGCTGGAATGTGTATCATCATGTATGATATTTGAAACACATATAATCGAGAATGAGAATTAAAGCGCACGCATACACACAGTAGTGACACATGATGGTGGCTCGCAGTGGGTTGCGGTGGTGGCATAGTGGTGGTACGGTGGTCGCAGGATGGTTCCCGGAGTGTTGTGATGGCAAGGGTGACACGGTGGTGAAGGGATGTTAACGAGGTGATGGCAAGGTGGCGGAGTGACGACAGGGTAACGGGTGGTGATATGGTGGTGGCGGGATGGCAACGATGACACAGTGGTGGTGAGATGGCGGCGATGACACGGTGGCAGAGTGGCGGCGATGACTTATATAACTAAATTAATTTACTCTAGCTCTATATGTCGAGTGTAACTCAAAATCATACACAGCTAGCGGAAAATATGAAAAGATATATTTATATAATTCAACATAATCATAAATATTGTCCCAGACCTTCGGATTATTCATTTTTATACGAACATCCTCCTCTTCACATAAAAAAGAATCTAGAGTTTTTTCCAGCCAATTGGAAATTTAGAAATTAAATACCTTTCATTGAGCAGTTTCGGGTATTTCCGACAGGCCGATATCCAAACTCCAAAAAGTACATACATTATTTAGTGAGCACTTCTGATATTTATATTTATATGTGTAGGAGACAAAATTTACAAAATTTGGTAAAATTACTGATACCATATACAGGTGGGTATTGGTCGATATGGAACATTTCTAATTATGATCGAATTTTAAAACGCTTTCATGTATAAAAAATATAAATAATTGTTCTCGGCCAATGAAATGTAAAAGATATATGTTATTTATTTTATGCCCAATTAAATATCCCGTGTTGGTCTGTAATTGCTTGTACTTGCTTCTAGAAACACATAAAACATCCCACTTTAAGTTATTTGAAAATGGAGTCCCTCTAGGTTAGAATTATCGACTCAACTTTTGTTGGTTATTTATCAAAACATAGATAAACATGCATTATTAGTTATATTCATCTCATTCTTTGTGTCGCTTTTTTATCTTAAAGTAATTCATGCTATTAATATGACTTGGTATTTTGAGAAATATATATAGGTCTGTGAAAATAAATATCTTTTACTAATATAATGAATCTCGAGAAAAATGACGATATTTACAGGGGAAAAAAGAAAGAAAAGTGGGAACCAAAACCCCCGTAGGGACTAACTTTTTTCTGAGAGAGATACTTATATGGGTCGTCGCTTCTGCTGGGGATAGGATCCCCTGACCGCCTCACATGGACGGTAACAAAGGACCGCGCGACATGTGGCAGTCAGGGGAGGTGGTGAGACTAGATACAGGTCACACGCATCTAGTCTCACCACCCCCTGACTGCCACGTGTCAGGCGGTCACAAGGGAGGTGAGAAAAAAGGGGGTTAGGGGATCCCATTCCCTTCTGCTGATACTTCCTCTCGGGGTTGGGCAAATGAAACGTCATGCACAAAATATGACCCATGAACTCTGTCTTCAAGTTCTGTTTGAAATGTGATGATTTTCATGATTTTGATCATGTAAAATTGAGAGAACAGAAGTTTTCACTTTTCACCCATCGTAATTCAACATACGACACATGGATAGATACATATACATACACTTATATAGACAAACACACACACACACACACACACACACACACACACATATATATATATATATGTATATACATACACACATATACATATATTACACACATATATACACACAAATACATATGTATACTTTACATACACTTATGCATGCACATATACTTATATATATATATATATACATATATGCATACATATACATATACATACAAACACATACACTTTTATATATATACATACATATATATATATATGTATTATATATTAACATATACATGCACATATATATATGCAAACATGTATATATATATATATGTACATATAGGCTACGTCACAGGAATACCACCGGTCAATGTTTCAGACCGGGAAAATCGACAAAATCTTCTAGACATATTTTTGTATTACCACCGGTCAATGTTTCGGATCGGAAAAACCGACAAAATTTTCTGGACATATTTTTGTATTATAACATAAAATACGTAAAAGAAAACATATTTACCAATTAATGTACAAAAAAATACACAACAAACAATATGCATATCATAATTATTAAATGAATATAGTAATATACATCAATACATACCTTTTATTTGCCTATTGTAGGACGAGAATGAGTTGCCAGGGGATGCAAAAAGGTTCTTCGAGATGACATTGATTGAAATCGTTGCATAATATCTTCATCTTCAATGGTGCTAAAATTTTCATGCTCAAAGTAACACAATAAATAATTTGATTGTACATCATCCCCAACCGGTTGTGTAGATCAGTCTTGACGATATTCATTGCAGAAAAAGTTCTTTGAGCACTAGCCGTTCCAATTGGTAAGATCAATGCTAACTCGATAAGTCGATATACTAAAGGAAAGTAATTGTGATAATTTTTCTCCACCATCTTCTTTGCAAGATCTCCAAGATTATTTATATTAGAGAATACTTCATTTGATTTCATATCGACAATGTAATTGTCAAGTTGATGGTCAAGCTCTATTCGTTCCAAGGAAGTGAAGTCATCTGGATATAACTCAGCAAGATGCAACAACTGACAATGATTAAAGTTAGCAAAAGAATTTGAAGGATAAAGACACATTACACATTTAAGTAAATTTGTGTTTGCCTCTGTGAAGTGTTCATCCATTTCCATAACAATAATGTCAATCACCCAAGAATTTATATGAATAAAAATTAATTACGCTATAGACAAATCAATCATCAATGTCATATGTATTAATACAATAAAAATAAATGAAGTATTTTAATGAAGATTTCTGCAAGAAAATGATGAAAGTATGTCATCGGTTCACCACCTTTATGCTTTTTTCTAGACCAGCCAATGACAACATCCTCAATATTAGGCACATCAATTTCATGTATTTCACAAAACTCAAAGACTTCTTTCAACAAATTATCCCAACCAACCTCTCTATATTCTTGTAAGCTCTTTTGTACCCCGCTAATCATATTAAGAGCACACCATATGTTTTGATCTCTCACTTGTAGAATCTTACAAAGTGTACTTGTCATTCCTAATATTTTCAACATAAACTTTCCAACAAATACAAACTCAAAAGAGTCCATCTTATCAATCAAACCCGATGCAGTATTTTGGATATCTGATTACTCGCCATCCTCATATTTTAGTAAGTTTTAGACACATTTTTGTCACTTAGCATAGAATTACCGAACGATAAACACTATGTGACCATATAACAGAGAGTTAGTGTTCTGTCAAAGGAGGGGCACACTTTGAACTGAATGGCCAAAAATACAACTACACCTACCTATCTATATAATTAATTTTTTTCGCCGACGTTGGGGGCACGTGTCCCCCAGGCCTCCCTTCCCTCCGCCCCTGTATACATGCGCGTGTACGGGCACGCTCTTTTGTTTCAATAAGTGAACATATAAATTTATGTATTTTATTAACTCAGCCAATGTAAGATAAGTTTTTGTCAACACCATCACATAGCTTGACACTCACGTATATAGACAATAACATATGTTCTTTTAATAACAAACCTCGTCTTAATAGCCTCTCTAAATGTCAAACTTTGAGCTACAGACGAACATTTGTATTCACATATGAGAGGGCTGAGATCAAATGCAATAAAATTGACTATGATATTGTTTTAAACTCGAAATCTTAAGATAATATGTGGTATTCTATGAACAACGTCAAAATCGGTTCAGATCTGGACAGGCAATTGGTGAATTCAAATAAGAGGCGTCCAATCAACAACCGCTACGTGGTCTATTGGCCAACAATTTGACAGCTTTTTTCCTGAATCTGCAGAGTTAATCCAATCACGTATTTGCTGCTGATTGACGGCCTCTTATTTGGCATCACACCCCGCACCGAGTCAAGAGAGCGAGACTCCACTTTTATTCTAAACGGTTACATTTTTTTTTTTTTTTTGCTTTGTCATGTTTTTAATGTTCCAATCAAACACTTTGAACGTAAAAATGGAATCACGTTTCTTTATGCCTTGTTCTTATTTTTCTCTTCGTTTTGTCGTTTTGAACGGGCGTGGGAAGTTTAAAAAATTAAAAAAAAATCCAATAAAAGATGAGAATTCTGGACGATGACCTTGTAAATCTGCCATGATGAGCCAAAAAGGAACCTTAATAGCTGCAGTCAGCAACTAAATTTTGGTTTTACACTAAATTATATATGACTTGGTTATAAGTTGATCAAGAAAATTTCTCAATCATTAGAAACAAATCTCAAGGATATTCATCACATTCGTAATAAAATATCACCTTTTTTTATTTAGAATCCGTTGATAGTTTCTTCCTTGTTTCCATTTCTAATGGAGTCAATGACACGCTCTTTTTTTACTATAGAATAAAGCAAAATGACTCACTAAATTAACTGCTCTTCTTATATTATGAAGTAGCAATTAATCGACACAGCTTGACTTAACACATGTGTATGATTATATATATCCAATCTCCATACTTTGTTATAGACAGAAGCTTGTAACGTAATATAGTTGTTGATAGTTTCTTTCCCTTCTTCCTTTCCAATGAAGCAGTCAATTGATGTTCTTTGTGTACAACCCGTGTAAGAATATGGCTTTTTCTTTCATACGAGGGCATTAATGTAAATTTATCATTTTGAAATCTTCAGAGTAAGAAAAAGCCGACCTGCTGAGCTAATTAGAACAGATAAAATATTCTGAAATTCTTTGCTGCAGCCTCAATTTAGAATTGCGCACTTCTTGAATTTTACCTTTTTGCCATCTTATTTATTCGTTTTGTTTTCTTCTTCCTCCTTTTAGTCAGCATGTGGAGAGAGTTCAGAGTTTTCTCTATTGAACTTAGATGTTTGAGCTACACTTGGAGATTTTTGGAAGGTTACTTCTTTTCTCTATAGTTTATACATACACTTATAAACAAAATATGACTTCTTTCTTGGTCGCACTATTTAAAATAAGTATAAAAGAAAATTTGACCCTAACCATCAATAGCCCCCACTATGTAAATCCAATAATATGTCTCCATGACCAAACTCTAGAACTCGTTTATTTTATTAAAGTGCAAAAGTGTATATACATACATATATGTATACATATACATACATACATATATATATATATATATGTTTGTATGTGTAAGCGTGTGCAGGCACACACGCGTAAGAAACTTTTATGTCTAATAGTTGAGTAACATTTCTTCTATCTAATAGACTCGAGTCTGAATATCATCTCCCATTTTTAAATTTTATGTATATAATATATTAAATACACATATATTATTCTATGATGTCAAAGAGGAAATTATTTGATTTGGCGAAGTTTTTTTTTTCTTGATAGAATTTGACGAAGGTTAAGTTGGTAATTAAACAATGGACAGTGCCATCCGGTACTTTTCGCGCCAGTCAAAACAGTCAGCTTTCCGTTGTAACCATTTTCCAAAATTTCAAAGCACCCAAAACAGATTCTTCACAGACTTCAGGTGAATTTAAGAGAGGGATCTTTTTGAAATCCCAAGCCTTTCAACAATCTTCAATTTTTCCCATGTCGATCTCCGCTTCTTCAGCCCAAATTCTCCACCATACCGCCGCCTTTCTCTCAGAAGTTCTCGCAGAATCGGAGCTCCGGCACCGGCTGTTGTCTACCTTCCTCACCGGACTTCCAAATTCTGCAGAAACCCCTCAAAAACCTCTAAAGCTTGCGTCTGAAACTCTTGAAAATGCACTTTCCACTAATAATTATTCCATTAGATCTTCCTCTCTCCGATTAGCGGAGAAGCTCCTTTTGAGTTATGGTCAGAACCCATGTTCTTCGTTCCTTTTATCCCTTATTTATCACCTTTTTAACCGTCCTACTGATGCTGCAATAAGTCTTTTTGAAGTTTTTCAGGCGGACCCTTCACTGGCAAGATCAGAGATGGCGCCTCATCTGTTTGAGGAATTGTTTCTGATACACTTTCTTCCTGTTCTTGAATGGTACAACGGTCAGAGGTCCCAGATTGTGTCGACTTCATCAGCTTATTTAACTTCGGCTTATGATAGCGATCAATCAATAGTTGTTTCTCCTTCAAGTTTGTTGAAGGATATGAACGACAATCAAACTTTGAAACTAAAAGATTTAGAGAAGGCGTATGAGGAGATTCTTGATGAGAATTGCAGGGTATTTGCTGGATACATTATAAAGGTTCTGCAAAATAAAGATGCAGACGAAATAATTGGTCAGCCTACAGTGGTGGTGCCAACTGCAGAGAGTGAAAAGTCAGGGCATCAGGAAGAGAAGAACGTAAAGGACGACAGTATGATGAACGGGCGCCATAATGTAACTCTTATTTTCCTGAGTCAGTTGGTCGTACATTCCTCCTTTTGATGGTGTTCTAGATATCAGGTCTATTTACTTAATAAAGGAAAAGCAACAAATAGACAAAAAGGAAGAGCAAAAAGTTCAAGTAAAAACAAATTTGAGATATTTTCTCCTTCTTTATACATGTCATGCTAATTTTACCTGTAGAAAGTCATAAAGTTCTTCCTTTCCATATATTTTCAGATGCTTTTACATATGTTTCTCACCCGTTCCAATGCTTTAATCGAGGTAGTTCATTTAAGAAATCCTGCTGTTAAAAACTAAAAAGTCTACGAGGTTTGTATTTATTTGCATCCTTCTGATTTATGATTTCCGTTGGCATATCTTCCTTACTTTTAGATTCAAAATTTCAAGTTGCTAGAGTTAGTAATATAGTGTTGACCTTTTCTCCCCGACGTATATTATGCAGCCAATGTGGTCTGAAGGAGATCTGTCCGGAGAATTCAACAGCGGCAGTAGGCCAAAAAGCCTATCCAAATTTCCATCTTTTTACCCTGAAAGAGTATCTCCACAAGTCTTCAGAAAACAAGATTCATCTACCATGTTCACGTTGTCGGAAAACTACAACTCCTATCCCGAGCGAGAATCATTTTCAAATGACAACTTGAGTGATGGCCCCTGTTCATCAAGTTCTGAGGGTGAAGCAGTGGTAATTGATTAACAACATCTGTAACTTTGTTAGACTGATATTACCTATGCAGTTCTCCTCTTCAAAATCTATGAATTTGTCTTGTAGGTTAAAAACAAGAAAACAGGACCGGTTAACTCTAGGCAAAGTCCAGGTAGAAGGCTGAAACAGCCTATTTATGCAGAATTAAGCCGGTAGGCTACATAGTTGACGTCCTCAGATAATTATTTTTTCAAAACCAACACTTTTTACCTTACTATGCTTTTTTCCAGCTCTCCGGCTCGTCTTGTGGAAGAAAGTGACAATCCGCCAGGAGGTGGAAAGCAAACGCCTCCAAAGGACTTTGTCTGCCCAATAACTAGTCAAATATTTGAGGATCCAGTGACTCTTGAGACTGGGCAGACTTACGAACGTAAAGCAATCCAGGAATGGCTTGAGCGAGGGAACACTAGTTGCCCAATTACACGCCAGGAATTGCACATCACTCAGCTTCCTAAAACCAACTATGTGCTTAAGCGTCTCATTGCAAACTGGCTAGAACTGGACTCTGTCCGGGCCTCCAGAGAAACTGAAGATCAATATCAAGAAAGTGAATCCAAATCAGAACGATTGATTCGTTCCCCCTCACCCAAAAAATACCACCGGGCTACACGTTCCCCTTCACCAGACAAATTTTACCGATTCAGGCATTCTGCTTCACCAAGCAAATCAAAACGAGCCACACGCTCCCCTTCGCCAAACAAACCCAACCGTTTAATCCGCTCCTCTTCACCAAAATGCGTCATAAGTCAAGCCACAAAGGATAGCAAACTTTGCGAGATGCGAGATGCAATCACCAAGTTGTGCGCGTCAGAAGTTCTGGAAGAGTCAGAAATGGCGGTTCTTCAAATCGAGCGGCTCTCGAAAGAACCCAAAATGGAGGTGGATATTTGTAGCTTGATATCAAAACCAGCCGTGATTAACAGTTTTGTGGAAATTCTTTTTAATTCAGAAGATCCCCTTGTATTAAAGGCAACTGTATTGCTTCTGTCTGACCTTGGATCAAGAGATAGTACTGTGATCCAAACACTGACCAGGGTTGATTCAGATGTGGAGTGTATTGTTGCTCTTTTCAATAGAGGCTTGCTGGAGGCTGTTGTGTTGATATACTTATTACATCCTTTTATAACAAGCCTTCAAGGAATGGACATTGTAGATTCTCTTTTGACAGTTATCAATACAAGCGAAGAAGAGTTGCTTCAAATGTGTATGAAGCCAAAAACAGCCTCAGTGCTGCTGCTTGGGGAACTTCTGAAGAGTGAGGACGAAATCCTGACATCTGAAGTTAGTAAGAATCTGATTTCAGAAATTGCAATTGAGAGCATTGTGGGAAGCTTGAATTCCGAAGTGAGTGAAGAAAGGATGTCAGCTATGTCCATCTTATTAAGATGCATGATGGAGGACGGAAATTGCAGGAATGTAATTGCTGACAAAGCTGAGCTGACTCCTTTATTGGAGAGCTTGACAGGACCAAGAGATGGACAATGGTTTGAGATTGTGCTTTTTCTGTCAGAATTAGTTAAATCACACAGGTATATGTATCGACAGTTGTGATAATTTCAATCCAACTGACTTTGGCCTGCTTGGTTTTCTGTTAACTTATCTGCATATTTTTGTATTTTCAGAAGGACCTTCAATGAACAAGTTTTGCATATCATAAAGGATGAAGGTACCTTTAGCTCAATGCACACCCTTCTCACATATCTACACATGGCTCCACTGGATAGACGTCCTACAGTGGCTAGCTTGCTCCTCCAACTTGACCTTCTGGTATGCCTGTCTTTTCTCCACACAACCCCTTATACACTTCTTATGCAGAAGTATTTCTGTACATGAAAAATTGAACAAAATATACTTAGATCTAGTGTTAACGTGCAGTCAGAACCAAGAAGAATGAGTATGTACCGTGAAGAGGCCATAGATGCTCTTGTTTCATGTCTTAAGAGTCCGGAACTTCCAGCTGCTCAGATAGTTGCTGCAGAAACTATTCTAATGCTCCAAGGAAGATTTTCATATGCAGGAGAACCCCTTGCACGAGAATTCCTTCTTAGACGTGCTGGAGTGACTGGAACATATAAACGGATGATGTTCAAAGATAAGATTGGAAGTGCGTCTGATGAGGTTCAGGAAAATATGGTTAGTTTCAGCCAGAAAGGTTTTTTATTTTAGTTACCTTATCACCGCCACGACATACCACCGTACAAACATCATACACAGGCACACACATAAAACCCCAGTCCGTTAAGCTTATTCCTTATCTTCAGGCAGATGGTGCAACAGAGTTACACCTGAAAGAGCATGTAGTCTTCGCTCATGGGTACTTCGGTGTTCATTTTACAGGAAGAAGAGAAAGCGGCTGAGATGTGGGAGAGAAGAATAGCCTTTGCTCTTGTCAGCCATGAATTTGGTTTAGTGTATGAGGCTTTGGCCGAAGGCTTAAGAAGTGGAAACACAGAGCTATACTCAGCGTGCTTCATGGCAGCTACGTGGCTTGTGCACATGCTCACTTTTCTGCCAGATACAGGGTTATATGGAGCAGCTCGAACATGCTTACTGAAGCGTTTTGTGTCGATATTTAAGTCTTCAAAGGACAACGAGGAAAAAGTCCTATGCATGCTTGCACTTAGCAGCTTCATGACAGACTCTGGTCAGTACCAATTCATAGACGAGTACAGATGATGAATATCAGAAACGTTCTGATAGTTTAGAGTAATAATATCTTCCTACTGCGTGGATACGAGTTTTTCCCCGGACAAGCTAGGTCGTTTGAGAGACAAATTTGCACCTCCAAATTGCTAAAGTACATTCTTTTGGAAACAAAAGGAAAACAAAAAAGGAAAAACAAACAAAATAACAGAAGAAAAGAACCCAAAGTACCCTATGTTATGCTTTATTAGGAATCGAGACTTATATGCTTCAAGCGTAAAATAAAATAGTAAAAGAAAAATTATTTAGATCCTTGTGTATTCTGTTTTTTTGTTTTAATTTAGATCCTCATGTGGAACACCTTTTGTTGTTTAACTTTCTCTGATAATCATGATCATAAAGCATATATACATATTTCTGATGTTCAGACTTTGAAATTTCAGGCGGACTCCAAGACCTAACAGCACATGTCAAAGACATTTTGAAGGGGTTGAGAGAGCTCAAAAGATCATCCACCTTGGCTATTCATATGCTAGAAGTCTTTTCAGAGGAGCATGAATCCAGCACTGTAAGTTATAATTAATGTGTAGATTATCTAATTCTACGGAAAATCAATTTTCAAATATTTCTTGTCCTGGTCTCCAGGATTTTTGGAGTCACAAAGAATTACTTCAAGAAGATTGCAGCAAACATGGTGAAGTTCTAGCCCTTGCTAGCTGCAAAGACAAGATTTTCTCAGGCCATGCTGATGGGACAATAAAGGTTAGCCACTTAATTACTAACATGAAGTGTACTTTGGAACAAAACTTACTATTAGATCCTAGCAAACCCTCTGACCAGAGCAATCTGTGAATAGCTTTAGCATATCCTGGGGGAGCTGTGAGGATATCCCTATAAGCATCTGTGCGTATAGTACTCCAATGGAGATATATTTGGAGATTCATCTAAATAGATTTGATCATCGTTGGAATCCTCTAATGGTTTTAAAAAAACTCAATGTCTCATATGGAAGGCGAAGTGACTTGACAAGTAATTGATATCGACTTTCGATAAGAACTCAATCTCACAAACGTCTAGCAAAGAGATCAATTTGACGTCTGGGTACATGTATCTCATAGACTTTTTAACTCTTGTTGTGAAGGTGTGGACAGTGAAAGGTGGAAAGCTACTGTTTTTGCAAGAATATCAAGAACATACCAAGGCAGTCACTAGCTTGGTGATTTTGCCGTCAGTGGAAAAGTTATACAGTGGTTCACTCGATAGGACAATGAGGGTGAGGGGAGAACTTTCTTAAGCTCAAACATGTATTAAAATTTGAGTCGCCTTAACTTTTGTTATCTTCACTTGCAGGTATGGTCTTTTGATAGCAAAGGCATCCGCTATGAACAAGTTCATGAAATGAAAGATACTGTTAGCAATCTAGTGGTTTCAAATAGTATTTTGTGCTTCATACCTCAGGGTGCTGGTGTTAAGGTACATGCTTTTGTCACATACAGGCTTCTTTCTTTTTTGTTTTTTTGTGTGTGCACGTGTATGCACATGGAAGTATGATCTTTATGAACGAAACAATAATCGCAACAAGCAAAGAGAAATGCTCAAGTAGGATTACATTTAGGGTGAATTTTTTAGCAAGATATTGTACTAATTGACAGGTTGAAAGCAACCTGACTAGCTGAAATGCATCAGGTTGAAATGCATCAACCTGACTAGCTGAAAGCTTAGTGCAAATGCCAGCTATTTTTGTTGACGGTCATTTATCTGAGGTTAAATTCTAATGTGGACCAAAGCTTTCTATTTTATTGAAGTACCCCTTTCTGTAATATCAGGTGCACTCTTGGAGTGGAGCATCGAAGTTGCTAAATCCAAACAAATACATAAGATGCTTGACATTGGATCAGGGGAAATTGTATTGTGGATGCATCGATAATAGCATTCAGGTGCCTGAAAATAAGATGTGTATCTCATGGTGTTTTATTTTTATACAAAAGTCATGCTTCTTGCTTATACTGAGCTCCTTTTATTTTGCAGGAGGTTGATTTAGCCTCTGGAACAATCAATAGCATCCAGAGTGGCTCAAGAAAATTACTTGGTAAAGGAATCCCAATATATGCTATACAGATCAGCGATGGATTCATGTACACAGCTAGCTCTCCTTTAGATGGAGTTGCTGTAAAGGTATTCCCACATGAAAAAGCAAAAAATTTGTCTTTTTTTTTTCTTTTGTTTTTGGGCTTCTACCCATTTTCCTGTTTTATTTGAGCTAGACCTTGATAATCATTCAAAGGAAATGTACTATATTGCTGGCCAGTAGGTTCTCCTACATCTATAAGAATGATTTTTACATGTTTCCTTAAGTGCTACCCTTCTTGAACTTACTGTGACCAACTTTTTGATAAAAGATATGGAGCCTGTCAACTTACAAGATCGTGGGATCATTGCCATCTACGTCAGAAGTTCGCTCCATGATTACAAGCTCAGACCTGATATATTTGGGGTGTAAGGGAGGCCTAGTGGAGGTGTGGTGTAAAAAGAAGCAATCAAAAGTTGAAACACTTCAAACAGGTACAAATGCTAAAGTTCATTCCATGGCCCTGATTAACAATGAAGAGATCTTGGTGGCTGGAACATCTGATGGAAAAATCCAGGTAAAACTTCTCTTTTCTCTCAAATAACCGGACACTCAAGTTTTGTATTCACTTTACTAGTCATTTTCACTAAAAGGGGTGAATTTTTTGCAGGCATGGGGACTGAACTAATGGAAGATGCAGTAAATAAGCAAGATTAGGATCATACTTGTGATAATATTTAATAACAAGAAGGAAATACCAAAATCTAGAAATTGGTTTAGGATTCTTCCCCTCATTCTGTTTTTCATTTTTTTCTTAGCTGTCTCAGTAAGTGTATAGATGAAATATCAAAAATGATGGCTTCAATTGAAGCAAGCTTGTATAGTTAGTGAAATGCATTCATGAAATGACTTAAAAATACTTAAAACCACAGAAGATGTCTGGCAATTTTTTCTTTTTTACTTTTTGGTTTTCGGAATCCCATTCCCTCTTACTTTCTTCTCTTTTGGTTTTCGTATAGTACTAAAGCACCATACGAGCAATCCATGAATTTACTTATTTATGACATTGGCAGGTTTTGTTTTCTAATATATATCCCAATATTCACCAACAACTAAGACTAATTACTGGTCTAACCGAATTCATTCACATAAAAATAATTGTGATAATTAATGATAATTAATCATACAAGGATCAAAATAAGTCTTATAAATTTTATTTGTCATGATCACATAATACAGTGATACTTGTTGTAACGGGGAAGTATTTTGACATTTGACAGTCATTTGGAGGCAAATTCTGTGAGCTGCAAAAAGATTTTGATATACAATTCAGATAAAAATCAAGAAATGTGCTTGAATGATCATAAGTTTGACATAACGCAGAGCTTGTTAGAGTCTTATTCATGCTCTACTTGCATCATAAAAGTAGAAACTTTTTACTTGATCGCCTCTATTCAAAGAAGCTTTCGAACTACTAGGGATCAATCCCTCATCACTGAAACGAAAAATGATCTCTTATTTAGATACGACACTATGCTTGTAGGGATGACAACTAGTAGCACTTATTCAATTAGAGAATGTTAGCTAATACTTCTTTAGTCCCATAAATATTATTCTAAAAAATATGCTACTCTAGAGCAGCTGTTTAGACGCATTCACTTTCTGACTGCTAAACACACTGGTAGAACAAACTTTTTCTTTTGGATCGACGTTCAATTCGATCATGCAGAAGAGGCCCCTGGCTTCTTCTTTTAGAACTTGTCATTTTTCTAATAATGAAAAATTATGTATGCTTTTTCTTTAAATCAGAAAAACATGTATACAGAAAGTTCAACATTAGATCGGAAGAATGATTTTTAATGGAATATAACAGTAAATGCTATTGCGTTTTTTTTTTGTATCAATCAAGATACGACGTCTCTATATGAATAGGGTAAAAAAAATTAAGGAAAAAGAAGAACGTTGGTGGGGAAATTTTGCCATATGTACAGCTGCTGTCAAATTCTTATAATACTAATGGTAGAAATTGTACAGACTTTGACTGAGCAAAATTATCCCAAGAAGGGTGATGATAGTACTGATAAAGACCTTGATTTGGAAAATGCATCTTTTTCATGAATATAAAGGTTGAACTCCAAACAGTAAGATCTCTGTCACCTCTGGTTTTATAGGGTGTGTAGGAATGTAAATTATGTTTTCAGGGCCACTAGTAGAAGTTTGTTATAGTATATGAAAAGCACAAGGAGCCCATTTTCACCGAAGTAACAACCTACGGGCTGGCATGCCAGTCTATCAGGTCATTCCATAGACCAATAGCGCTCCCACACTATATAGCTAGCCTAGAGTGAGTTAAAACATTATTGCCTTCGGCAAAGTTCGAACATCTAACGTTTTTTTCGAACTCTACCTAAAACCACTTGGATATGTCCTGATACATTTTTTTCATGAATACAGAAAGTGGGGAGGGGGAAGTTTTCAGACACCACATAAGGTGGAATCCAGCATCAATTTGTCTGAAACACCCGACACCTCATTTTTCCACTTGTCAGTAACATCAACTTGTCGTTGGAGTCAACACACGGGCTTTCATAATGAAAGAAAAATAAGGCATTAGGAACATGAAAGGAGCAAAAAAAAATTGTCCCCACATATTCTACTGGTTTTTGATAGGAGGTTTTGAAAGTAACGATAAGGATTCGAATTTTGTCAAAAGCAAGAATGTTTGAACCCTTCCAGGCTAGCTGCATAGTGTGTGAGCATTATTGGCCCGTGGAATGACCTGATAGGCTGACAGGTCAACCCGTCGGTTGTTCCTTCGGTGCCAATGAGCTCTTTGTGATGTTCCTGTGTTATGACAAACTTCTACTAGTGGGCCCTGAGAACCTGATTTACATCCCTACACACCCTGTGAGACCAGGAGTGGTAGAGACCGTTACAAGTTGGGGTTCAACCTTTTTTATGAAAGGAGCAAATGTCATTTATGGCATCATTACATCATATCCTTTGTAACACGTTACTGTAAAGAAAAGGGGGAATATCGCATCATTTGTTTACGGGATAGGATCACGTCATCCCTTTCTCCCTCATCTCTCTTTCCACCGTCCGTTATGTGGCAGTAGAGAAGAATTGGTGAGACTAAATGAAGGATGATCAGCAAAGAGTGTATAATGAAGAATATGTGGTGGACGTTGGTGAGTGCGGTGATGGCAGTAGAGAAGAATTGGTGAGACTAAATGAAGGATGATCAGCAAAGAGTGTATAATGAAGAATATGTGGTGGACGTTGGTGAGTGCGGTGATGGCAGTAGAGAAGAATTGGTGAGACTAAATGAAGGATGATCAGCAAAGAGTGTATAATGAAGAATATGTGGTGGACGTTGGTGAGTGCGGTGAGGAATAAGGGGTGAATGAATATCATCCCTTTTTGTTCACACGTAGTGTTCTTGCTAAAAGTTTACATATGATAAAGATATATAATACCAAACAAAAGCAAGTAATTTTATAACTAGTTGTCCAGCATAACATGGCTTTTCTTATTTGAGCTTCTAAGGAGATATCAAACTCGATAATAATCATTTAGTTGCTGACCTCAGTATAATCGAACCCTTAAATAATTAAGTCTTATGTGCCGTAATATTGATTAAATTTACTTCTTATTTTTTTTCCCAAAACTGGAAATAATGTTGTCTTTTTACGTCAATATCGGTGATAGGATCTAACATTGATTCTTTTTACTTGCATATATTCTATTAATTTATAAGTAAATATCTACTGCTTACTCATCGATTGTTATAAAGTTTGCTGGAGGAGAAATAATAGTGTCAGTAACCAATTTTTCTAATACCATATTCAGAATTGATTACTACAAATTGACATGAGAGGACCTTTTTGAGACGCCATTCATTGGCCTGTTGCCTTTTCCCATGTATGAAAACAACGTCCTGAAACAGCCAAAAGTCCCATCCAACATATAATTTATCTTATTTTGTTGAATGGATCCAAAACTTCTCTACTTGGAAGCACATGAGGCAAGACAGCAACTGAGTTTGCTTTATTTATTTGGCAATCTAGTAGCAACGGTACTCCACTGCATCCCGTTAAAGAAAAGTCGATTTCACTTTACGGCTGTATTCACATCCCAGAATGCCTAAGACACAGAAATAAACCACTGTTTCAAGATTATCCATTTTTGGGATACTGAGAAACTTGATAGTTTGATTTTCTCCTTATATTTTGCAGCAGTTTGTATTCATTGAAGCTTTGTATACTCTTTCAGCGATGAAGAATATGGAGATAGCTTTGGAGTCTGCTGAGAATTCGGAAGGAGGACCAAGAAGCAAAGGAGGCTGGAAGACCATGCCTTTTATTGTAGGTAGAGATCTTAACTTAAACTGGAAGTATTTTGAACAGTAAAGTCATGTCAAAGGTTGAATCCCTAACTGCCCTGCTCGTGTTTGTGTATATTTGGTCTGTGTTTTGGACAGTGAACGAGGCATTTGAGAGAGTTGCAACTGTTGGACTCCATGTAAATATTGTGATTTACTTGAAAACTCAGTATCACTTGGACAATGCAACTGCAGCAAGCCTTATCTTCTGGTGGGGTGCCATTGCCCAATTCTTACCAATCTTGGGAGCCGTTCTCTCTGATTCCTATTTGGGTCGATTTCGTGTTATTTTACTCGGAGCACTTGCTAGCCTCCTTGTGAGATTTCTCCCTTTCCTACCTTGATTTTCTTGCTTTTGTTCATTTTGTACACTTCTTTTCCTAAAGGTTTTCCTATCAATGTCCCTTTAGCGTTTATAGGGTGATAGAACCACATTTTCTTAAAGTTCCATAAATTTTTATGTGGGACGTTTCTATGATCTTCTAGCATCTAGACGGCAGTAGTGTCATGTGTTCTTGCAATTTTATATGTACAACGTTTCTATGATCTTCTAGCATCTAGACGGCAGTAGTGCCATGTATTCTTGCAATTACATATGTACAACGTTTCTATGATCTTCTAGCATCTAGACGGCAGTAGTGCCATGTGTTCTTGCAATTTCATATGTACAATGTTTCTATGATCTTCTAGCATCTAGACGGCAGTAGTGCCACGTGTTCTTGCAATTTCATATGTACAACGTTTCTATGACCCTCTAGCGTCTAGAGGACAATAATACCATGTTTTCTTATAATTTCATATGTACAATGTTTTTATGATCTTCTAGCATCTAGACGGCAGTAGTGCCATGTGTTCTTGCAATTTCATATGTACAACGTTTCTATAATCTTCTAGCGTCTAGAGGACAGTAATACCATGTTTTCTTATAATTTCATATGTGGGACGTTCGCGCCCTATGATGTCTAGAGGGTGATTGGACTATTTCACCTTTTAAAAAGTCAAATTTTGAGATCAATGGACAAATTCTCCTCTTTCAACAGGGACAAGGAATGCTATGGCTCACAGCCTTGCTAAAACAAGCAAGGCCGCCTCATTGCGATCACTACCCTCACAACTGTGTCAAACCAAGTGCAAGCCAGCTCTTGCTTCTTATTTCTGCCTTTGTGCTAATGTCTATTGGAACCGGAGGAATTAGGCCATGTTCTTTAGCCTTTGGGGCTGATCAGCTTGACGAGAGAAAGCCCAATAGACAGAGGATGTTGCAGAGCTATTTCAGCTGGTATTATGCTTCTGTGGCTGTATCAGGCTTGTTTGCTATTACTGTTTTAGTCTATATACAAACAGTGCGCGGTTGGGTTGTGGGATTTGGAGTTCCAGTTGGGATTATGTTGTTGTCAACTGTGGTTTTCCTCTTGGGATCTCCACTCTATTTGAAGCCCAAGGCAGACAAAAGCCTGGTGATAGGTCTTGTTCAAGTGATCTCAGTTTCTTGGAAGAACAGAAACATTGCTTTGCCTCCCAATCATTCTGAAGGATGGTATCATCATGACAAGGATTCTACCCTCACTTCTCCAACAGAAATATTGAGGTACATATTTTATTTGGACATAATATGCCAGAAACATATCCTTCTTGGCAGATACAAGTGTGTTTCCACAGTTAGTTTTCCCGGCAAAGTTTTAACTCATCATTTTCATTTATACACTTCTCTATCTTATAAAAGAAATAACTTTTTTTATAAAATTGATACTATTTATAAGAACTGAGTACTTTATAGTAAAGAATGTTGTAAAGATTAAATTTATTATCGTAATTATCATCAGGTTTTTCAACAAAGCATGTATCATACGGAGCCCCGAAAATGACTTGAAACCGGACGCCACATCTTCATCTCCTTGGAAATTATGCACAGTTCAACAAGTAGAAAACTTCAAATCCCTAATCAAAGTCCTACCAATTTGGTCCACAAGCATCATAATCGGAGTAATCATAAGCCAACATTCCTTCCCAGTCCTCCAAGCTACCACCATGGACCGCCGATTCATCGGAAACTTCAAAATTCCGGCAGCCACCTTTTCAGCATTCAGCGTCATCACTTTAGGCTTATGGGTCGCCATTTATGATCGAATCGTCGTACCAATTTTATCAAAACACACTAAACTCAAAAGGGGTTTAACTCTAGAGCAAAGGATCGGAACTGGGCTCTTCATTTCTTGCATTGCGACAGCGACTGCAGCGTTGGTGGAAAGAAAGCGAAGAAAAGAAGCGGTTCTTGAAGGGTTGTTAGAAAACCCAGTTGGGATAGTAAAGATGTCAGCTTTTTGGTTGGTCCCACAATATTCTCTCCTCGGATTATCCGAAGCATTCAATGCCATTGGACAAATTGAGTATTACCATTCCAAATTTCCTAAAAGCATGGCTAGTGTTGCAATCGCGCTATTTGCAATGGGATTTTCGTTTGCCAATTTGTTGGGGAGTTTGATTGTGCAGGTAACCAATCGTGTTACGGAAAGAGGAGGAAGAATTAGTTGGCTTTCGAATAATCTTAATAAGGGGAGATATGATTATTATTATTGGGTTCTTTGTGTTCTTGGTGTTGGGAATTTCTTGTATTTTGTTGCTCTGAGGTTTTTTAGTGATTGTTATGGTGATGTAAAGGTTGAGGAAGAAGAAGATGATGTCAGAGTGGAAGTGGTGGAGAGTTCTATTTCCCCAAAGAATCTCTCTCCCATACACCATGTTTTATGAGTACTGATAATTTCAAACCATGTAATAGTTGTAGTTACTGATTGAGATAATAATACGGTCTACATACACCCCTATTCTATAGTTACTACATAGTTTCTCCTTTTTTTTTAACAATGTAAATAGTATACTCAAGGAAACAAGACGAACATTGACCCTAAAATGCACCGTAGTAGAGGTACAACCCGTATATTGGATAGATATGACAAAACAACAGGCTGCTTTGTCAAAATGTCAACGCAAAATGTTAAAAGACGCTAAGGCAACAGGCTGCTACGCGTAAAACAAAAACATCAGAAAGACGCTACAATGAATTTTGTATTGTAGACACATAACATGCTATGTGCCTACCAGCTAGCAAAACTGAAAAACTATAATCGTTAAGTAAGACTATAGTTCTAAGAGATCAAATGCGGATAAGATTTATGCATGACTCTATATACATGTGTACATATAAGACGAGTTACATCTCTACGTAGCAATAGGGACTTGTACAGCCTTAAATCTAGGTGACTTAATTCGTAACCTAGCTTTAGCTCATACTAAAGTTTTGACGATGTTGTATAATTCAGTGATTCATGTAATCTCTATGATATAGCTCAATTGATATTCATGTTGATATATTGTTCTAGAAAGATATATGTTTAAATCTGAACGTGCGTGAGGTAAAAGTAATACTATTATCTGGACCTAAATGTCAAAAAGTTTGAGCCCCACTTAATTGGATGTTGATTTTTTTGTGATTGTTATGGTGATTAAAAGGTTGACAGAAGAAAAAGGTGATGTTACGGTGGAAGTGGTGGAAAGGTCTATTTATCCAAAGCATCTCTCTCCCATACGACAAGTTTTATGAGGGTTGAGATCTCATCACCCTCATTTTCCTCACCTCCTTTGTGACCGTGCGACACGTGACAGCAAGAGGGGGTGGTGAGGCTAGATGAGGGTCACCTGCATCTAGCCTCACCACCCCTCTTGCTGCCACGTGTCGCGCGGTCACGCGTCACCGCACCCCTTTGATGTGAGGGGATCCTATCTCGTTCTATGAGTGGTGATAATTTCAAACCATGTAATATTTGTAATTATTGATTGAGATAATGATACAGTCTACATATAGCCTATTCTATACTTACTATATAGTTTCGATAGCTAAACCATTTTGCTCGTATATAGACTTTTAGATCATTATCAATTTGCATAATTCAATAATCCATGTACACACGAAATAGAGACCAGATCCTTTCACCTAAATTCTCTCATTTCATTTTCCACCGCGTAACACGTGGCAGCAGAAGGGAGTTGTGAGACTAAAAGGATGAGGGAATTTGAGGTGAGTAGATCCAAACCCCACGAAAGAGTTATGTTAACGGAACTGAAGAATCATCATGCATAAAAACTAGGTTCCGTTTGTTCTGTCATTTTTATTTTTTATTTTGTATATTTTATTACGATGATATAAATAAATATTTGATATTTTGTTGTTGACTTATCAGTAAAGCAAATATAATATACTCAATATGTCACTTGGTTTGATTCTTGTAACACGGTATTTAATATGGTATAACCAATTTTTAAAAAATAATATCACTAATTTTTATAAAAAAAATATGTCTTTAATATGGTGAAACGTGAACAGTTGAAAAAGTGAATTAGAACTATATTGAGAAGTGTGATGAGCGGAAAGTAGAGAGAGAAAAATATAAGATCAATCACAACTTAAGGTTTTCAGTTATATTTGTCTAAAACCTAGTGTTATAGTTAAATTTTTAATATATTACAATTTGAATTTTGTTAAAAGAATAAATTATAACCATGGTTTTAAAAGTCCTAAGTTCACATTTTGGTAGAATAAAATTGAGATGCCTAAAGTCAATTACATAGGATAGTTCTTCTCCTATAAGGTCCCATGAAGATGCGACATCTCAGAAAATGATAGTAAGTATATGCCAAAAATAACATGTGGACGTAGTAAACTGGAATAACACGTAAACATATGGGCTTGGCCCATGAACCATCCACTTCCTCAAGATAGGACTACGACAGGCACACTGATGGAACGTAGACTTATGCGTAGACTCGCAAAAATATCACCATTTAAAATGAAAACTCGTAGTAAAAGTCATTCTATTGCTTTGAGGTGTCCTACCGGCCCAGTCTAAAAAGCATCGTGGATAATGCAAATTATGAATTCAGCGGCTTTTTAGGTTGGGTGAGGACTTACGCAGTGATCCAAAAGTTGTATTCTGCAAACCAGGCCGCAGCAGTGGAACACATATACTGTGTGTGTCTCCAGAATTGAAGTCTTGACCTCTTGAAGCAAATATCAGCCCGAGTATCAACTAAATTATGCCCTTGGGCCATCTAAAAGAAAACTAAAAGTTAAAAGGCCATTGTCGGCGTACTAGGCTCCTGTATTTGCGTAGGGTATGGAGAGGAGCCGAATATGAAAACGAAAAAAATGAAAAATCAAAGTCTTATTCAAAACCGCAATTATGATCTAATGTACACAGTCTTACTTTACAATTTGTATAAGAGACTATTTCTCGTTTTGAACATGTGACCTCAATATGAAAAGGTATTAGCGAAAAAGTAATGGAGTTTCTGATATGTAGATTAAAAAGAGATAGATAAAGTTAAACAGTGAGTATCGAAACTCAGAAAAATTGGCAGTTGAAGCAAATAAAATAATAGAATTAGTTTGGTAAACAAGTAGAAAATCAAGCATAATATAAAACATCCAAAATCACGATTTTACGCCAGTTATTCAGGATTGATCAAAGTTAACAACACCCTAAGAGCAAGAACGTTAATCCAAAAAAATTAATGATTAACAAATTAATAATAATCTACAACCACACAGCAATCGATTAATATTAGATTTATCGTTATTTAAGACATATCTGACGGAAATCATTCTTTTTAGTGAAGTTGTGTACTCCATTTCTTTGAAAATAACTCTTGTTTACTGTTAGCGCACTTCCCACTTTTACTTAATTCGAATACTTTGAGATATTTACTACGTAAACGATTTTAAGGCTGAAGAAGGAAAAAAAAGTCAGACGTATGCCAGTATATTTTTATGCCAAAAATTGTTTCTTACTTCATTCTTATGAACAAAGACAATAATATCTTTACGATACAAAATACGTCTTGTAATTTTAAAATTTGTTACTTCTCTATATATATTGTCATTTCGGTGTTTAGTATACCTTAATCTAGATGTTTAGTAAATTCAATTCTGAACTTTCAACAAATTTTGAACTTTTATTTACTACACACCTTAATATCAATGTACATTACACTTGTTGGGAAAAAGATGGTAAACAAGCAAGATAATAATCAAAGTAAAGCCGAGATGAGTTTAAAGATAACTCTGTACTTAAAGCAATTTAGCCTCTACCAATGAGCAAGGAATGCTTCCCAAGATATAACGGCTTTCTCCTTGTCCTTTGCTCTAGGAGAAGAAGATTGAACTTGATGTTGAAGAGATAGACAAGGAGATTGTAGAGGAAGGAGAAAGAATGCTGAGAACTTGTCTAAGTTTTGCAAGATTTTGTTGTATATGTTGAAGATACCAAGGTCTACTATATATAGACCTTAGGGTGTGTTAAAAACACTTTTGAAACTTGTCTCAGCCTAGTTTCAACCTCCAATAGCAGTTGTTTACCGTTCATAGGTGAAGGGAGATGATCCTTGGACCAAAAGATACAATTCAAAGTGAAAAGTTCTATCCGTTGTCACGTTGATCGATCACATCGATCGATCGATGTCACTTTGATCGATCGATGTGATCGATCGAAGTTGGACAGAATGCTTCGGCCTTACATAGATCGATCACATCGATCGATCGACGTCACATCGATCGATCGACGTGAGCGATCTATGTTGGACCCAAAGCTTCCAGTATTGCAACACACTACGTAGATCGATCGATGTCCCTTACATGGACCGATCGAAGTCCTCCAGAACACTTAATTTTATTCCAGCTTTTACTTAGTTCGATCCAGCCTAAACATGGATCGATCCAAGTGACCTATTTCAAGTTCAAAGTATTTCAAACACCATATCAATCTCCCAAACAATCTCATAAATGTTCTATATAAGTTTGGAGCACATAAGAAAGTACTTTATTGTACTTTTCCAACAATCCCCCACATGATCCAAACTTAAATGAGACAACTTCATAACGTTAAACCACTAAGCTCACCATTATCAATAGAAGATAATGACACATAACGGATACGATGACTTGTGGTCTTGAATTGCCGGTAGTACAACTTGAGTTATATAAACAAAGGTAAGATGAACTTCCTCTTGAATCTTACTCCACTATTGTTTATATGAACAACAAAAAGACATTTCATTATCTACTTTTTCAAGTTTGCGGTTTTGGTGCGATATCGGCCATGCACCTATCTCGGGTTTCATAAGCTCTCTAGAGAGTTTTCTAGGCTCTCACGGGAAGCGGCACCACTTCCAAGCTTATATAGGTGAAATTCATCAAGTGTGCACTGTTCACACCACCAATCATTATGGCTATGAATTTTCATTAAGAGATTCTTAAATTCTCACCCTGAAGTCATTACAGTGAGCACTATCAACAACAACACCATAGGGAGGAACACTTAGATAGTGCAACATAGAATTCTTTCATGACTTGTTTTTACCACATTGAACTCCGTTCGTAGGATCTCTACTAATAGTGGGTTGGGTTCCCGTCATGAAGAACTCTCTACAGATGGAATAAGTCCCACCCCCTGATGTTTCATAGACTAACTTTTTATTTAGCCCTTTAGTTAAGGGGTCTGCAAGGTTAAACTTGGTTCTTACAAACTCCAAGTTTAATGAAATGACCGCCAAAGCCCATAGGAGACAGAAAATGAAGAACAAAGCTATATTCTACGATATCAAAAGTTTAGAGTTAAAGTTAGGTTTTCTAGTTTAGGGTTAAGGCTTAATGTTAGTGTTTAAGGTTAAGATTGGAGTTTGGAGTCAAGGTTAGGGTTTAGGGTTAGGGTTAGGGTTAGGATTTAGAGTTTTAGGTTAGTGTTTAAGGGTAGGGTTAAAGTTAAGGTTATGGTTTAGTGTGTAATTTCAATTTAGTTATTTCAAGTGTAGTATCCTTCTTTAAGTTATACTAGAAAAAATAAAGCATATTGTTAACGAGACAACACACAAATTATTACAGTTATCATACAATACAATACTCATGCTACATAGATTACAAAGCATAACAGTTGTCATACAACACAAATGATAGATTAAACCCTTCTACCTATAATTTTATTTCAACTAACGGATCTTTTGGAAGACCCATCCCTAGTGCTGCTTTGACCCTTCTTGGAAACATAACGTACGGTGAACGTTATCGGTTGTGGACATCATGTTAGTGTTTGTCTCAGATTTTCATCATTGTATATTGTCACGGCATCTCAACAAACCCTTCACGTTTATTCGAACCTGAATGTGGCCATCGACTAACGAGTTAGAGCCCATTTTTATGTTCTTCTTTTGATGTCACCAACACGCGTGGAGTAAATTCATTCAATGTTGTGTTTTCTAAAACTTGTAGAACAATATGATCGGATTCTTTCATAAACATACAGAACTAATGAACTTTTATTCTATTTCCAAATACAAAATTCTGAACGTTAATTTTAAGGTTTTGGATTCGTAATTGCACGAAAGCCTATATTAATGTATATATTTATATATCTGGTGTCCAATCTATTGGATGGACCTAACAATGTTGTCCGTACTCTTGGATGCTCCTGCTAAGGCCGTCTAGGCCTGAGTGGTTTTGCACATCGAGAAACATCATTTCTGGTCCGAAAAAAGCATAATCCCTTGGGCGCATTTGACAGTGCCATCCAAGGATGGCTTCCTAGACGGCACTGCCAAGTTCGTCTTAGTTGTTTGAGGAATTTTTTTCTTCAAAATATACTATATTTTAAGAATTTCTTATTAAAGCTACTCATATTTTATGAAATTTCTCAGGTTCATGTTGTTGCTAAATCTTCTGTCTTTTAATATCTTCCAAACATCGATATTGTTTCCGCTTTAGAATCTCTAATAAGATTAAATTATGGTTTGAATGGATCCATTATAAATGTCTCAACATCAACATCTGGACTATCTTTCTCATATCACCATTAATGCATACACGATCCAAACATACCTTACGGTTTTATATCATTCTAGTTCGCGACCATGTGAATAGATGCTTTTGATCAACCATCTCGGACTGTTCAATGAACCGAACGAACTGTATGACTTCGGTTCGTATTCGTTCGGTAATTGTCTGTAAACGAGCAGAATTCGAACAGCTGTTTGGGTTCGTTTACTAAAACGACCCGAACTATTTGTCTCGTTTAAACAGTTATAGTGTTATCGAACCGAACTCAAACGAATTTTAAAGTTTGTTTAGCTAAACGAACCTAGTATTCGGTTCGGTTGATTAATACCTCCACACACATCTCATTAAAGCATCTCTAAATTTCTGAATTTTACCTACGCTGTATAATCGGCAGAATTGAGGAGAAATAAAAATTATACTATATACAGCATAAAGGAATTTTTTAGAAAATAATTATGACAAATTTTCCCATTTGTTTCCGAAACATAAGCCCAAGCGGGCCCATAACTATTTTCGTGAAAAAGAAATACAAGTACTGACAGAACTCAGGACTGCGCCTTGAACAAGGAAATCGAACGTTTCGCCGTGCATTTATACCCTGAATAATTTCCGGCTAAGAGACCGGCAAAGCATCGCGTTACCAATGCAGATGGGTTCGCGAGAGAAGGGTCAAACTTCTCCACGTCATCCTCTACTGAGTAGCCTCGTAGTGCGGCCTGCGGACAGCGGTGGACGGGCCGACGGTGGCGTTGGTGGACGAGCCGATGACGACGAGCCGGGAGAAGTTCGTAACTTTCCAATCTCAGTGTACTCTCATTCAGGTTGGTTTCACGATGATCATGGTTTGTCTCTCGAATTGTTTCAGTCTCTGAGTTGTCGTTCATAATTTTCTATGCCTGACTAAACCCTAATTCTAACCGCTATTGCTTCTATTGATTTCTTTTAGAATACCGTTAGATTGTTTGTGCAATTTGTTTTGGATGTCGTTTGCTGGTTTATTTGCGTTACTAGTGAGTAAAACTGGAGAGTATAAACTCGAGATGGGTAATCGTATCACAAAACTCCAGTAGCTGTGGTTTTCTTGATGAAATGGAGCGAGACTGTTGAATTGTCGAGTTTTCTGAATCGTCGCTATGTTTTTTTTATTTTCGGTCTAGTTTCATGCTAGGAGAAGCAGTTAGCTCGATATGAAGCATGTGGATCCATATTGGCTTTCGAGCAAGAGGTTTAAACCAGGACTGTACTTTATTTCTTGTCAGGGATTTGTTTGGATAGTACTCTTACGCGGCCGAATACTGTAGCATTATCATTGTTGAGTTTTTGAGTTCTTAAAACTTACAGAGCTAAGTGTGCCATTTAAGAAAACACGGCTCATCCCTTCATGATATATATTGAGTGTTTTCTTTCAGGTTTCTTTTTTTCTTAGTATGAAAGAATAATTCGTAACCAGGAAATTATCTTAATTGTGCTGTTTGGGTGGGGGGGGGGGGGCTTTGTAATGTGCCATTCATATAGGTTTTGACTTCTCAGGAATTTTATTACTTATATATGTGCCTTTCTTATGCTTGGTTATGGGCAGTGTCCCTGTGTTGCAGTATTTTGATTGTTACACATGGATTTGTGCAATAAGCCTTTACTCCACTCAACTATCCCTCTCTCTCACCGGTGTGATTGTCTCTGTCAAACTTCTAATCAATGGAAAAGTTAATGCTCCATTTTTGCAAGACTGGTGGTTTATTTGATGCTTAAAGCTTTAAAGGAACAGGTGGTAAATTGCGTGCGTTATTTTATTCGTGTTAATTTACCACTTAATTACTGGTATTGATCTCCGTATTTCATTTATTAGGACATACAATTTTTGGCATGTAAAAATTTATACCATATGGTGTGACGGATAAGATCTTACCTAATACATTCATGAAATGAAACTTGAAATTCATAGAATACCATACTTGCATATCTCATTGTACATGATAAATGTGAGAATTTGCGCCATACATCAGCTCAAGATGCTTCCTCCTCTCTAGGGCATTGGAAAGGTACTTGTGGAACGCCACTAGTTGAAATAGAAATAACTACGGACTCGGATTCAATTTGGTGCAGGCCATACATAATGTTAGTGTCTTTTCAATTTTACGACGGTGTCCTTGACAGGATCTTCTAGTTCAGGAAAGTCAGAAACAGAAAAAGGATGAAGTCAATTTTGTCAGAATAGGCAGTTACAAAACATGGATTGATTTCCTCTCTACCCCCTTTCTCAGTTATGTCAATCTCCTCCTTTTTCCCATTTTTCTTATTTGAGTACTGAGTTATTTTTTAGTGGTGAAGAATTTTGTGAAGTTATCTGGTCACCTTTGAACATCTTTTGTCCAGTACAGGGAAGATAGAAGTCAATTGGATATTTTTGGAATCCAAAATCATTAACTTATTAGATGGAATTATAGGTTGAGGTGTTGTAGTTGGTGAGGTTTTACAGCTTCTCACTTCTTTGGCAAATAACCGTGCGCAGAAATATTCTCTTAATGGTTTTATTGTTCAGCATCATTCATTGTATGTCCTTGAATCTTTTTTATTTAAAATATCTGTCCACTATGAACTGAGATTTTAAGAAGGTAAAAAGTATCTTTTGCTTCCCATACATTAAACTACATACTGACTGAATGTTATCATTGTGGTGGATATGCACAAGTTTTTTTTTTTTGGACGAAGTGCTCCATACATTTATCTGAGTTGAATGCCAAGTGACCGCTTGGAATCTTAATTATATTAATAGTTCCTAAATTTTCATTGTAATTATGGATTCATTTAATTAAATATTGGGACTAAAAAAGTTGATACAGTAACTAACTAATACAAATGGTATAAGATATTAAATGTGGTACTCATTTTATCCCCCCAGCATGTTCTTTAATATGAAAATATCCTGGTTTTTCAAATTGTGTCATTATTTTGTGCCGAAGGAAATGTGTTTTTTTGGTATGATGAAAAAGTAAAAGAGAGAAAAAGGTGAATTAAAACTTTATTGGGAAGTTTGTTGAATTGAAAACCATGATTTAAATCATGGTGCCACGCGGTTCCTATTTTTTCTGCTCTAATGGTTTTTTTTTTCTTTTTTTTTTGACATATCTAAGACTGATGAAATTGATTTTAATCTTTCTGTTAAGTTATGTATGAATGTAAGGTTCACACTTGTTTCAAAAAGTTCACAGTTGGTGAATGACGGCTCTGTAGTTCATTCAGCATGATGCTTTCTTTTTTATTTTGGCATTTTAGGCTGATGTGTCTCAAGACAATATGCATGCTGTTGTCTCCTTTGTCTTGCCCTTTATATGTAATTGTAGAGAAATGCATAATGAACTCAGTATGCTGCTGTGTTTTCAGCTACAGATGTTGGATGGTAGAAGAACTTGGGTTTGGAGAAGGCATCCCTCCTTACAGATGGTGTTAACAGAATTTATGAGTGATTTGGTCTTTTGATTTCTTGGGTTTGACTAAGTCTGGAAAGGGGTGATCAGTGATGGTCTTTTGAGCTAATTCATTATACTATGGGTTTGGGTTTGTTAATAAGTTGCTGTAAGGTATTTTTGGCCTTTGCATATGGGCTCTGGAGCCTGGTTGCACTGTTACAAAAGTAATGCTTTCCTTGATACATAATATCGGAGGATCATTCAAGTGTTAAAAAGATTGTCCAAGATGGGTGGTGTGAATTGAGAAATTGGAAAGCAGTAGAACTGACAAGGGTAATATTTAATTTTTAATTTTAACTTGGTGTATGATTAACTTCCAAAGAAGTTGAGAATAATGTGGTTGGATAATCAATGCACAACTGATTAGTGAAAGGTTGCCATTTACTGTTGTTTGGTGTCATGCCCCCGATGCTGTCCAAGGGGACTTCTGGTAGCACATCCGCCTTATTAGTTGATGGGAACGTTTGCCAAGATGGTTGGAAAATGTGTGGCCTTTTAACAGGGGTAATGGTGGTCCATGGGCCTTTCTAGTTTTCTTGGAATGGGTTTCAAAAAATTACTCACGAGGCTCCTGCACAATATAACTTGGTAGACGTTCATGTAAGTGGTGAAGAGCAGAAGTTCACATTGTCATACATGATTTGTGCTTCTATTTATGCTGGATAACGTGTTTGGGTTTATGATTTAAAATATTTGAACTTCACATGTCTGGAGTGATAAGTGGTAGCTCTGTTCGGACATTTTAATGTGACAGTGTCCTCGTCGCTTCGACATTTCAGTTCTGTGCATTTTCATTCCACTACCATATATAAGGATTTGGATTTGGATGTGCATTTGCATTTACACCAAGGTGCGGATTCTGTTTTGACGGGCCAGTGAACGATTTTGCAGGATGAAAAGTTGGAAATGTTTGAATTTACCTCATCCAGGTGAACCTTATGAATGGAGTGTGCCTAAAACAGGATTACCCTGATGCTCCGAGGTTGATTTTTGTTGGTTAGAGAGCTAGTTGTTTCAAGCCCTAACGCGCCCATGGACTTTTTTACCCTGCGTCTTTCTGGTTGGTGGATTGATGCTCTAAAGTTCATTTGTTATTGTTAGTTTTACCAGCTAGTTGCTCGAGATGTGAAATTGAAATCAGTCTTTTGACTGGTCACATCTATGTACCTTCTCCTTTAGTATCCTGATATTGCTTCTTTGGGAGAAGATAGCTGAAGCTGATCAGGTAATGTGGTTAATCGGATACCTCACAACCTTTTCTGTTTCAAAAATCCATGTTCCACTAGGGTTGTGGGGTTATCGTATCATGGTGTTACCTCTCTTTGTCAGCATATAGGGCACTGCAGGTTCTTTTCTCCTGAATTTAGACTAGACATGTATTATAGTCTTGATTTTGATCATTCAGGTGGGCATCAAGATCGTAGTTATGGCAATGGCAGGGATTCTAGGGATTATGGCAGATATCGAGATCTCTCACTGCCACATTGTAATCGTGGCAGAAATGGTGCTCGAATTGGTGGAAAAGTTTATGATGGACCTGGATATGATCAGGGACAAGGTACTTTCAAGGGAGATGGTGCGTCTAGGAATAATCCAAATGTCCGCCCAAGAGAAGGAGACTGGTTTTGTTCTGATCCTGCGTAAGTCCTAACTTGTGCATACTGTCTGTGATTTCCTTTTTTTTTTCCTTCCGTCTTATGTTTTACCGTCAGATAAGGTGAAGATGTTTCTTCGAGTTACTGCCCCTTTTATGCTTCGTTTGACGTTTTGTGTTTACATGTATGACAGTTATTTCTGGAGGAATAGCTCATAGAAGGAGATATCTGGGGGAAAAAAGAAAAGGGGGGGGGGGGGGAGATGGGGGAACACAAGATAAATGAAATAAAATAAGCTTCAAACATGTCCCACAGGAAACAAGTCTCAGAAATTTGGGGGGGGGGGGGGGGGGGGGGGGGGAAGGACTCAAATAAAAGATCTTGCACTTTTTCAGGTTTTTTTTTTTTTGGGAAATGACCGTTCATTTTTCTGTTTCTAACCTACTCCCCTCCTCCCCCTCACCACCCTTTCTCTCAGGTGTAAGAATCTGAACTTCGCAAGGAGAGAGTTTTGCAACAACTGTAAGAAGCCTCGTTATGCATCTGGTGGAAGTCCAAGAAGGGGTCATCCTGGCCCGCCTTCACCTCATCGACGCTTTTCTGGACCTCCATCAGATCGTTCTCCTGGAAGATCCTTGAGCGGTTTTAGGTCCCCACCTCGTGGTTGGGGTAGATGTCCTAGAGAGTTCAGAGCTGATGGACCTGCTTATCTTGGACATGAAGGCAGATTTCTTGATCCACCCCTGCATAAAAATCGGCCACCTTATCCAGAAGATGGTTTTGATGAGAGGAATAGGTTTTACAGGCACATGCCACCTGATAGGATCCATAGAGATCGTGGAAAAAACTTTCTCAATGATACGAAAGGATATGCACGATATCCTCCCAGGTTACCAGCATTTCCTTCTCGTGGCCAGCGGGCTCACAGATTTAGGGATAGAAGTCGATCCCCTATTAGAGGTGCACCACCTAAAGATTACCCTAGGGATAATTACGTGGAACGAGGGCTAGGTGTGCGTGGTGGCACTGGACGTGGTGCCAACTAGCTTGTTTTGCTCTTGATGATGTACTGTATCTTCCGGAAGACTGATGTCTTTACATGCTTGGCTTTGAGATTTGGCATGATGAAACTGTTGACATTTTAGACTGCAGCCTCTTCCCGTTTTAGTTTGCCAGTTTTTTGATGTCGGACCGCTATGCTATAGGTGTTTTAAAGGGGTGGTTCTGGGATGCACAACTGCAGTTTTATCCCTGCAAAGAACCTTCTATAGACATTGTAAATTGCCTTTGTCTCGCATTATTCAGCGATTTCGGGCTCTCTGTAAATTGCCTGTGGAATTAGGTAAAGGGTGCCCCCATGGCATAATCCATTTGGTGTTCGGGTTAGGATTTGATCTAAGAGGTCAAGAGTTCGATTCCAGGGACGCGCACAGGGTGTGTGTTCCTCTGCTGGTAGGTCGAAGTCTTGGTTTATAGGGAGACACTTTGGGTGGGTAACTGTGTAAGATCTCACCCAAACTAAAAGGCCGCTGGTTTCTGATTTACATCTTCCACGCATGCTCCTTGGGGCTGGGTGGCTGGAGGTCTCGGGGTGAAGGATTTCACCTTTAGCTCCAAGGTAAAATTAAGGGTACAAGTGCGAACAAGATGCTTTGGAGGAGACATTTTATGCAATGTGTCACATCGCTACTGTTTCTCTCGTTATCTTTCAGAGTTTTTGGCCAATATAACTGTCCCTTAAGTCTACACAACACACACGTATATAGTAGTTAATTTTGTGCATGCATCATCGATATATCTTCACACTCGAGAAATGCTGCTTACGTTCTCCATGCTTTATTATTTGTTATTCTTATCTGTTTGTAATACAATTTGATTTCTACTAAAATTATCTTTTTCCTTCGTAAGATATTATTTGATACATCGTTTTCTTTCTCCCTCAAATCACTTGTCGTTTCTCCCATCCCAACAGCTAATGGGCTTCCGTCGGCTGATTACGTGGTCTATCCAGGAAGACATAAACAATGTTTCTTCGTATAAATATTGTATAAATTTCATTGAAATAGTAAATTTTATGTAATTTTTTCGAAATAAAGTCCTTCCACAACACCAAATAATTTATATCGTGAGAGCAAATATCAACGGTTCATAAACTTTTTCATGTGCCAGATATTTTAGTTAGTTCGGATATTGCAATTTATGAGCTGCTCATGACAGAGAACACATGGTCATGACCAGCCTTTCTGAACAGCTGTCTTTCACAAAATTTAATAAATTTATAACAATTCTCTTTTTTTCTTGAACAATTTTCTCAATTTAATAGATAGTTGACTTTTTGATGCAATAGAAGCCAGTTTTAAAACACTATTGTATCCAAGACCCAGGATCTCCAGCTACACCCCAAACTCCAGAGTCGCAACATTTCATTGCCAACATGACGGTAGTTTGCCCTTTTGATCTTACAAATGTTAAATCTCCAACTCCCATTGTTCATATTGTCGCGGAGCAAAAGGATATTCCTTGACTTTTTGAGTGAGGATTTACAGTGATTCATTCCGCAAAAAAAGGTCTTGGGCCTAACAGCATTGGAACACCAACACTGTGCGTGTCTCTTGATTTGAACTCTTGACATCTTGAAGCAAATTCAAACTCGAGTACCAAATTTTAAAATTCGTTCGAGTTCGGTTCGATAATACTATAACTGTTTAAACGAGACAAATAGTTCGGGTCGTTTTAGTAAACGAACCCAAACAGCTGTTCGAATTCTGCTCGTTTACAGACAATTACCAAACGAATACGAACCGAAGTCGTACAGTTCGTTCGGTTCATTGAACAGTCCGAGATGGTTGATCAAAAGCATCTATTCACATGGTCGCGAACTAGAATGATATAAAACCGTAAGGTATGTTTTATGTAAGATATAAATCAAAAGATGGCTCGTTTTACATAGTGTTATTGATGAAGTCAGATTGTTCACCAAGTAATAAATATGATTTGGAAGTTACGCCGTCAACTCTCCGTCAATTGTTTGTATTGTCACGTGAGCTAATCTGCACAAGAAACAAGGTCAGAGGACCCGGGATCTATGGTCTCGGGTAATACCCTCCGACGCCCAAGTTAGGAGAGGCCATTTGTGTGGGAATTTATGGATTGGAAACAGTAAGTTTGTAAGAGGTTTTATGATGAACCTGATAATTTTCACTGTGGGGAAGATGAGTCAAAGTTGTAATTTGTGAATCTTCACTTGTCTTTCTTTCTCTTGTTTTCTGCCTTTTGTATGGTTGACTGAGCCAATGCATGGACAGTAATCAGGAATCGTGACACGTAAGGGAGTCACAAAGGTGACTCTTACTTCTACATGATTGCCAAGTGGCGATATGCTTCGTTGGGCTTGGCTACCGTGGACACCTGGAGACGGTTTTTACCTGGCAAAATTACCTAGGGTAAAGTCTGGGCCTTGAGGCCGAGCACCTTACGTTACATGACTATAAGCCGAGGTGCCCGTGGCCGAGGTGCAAATGACCGAGGTGCCTGTAGCCGAGGTGCAAATGATCGAGGTGCCTGTGGCCGAGGTACAATTGACCGAGGTGCCCGTGGCCGAGGTGCAATTGACCGAGGTGCACGTGGCCAAGGTGCAATTGACCGAGGAGCGCTGGTCTCTCTGTTAGTTGACCATTTCTTACTAAGCAGCTGAGGTTTGGGCTCGTCAGTTATGTAAGACATAAATGGAAATATTAACTCATAAGGGATTCAATCGGCTCCATTTCCTAAACGCTTTTCTATCCTTTCAAGGTTAACTTATTATACTACATTTTGATGCCCTCCTCGTCGTCGTCAACTCATTATGCTACATTTAGCTCCACGTGTATTGAATCTCACGCCATTCTGATGCCAGGAGATTACTGGCTTGCTTGCGCAGGCCGATGCCATTGTACAGTGCGATTGCTTCGGCTCGATTGAGTTTCAGTTCGCATTGAGTGTCAGCACTGCGGAATGAATCACCAGGTTTGTCGCTCTTTAACGCTAAATTATGTGGATAATTACATGCTTTTTATTTCTGTTTCTAGTAATCCTTTCGTTGGCATGATCAGCTTCGATTTTATGGCCTGCGCTTGTCAGTGTATTATTTACAGTAGTCCTTTTGAAACATTCATCAGGTGTGTTTGTTGAGAGAGAGGGGGTGAGTCTCAGGTTTTTGGTAGAATCAACTGGTTGACATGGCATTCTTCTTCTTCCTTTTTTTTTTTCTCTTTTTTTGAATGTATATATGTGCCAACATATGATGTAGATGATACTTGAAAAAAATTAAATAAACTATTCTATTGGGTAGAAAAATCATATGCGTTTGCAGAGGTTTGAACCAATACCATGTCGTCTTCATGTCTCAACTCTCGAGTCTTGACACTTGAGGCATGCTTCACTGACAACTCATTATATATGAAATACCTATTCGGATATCACTGTAATACCGCAAATTTTGATATCATTCAAAATTTGGAATATGATATTAATTGCGTTTTTTATATTGTGAAGGAGCATTTGATCGACACAGCTTGACGTAATTTTCATTATGGGTCATTGGAAAACATCTGCGTGTTTCTAACACATGAGTATTGTTGCGTACATCCGACCTCTGTAACCCACTAAAGACGCGAGCCTCTAAGACAATGGAGTAATGATTTTGTTTTTGATATCATTCAAAAATAACTACATCGTTATAATCAATCCATCACCAATAAAAGAGCGACTGATTGAGGGCGAACTCCTTTCTTTCTAATGTCAAAGTTAGTCCGAAGAATTTTAAAATTTCTCTTGCGCATGTCATACATAGTTAGTTAGTTTTTTTTTTTTTAAAAAAAAGCAAAGGCAAAAAGAAACAATACTCTTTCACACTAAAAACATTGTCATAAATGATCAAATGCATAATTTAAGAAACATCATTTAAGGTTAAATTGCCAAAATATTTTATTACACCTTGTTTAATATTTGGTATTATATGATACGATAACTATTTTATCACAACAGTGTACTAAATACTTTGATTATATTATGTGTTTGATACCAATGAGGATATTTTGGGGAAGGATAGATGAATTATATGCAAAGGCCTTTTTCTTGGCTGTCTAGCCCGTGGTCAGTGAGTCACAAGAAAGGAATTTGGGAAACGTAATTTGTTGTCTCCTTGTGGTGTGTTGTCCATCACAGGGGAGCTGATTGTAATACCAAAAATAAGAAATAAAAATTAATAGTCCAGTTGGTAGCTAGGTTGAGATTTGTTCTAAGAGCTCAAGAGTTCGATTCAAGGGACGCGCACAATATGGGTGTTCCTCTGTTGCTAGGCCGAAGACCTGGTTTGTGGAGGACACCTTGTGTAAGTGATTACGTAAGATCTCACCTAACCTAGGAGACCGATGGGTTTCTGATTTACATCCTTCACGCATGATCCTTGAGACTGGAGCCGTAGGGACCTCGGATGATGGATTTCAAAAATGAAAAATAAAAAATTGAAACTGAAGTAACAAAAAGGTGATCACGGGGCTGAAAATCGTTTGTCTTTATTGAAAATCTCCAGAGTCAGATTCTTTAATGCGTCTCTGTTTTTTTCCCTCTATCCTTAGGTCCATTATTTAGCTGCATGCATGACAATAAACATGGCTGTTTCACCGACCACTCAGGTTTTGATTGCTGATGTCTGACCCCTCCTCTGTCACTGCATTTCTATACACTACCCAAACAATATTTGGTCATTCTATATGTTGGTACTAGGTCGGATTACAAGATAAATACACGACAAATACTATTCTTATCTTTCATTTGTTGAGTTTGAAGTATAGTTCTTAATTGAAGTTTGCTCCTAAGGCAATGGAGGAATTCAAGTTATTTGCAGATGAAAAAGAAGTGGGTGAAAGTGATAGTGTAACAAAGTTCCGTAATTCTTTGCAAGTAAGTATTTTGGTTTCTCTGTTACTTCTTTTTCTTGTTTTACATATTGATGATTTGGTGTGTGCAGGAATTAAGGGACTTGAGCTCTCACCTTCATAATGCTGCAACATACTGTGAGGACACTTTCTTGAATCCTAAATCAAATAAAGGAAAGTGAGTATTTCTACCCCTAAACTTAAATACAATAGAAACCCAAAATTAAGTGTTTGCAAATTCAAAGTTTGAAGCTAAATGTGCATACACATATTCATCTGCAGAGTGGTAGAGAACACAAAGGAGTATATATGCAGGGCAGTGGTGACTGTTGTTGATCATTTAGGAAGCGTTTCAGCAGCTATTGAATGCCGTCTTTCTCAGACCAACACATTGGCTGAGACACAGCTTAGAATCCATTGTCTTAAACAAGTAGTAACAAATCCTTTTGCATTTTTTTTGGTGTTTGATATGATATTCTTCCCACTTCTTACAATCGATCTTTTGTTTTTTTTTTCTTTTTCTTGCAGAGGCTTTACACATGGCAACAGTACTCCTATAAGCTCCCCCTTATATCTCACAGCTGGAATGCTCATTTTCCTAGACATTTTTCTCGCTACATTAATCCACGTAATGTCACGTTCTATGAGTTATAAAACCCTTACATATATGGAAATTTTTGTTAATGAAATAGAATATGTTAATGAGGTCTTTTTATTCATTAGCAAGTGGAGCCGCTCAGAGCACAAACGAAACCTCTAGGTACTAACTTTTTCATATCTAAACATTTGCTGTTTTTAAGGACAAGTTTGGCTGAGATATTTATGACAAAACCATCAATTTTCTTTCCTTTTTGGATTTGGTTTCATGATTCTGGTTTGTCAGATGTAACTATTTTCCTAGTCTTTGTGATGGAAACAGAGGATCAAGTGTTAAAGAAAAGATTGGATTTGAGACAGAAGAGGAGATGCCACTCTTCTTGTACACCTACAATTGCAGGCCATCTCTAGTTAAAGAGGAATCGAAAACTGGTGCTGTGGAGGGAGAGGAGAAAAGGAAAAGGAATGCATCTATAGGTAATTAGCTGAAGTTAAGTGTAGAGTAAGACTGCATACATCAGATCACGAAGCGATCCGATCATTTTCTGGACCCTGCGGAAACGTTGGAGCCTAGTGCACGGGAATGACCTGATTCTTTTTTGTGAGTAATTGGAGATACTTATAGTTGTTTATTGATTGAAGGTAATGCTAATGGATTAGAAGTGTTCCCTGTTCGGAGTGGCCAGCTCTCAACACCTAAAGCTCAGACTAAAGAGTTTCAGTTTCAGGTGAATGATTAACTTCTGCATTAATTTCAAAACTAGATATTCTTGTCCCAAATGATTATACATAATCCAAGGTCTTTCTCTCTATGTTGGACCCACAAAAGAGTCCATTGTATGTGGATGAATTTTGGAACAAGAATGTCTTGTCTCAAGTGCCTTTGCTCTATGCTTGATCTTTACATTAACTCAGCAAAGTTACCTTGGTTTAGTGTAATTGTTTCACTTCAAAATAACAAGTACAAGAAATCAGCATATGAATCGGTGTATTCTTTGACTTTGAAATAAGATGGAATTAATTAAAATGATTCACTAAATTGGTTGCGCTTATTATATCGTGGAGTAGCAGTTGATCGACACAGCTTAGCGCAATTTTAATTATGGGTTATCGGGAAACAACCTCTGTGTATTTCTAACACATGGGTATGGTCGTATACATCCGATCTTCCATACCCTGCTATAGCCGAGAGCTTTTAAGACAATATGGTAATGTTGTTGTGTTGAATCGGTGTAATGTCAATCAGGTAATGTATGAAGTTTCTTGTTTTCAATTGAAATACAATGTTTCAGTCAGCTTCTTTTCGACCTAATGATACACGTACTTTGCATCTTCTAGTTTCTGGAAAATGAAAGTATAGATGAACCAATTATCATAGAAGTAGGTGGAAAACAAAGGAATGTTTTGTAGCGCCCCGCTCCCGAACCCTACATCGGAAACGATGCACCCGCCGTAGCCCGCTATGTGAACTACAAAGCGTCGTTCAATTCTCTTACACGTCAGCAGTGACGTAGAAAATTTCGCAGCGGAGACGAAATAAATAAAATAAACATTAATTTTATTTCAACGTTTCAAATCCAACATCAAGTAAGTACCATGTCTAATTCATTATTACATTTCATTAAAGAAATAAACTGCCATAGAAAACATCTTCTTGCTCTAACTACCCCACTGTCCAAACTCAGATCCGTCCTCTATGTATATGTAGTCGTACTCCTGCTCACCTGGGGAAAAATAAAGGGGTGAGTGATATAGAAATATCACCCAGTAGGTTCCCACCTCCTTCCGAACAATTTCATATATGGCAACAAATAGCACGTAACATATGTATAGACATGAATAACTAAGTAAACAACTAAAAGTACAACACAACATTTATGCGATGTCATGATGCATGCTTGTGTCACACGCAACAACATCTCCACATACAAATGCCTGTCTCTCTACCGTGCAATGCATGAACCTCGAGGTGATCCTACCACACGCCTCGTCAGGCCACACGCCCCGTCGGGCCACACGCCTCATAGGGCAACACGCCTCGTAGGGCAACACGCCTCGTAGGGCAACACGCCTCGTAGGGCAACACGCCTCGTAGGGCCACACGCCTCATAGGGCCACACGCCTCATAGGCCAATGTAATGCTCGTGCCATGAATGCGGATGCAATATGTCAAATAGCACATTTTCCATTTTTTTCTTTTTTACTTCTACATTTCTTCCCAAACTTATAATCCTCTCTTATCTACTAATTTCTCCTTATTTATTCATTTATTGATAAAGCTACTTAACTTAGGTTCCAAATTATCCTCAAAAAGATTTTAAATATTTATATTTACTTATATTAATTGCTATTATTTTTTTTTTGAACCAAGAATCTAATTTCATTTTTAATGATCAGGGAACAATTATTTTTTTCTCTTTTCGTGACCTGCCCCTATAAAATATATTAATAAAGACATTTTTTTTAGTTTCAAGTGCTTTCCTTTTTTTTCTTTACTCGGAACCAGACTAAACAACTTCCCCCAACCTGCCCAGCCCACCCTGCACTCTGCCCAGCCCCGCAGCGCCCCGGCCAGCCCGCCCAGCCCCCAGCGCCCCTGCCAGCCCGCCCAGCCCCCAGCCCCAGCCCCCTTTCCTTTCCCTTTTCTTTTCGGCCCTTTTCCTGGCAACCACCAGGATGGCCCAAAAATTATCCTCTTGCTATTATTTTTTTTCCTTCTGCTTGGGCTAAAATTCCTCCCAGCCCATTACCGAAATTCAGCCCCTTTCTTTCCCTATTCTTTCCCTCTTCAACTTTTAAGCCCATTTTACTTACAATTTTCCAAACAACAAATATAATTCCCATTCTTCTTCCAACTACAATATAAACATATCACTAATCAACCCTTTTTTCTTCTTTACATCCGAACATCCGAAAACAACAATAACATATAATTAACATCTTTAAGCAACAAAGAAAAACAACTAGAACATATAGGATATCAACTTAAATTATAACATGCCAAAATAAACAATAATTTAAACACATAACAAATAATTCATATATGAAATAAATTCAAAAGGAGAGAGCCACCTACCTCTTGGTTGTAAGTATATGTTGGTGTTGGTGGTGTGGTGGTGTTGGTGGTTGTGTTGGTGGTGTTTGTCTTCTTCTCCACTTTTTCTTCCTTCTTTCTCTTATTTTTTATTCCTCTCTTTCTCTCCTCTCAACCCTTTTTTTTCCTTCTCTTTTTTTTGCCACACTCACGTCATTTTTTTTTTTTGGTGATTGGCTTACTTTAATAGAGGGTGTGGGTGTTTCATCTCCCCTTAAGTAAATAGGAGATTGAGTAAAATTAATGATATAGATAATATTATATTTAATACCTATTAATGACAATTTATGGTGGGGGTTATTTGAAGAGATTTTTTTTTTTGTTTATTATTATTATTTATTTTAAACATACTATGTCAAATTTTTTCCTGTTTGTTATCCTTATTTTTTTCCTTTTAATTTAATTTTTCATTCTTTTTTTTACGGGTTATAACAGTCTACCCCCCTTACAATAAGTTTCGACCTCGAAACTTGCGTATGGTGTAATCAATGACTTAGTATGATTCTACTTGATTTATCCACCTGGAGAGTGACCAAACTATACATACATTGCGTACGTTGATATGTTCACATTACACTTTCTCGGCATAGGACTAAATCTTCAGATCATTTTTCTAATTCATTTCTCTTCGTTTGTTTAAGATCGTAACCTAATCTACTTATGATTATCGAATCAACTTAAGGGTATTGTCATCATACGGGGGTTCTATAATGCAATCATCAGTGTATAACGTACTTGTATCTGCGACCATCAGCAGCTCTCCAAAATCAGTTCTTAGATGTACTATAATCTTTAACTTAATTCTCTATAATGACAACTTATAAACCTCTATTTATGTCCAGTTGACGCGTATCATTCAACTTATTGTAGTCTACAATTCTGAATTCTTAACTAATCATATATGATTCATCTCCTAGTTACATGTTCAAAATAAACACATGTCCACAACATCCATCAAGTCCTCCGATTTATTACTTATTACACTTCATAGATATAGAATCAAGTCTCAAAATCAATTCTTTTGTACTTACGAGCTAGTTCTATGATAATGTCCTTATTTTTCTCAAATATATCATCAACGCCTAGTATACGAAATACGTGCATGGACATATTTCCTTCAATTTAAAGTAGTTTACGTAACTATAGCTCTAACTGTTTGAAATCGTATACATTCTAATTTTTTTTTTCCAAACACAAGACCCGTGGTATCATATATTTGTTTTTGCAACGCGGTGTCTAAAATGACTATTCGTAAAATAATGGTACAGCTTTCTTCGCAAAAGTGTTTTGATGAAATTGCATTAAAACAGTTGAAATACAACGATTACAAAGTTTTATAAAATAATTTGGATAAGGTACTTCTGTTTTTTTTTAAATATATATATATACACATATATATATATATATATATTGAAACTATTTCCGCTTCGCAAAATTAAGTACGTTCATCGTAAGCAGACGAATCTATTTAAAAGCATTACATGATACAATACTTGCAATGTTGATGATTGACAAATAAATTTATATTAGAAAAATCAATATGACTAAACGAAAATTTGAGAAATATATTAAATATGTAAACATATCGTTCTTTGAAAACATCAATGTTTAAAAGAAATACATCGATCTTCAAGAGTTGTTGGAGTAGTTGAAATTTCATTATGTAGATATACAAATTCAGAGAGGAATATAATCTTATAAAATAATATACTAACAATTGGAACTAGTTGAAATGTTTAGTAGCAAAAATCGTTGAAATACCTTTGGAGTATAAAATATGTCTTGATGTACGTGCTTATACGTAAATGTTTAAACATTTGAAAAGAAAATAATATTCCAATACTTCGTATAATTATTTTCTAAGTCACCCCTTTAGTGAAAAATCCATCTATGTATTTTTTTTTATAAATCTTTCACCTAAATTGTCCAACCCTAGTATGTCATACTAACTATTAATTGACTTAGGAAATTCTAATTCACCATGCTTCTGCATGTCACACTGATCCACTGTACCTCGTTACTTGGTTATTTGATCCATTACTTTTATTTTAGTTCATATGAAAGGCAACCCCTACTTATTCATACGTTGTTTTGATTCACTCCGACAAAGTTCAAGTCAAATGTCTCGAGGTCAACCCTTAACCAACGATTTGTAGTGATGTATCATTCCACTATATTTACTATGTTAATGCGCGCTCATCACACTAATCAATATCTCTAGTAATACTAGTAGCTTTGACCTATTTTCATAATCCCACATTCAACATCTTAACCCTAGTCCATAAATGATCTCTTTCGCCAAACCCCACTGATCATATCGCTTATAGATCGTTACTTAGTTTCTACCATTCTACTATACATCATCCCTTAGTATCTACGATCTCAACATAGATCTAGTCGCGTTCTGACATATTGCTAACTAACTTCAGTTACCATAATGGTATCGAGTCTCATGCTGCTGCTACCATAAAGCAGTTTGAGTGACCGCCTGACCTATTAATATGTCAACATAAAGTCTACAATAGGGTATTTTGGTTATGGTATGCCCTAGGTACATGTGTTCTTTAACCGATCGACACCATAAGTTTAGGATCATAACTTATTTCAAGGATTGTTCTTAGTGTCGTCATTTCCTAAGTCTAAGATCACGTCTTATTTCTAAAATCATGCTTAATATATGTTTATGACTACAATCAGTGCTTATATCCAGATCGTCGTCTACTGTTTAAATCAATTCTTAATCAAAATCGTCACTTACATCCAAGTCCGTGACTTATATTCAGGGTCATCGCTTCTAACTGAGACCAGTACCTATATTCAAGATCATCGCTTATGTTCAGATCATCACTTATGTCTAAGTTTGTGACTTAAGGGTAAAATCACAACTTAATTTCTAATATCATGGCCTAAATCTACATTCTCGCCGTGGATCTAGAATCATTCTTTGAAGATCGTACTCTCGGTGTGTAATACCTCTGACTCATTCTGGAATTAGATCCAAGTGATTGGCGGTGTCAGTTGTGCTGCGCCACCACTCCTCCGCATCTTCTTGTGCTTGAGGATAATCCCCTTATGCTGGGGGTTCTCACCACCATTTCCTCTATTACCGACTTGTCCATGTCTTGTTGGTATTTTTCTGGAATTTAAGACGGTCAAAAATATATTTATTTAAATGCATGCTAAGTTAGGAGGTATTTTAGGAATTTCTAACAACTTAGGGGGTTGCATGCAAAGGTTCAGGGGTACTTTAGGAAAGTATGTCGTTTACAGAATCCATACTAAAAGTTAGGGGCAGAATGGTAATTAAGTAAGGAAATGATCGTTCACCCTCGTATCTTTTAACCTCGATCATAACTTAAGTCTAAGATCATCACTTAGGTCTGTTTCGGTTCTTAAGGGTACAATCGTCATTTTAAAAAAAATCATAACTTAAGTCTAAGCGATCTAGTTAATCCTGCGTTTCCGAGGCGGATCTGGAGCCTCGGCTCTGATACCACCTGAAGCGCCCCGCTCCCGAACCCTACATCGGAAACGATGCACCCGCCGTAGCCCGCTATGTGAACT
>AP025059.1:3498858-3538598 GCA_036186865.1 Eustoma russellianum | reverse complement strand
CCCCCGCCGTAGCCCGCTATGTGAACTACAAAGCGTCGTTCAATTCTCTTACACGTCAGCAGTGACGTAGAAAATTTCGCAGCGGAGACGAAATAAATAAAATAAACATTAATTTTATTTCAACGTTTCAAATCCAACATCAAGTAAGTACCATGTCTAATTCATTATTACATTTCATTAAAGAAATAAACTGCCATAGAAAACATCTTCTTGCTCTAACTACCCCACTGTCCAAACTCAGATCCGTCCTCTATGTATATGTAGTCGTACTCCTGCTCACCTGGGGAAAAATAAAGGGGTGAGTGATATAGAAATATCACCCAGTAGGTTCCCACCTCCTTCCGAACAATTTCATATATGGCAACAAATAGCACGTAACATATGTATAGACATGAATAACTAAGTAAACAACTAAAAGTACAACACAACATTTATGCGATGTCATGATGCATGCTTGTGTCACACGCAACAACATCTCCACATACAAATGCCTGTCTCTCTACCGTGCAATGCATGAACCTCGAGGTGATCCTACCACACGCCTCGTCAGGCCACACGCCCCGTCGGGCCACACGCCTCATAGGGCCACACGCCTCATAGGGCAACACGCCTCGTAGGGCAACACGCCTCGTAGGGCAACACGCCTCGTAGGGCAACACGCCTCGTAGGGCCACACGCCTCATAGGGCCACACGGCTCATAGGCCAATGTAATGCTCGTGCCATGAATGCGGATGCAATATGTCAAATAGCACATTTTCCATTTTTTTCTTTTTTACTTCTACATTTCTTCCCAAACTTATAATCCTCTCTTATCTACTAATTTCTCCTTATTTATTCATTTATTGATAAAGCTACTTAACTTAGGTTCCAAATTATCCTCAAAAAGATTTTAAATATTTATATTTACTTATATTAATTGCTATTATTTTTTTTTTGAACCAAGAATCTAATTTCATTTTTAATGATCAGGGAACAATTATTTTTTTCTCTTTTCGTGACCTGCCCCTATAAAATATATTAATAAAGACATTTTTTTTAGTTTCAAGTGCTTTCCTTTTTTTTATTTACTCGGAACCAGACTAAACAACTTCCCCCAACCTGCCCAGCACCACCCTGCACTCTGCCCAGCCCCGCAGCGCCCCTGCCAGCCCGCCCAGCCCCCAGCCCCAGCCCCCTTTCCTTTCCCTTTTCTTTTCGGCCCTTTTCCTGGCAACCACCAGGATGGCCCAAAAATTATCCTCTTGCTATTATTTTTTTTCCTTCTGCTTGGGCTAAAATTCCTCCCAGCCCATTACCGAAATTCAGCCCCTTTCTTTCCCTATTCTTTCCCTCTTCAACTTTTAAGCCCATTTTACTTACAATTTTCCAAACAACAAATATAATTCCCATTCTTCTTCCAACTACAATATAAACATATCACTAATCAACCCTTTTTTCTTCTTTACATCCGAACATCCGAAAACAACAATAACATATAATTAACATCTTTAAGCAACAAAGAAAAACAACTAGAACATATAGGATATCAACTTAAATTATAACATGCCAAAATAAACAATAATTTAAACACATAACAAATAATTCATATATGAAATAAATTCAAAAGGAGAGAGCCACCTACCTCTTGGTTGTAAGTATATGTTGGTGTTGGTGGTGTGGTGGTGTTGGTGGTTGTGTTGGTGGTGTTTGTCTTCTTCTCCACTTTTTCTTCCTTCTTTCTCTTATTTTTTATTCCTCTCTTTCTCTCCTCTCAACCCTTTTTTTTCCTTCTCTTTTTTTTGCCACACTCACGTCATTTTTTTTTTTTTGGTGATTGGCTTACTTTAATAGAGGGTGTGGGTGTTTCATCTCCCCTTAAGTAAATAGGAGATTGAGTAAAATTAATGATATAGATAATATTATATTTAATACCTATTAATGACAATTTATGGTGGGGGTTATTTGAAGAGATTTTTTTTTTGTTTATTATTATTATTTATTTTAAACATACTATGTCAAATTTTTTCCCGTTTGTTATCCTTATTTTTTTCCTTTTAATTTAATTTTTCATTCTTTTTTTTACGGGTTATAACATGTTTCGTCAAGGGATTGACTTTCTATATACATAAATGTTTGATTTTCACTAAAATTTGAGGATCCTTCGCTTATATCTGGTGTTTATGCTTTAATTTGGACTTGGTTGTCTGTATTACTGCAGCAGGAGTTCCCAAAGCTAAATGGCCATGTGCAAAGCCGAAGGCTACTTCTTCAACGTAAACATTTTCTCTCTCTCGTACGAAGAGGCAAACGAACGCTGCTGACATGAAGCCTGGCTATGCCGAGGAGTAGAGATGGAAATCTCAGGGTCGTAAAAAGTTGTACTCTAATTCTGAAATTTCTATTCTCTCCTTTTACGAGTTTCATAAATGATGTAAATCAGATACTAAACAGTCTATCAGGTAAGAGACTCGTTGTATTCGTGGAAAAATCGGTGTTTCTAGTGTTGATTGAGCTAAAAAAAGACATTTAAGTTTAGCAGTTGACTAGTATTTTTGGTTGATGTGTGTTAGTGGAGGTATAATTATGTCTCAAAGTCGAATTTGTGCTTAAGAACTACCTATTTCCTATGTGTTCTCTGGGATAGAATCTCTTCACCCATTTTCTCTCACCCCACGTGTCACCGCACGACACGTGTTAGCAAAGGGTGTTGAGGTTAGATAAGGGTCACCGGTATCTAGCCTCACCACCCCACTCTGCTGCCATGTGTCGCGTGGTCATGAGTGAGGTGAGAGGATTGAAGGTGAGGAGATCCCATCCCGTGCTCTCCTCGCTTTACATATGTTTTCAGGAAGGAAAATACCAAAAAGTCCAAGTATACCATTCGGATTCCATTCTTTTTAGTTTCTCGGTCTCAATAATCATTTTACACTGGTTAAATTTTGATTAAGTTTCTATAAAGTTTATCCTCGTCAGATGGTGGTTAACAAGCTACGTTTGATAAAAATAAAACAACATACTTGGTAAGAAAAAATAATTAAAGAAAGACTTCATTTATAATGATCATCATGATGAATCGGGTAAAGTTTTTTTAGCCTATCGCGTCTCACCTTCTATCCCGTTTAATAGGATTATGCCACGTATATTAATTCATATAGAATTCAATTCACGTGTTATGATCTTATTAAAACGATATAAAATAGAAGCCGAAGTGGGTTAGGAGATTCTCTCAATAAAAATACGGTTTTATATAGTCTAAATATATATAAAAGAAAGGTGTTGTTGGATAAATTTATTGCGCATTTCTGTATTAAGTGTATCCACTTTTTAACATACTCAAGGATTTCTTATAATACATTAGTAATAGATAACGTTCAGAACCCAAAAAGAAGATATATATGATTACTTAGTGTGTGATTCCATACTTCAATTGTATAACTTTTCGCTCTTATGCTCTCACAGTTACAAATGGTTATGGATGTTTGACAATGTTATCAGTATTTTAAACATAATAATTGGTCTATTTCTTTCAACTATGAACCCACTAAAATAATTACTTAATGAACATTTTAAATAGAAAGAAAAGCAATAGAATATACGTCCTGCCATGGATGTAATAAATTAGTTTCTAATCCCCACGCTAACCCGAAGACCTAGTTTGCGAGACATCTTGTGTGGGTCACTGTGTAAGTCTTTGTCCAACCTAGGAGCTAGGCTCTTGATTTACATCCTCTACAATGCTCATTGAAGCTGAAACGGTGAGGTCCTCGGGTGAGGGATTTCATCTTTTACTCTAACAAAATTTATAGACTATTAGCTGCTCGATCTTGTTATCGTACATCAGAATTTATTCCAAAACATGATTCCTAATTCTAGATTGTACTTGATTGTTGTTTAACGGTAGCTTGTTTAGGACATCTTTCTCGTATCCCATTAACCGCCCACTGTTTGATATTAGGACGTTTCAGTGCACTAGCATGTGCAAATAGTATCGGGCAAAATAGTCTTTCACGTTTGCGCAAGCTATGAGGAAGGATTGGATTGTTTTCATCATCATCATCCGGGTCCAGTATATCCCAACGATTGGGGTCTGGGGAGAGTAAGTGGTAGGCAGACAATACCTCTATCACAAGGGATAGAGAGTCTGCTTCTAGTGAAACCTCCGGCTCTACCTGCATAAATGACATGATAATAAAGATATATTGTGCTAGTGTGTTAGTGGGTAAATTCGACAAATACAAAGAAAATACTTTCGCTATTACAATACACATCACGTGTATATGTACAAGTAATGTAAAACAACGATATAACATATGCATATGCAACCAAGTGGAAAGTCAACCTATAGCGTAGCTAGTGTCTACTCCTATCTATGTCCCTAAATGTACTCTAAAGTGTCCATATATATGCCCTATACCTCGTTAACCTTAATCTTATGTCTCCATGAACTCCTATCCTGGACCATGTCCTCAGAGAGGTGTAAATCTAGTAAGTCGTGCCTTATCTGCTCATCCCAAGTCAGTTTGGGCCTGCCTTTACTCCTGTTTTCCTCTACAATGAGGCTTTCAATTGCTCTGACCGACGCCGTTGTCTGTCTCCGCTTGACATGCCCAAACCATCTCATTCTTCCTTCTCTTATCTTATCTGTTATACTAGCCACTCCTAACCTTTCTCGAAACACCTCGTTTCTGATCCGGTCTAGCCTTGTATGCCCACACATCCATCTTAACATTTTCATCTCTGCCACTTCCATCTTTTGTAATTGTGACCTCTTGATGGCCCAGCAGTCTGTCCCATACGTAGCTTTATCTTACACAATCTATGAGGAAAGATTGGATTGTTTTACGATCTGATGTATGCAACTTTATTTTATACAAGAGACTGTTTTTGCGATTGAAACTGCTTTACCCTACATAAACGATGGTTTTCGCGGTTAAAACATGTGTAACAGCCTCGCCCTCCCTGTTTGATACTATAATGCTTAAAAGTTGATAAAACTTACTGAACCTGCTGCATCTTTATATTTTTTCAGCGAAACTACAGAATAACAATCGAGAAAATTCTGAAAGGCAGTTTTGGTTTTTTTGGCTGAAATTTTAAAGTAATGGCGGCAGCTGATAATGTTGATTCAGTTTTTGCCAACATTGTTCGTGCTCCTGAAGATTCGATTTTAGGGGTATTCACATTTGATCCACTTCCTTCCAACTTTCCGTTTTACAAAAAAAAAAAAAAAAAAAAAAAGATTTCTCTTCATTTGCTTGATGATTTCTTCATTTCTTCCACCATTTTTATTTCACTTTTGTGTTGTACGTCGAACGCTAGATCATGAACAATGAATATTGGAATGATATAGAACAGCATCGTGGTTTTTGTTTAATTAAAGGTTTAAGGAGGGTTAAAATTGTTCCTACAATGCAATTTCAGCATGAACTTATTTTTTCTGCTTTCTTTTTGTATTCTACTATGATGATCATGTCATAATCAAATCCGATTGATACTGACTATTTCATTATTTGGAAGGTAGTTTCTCGACCTTTTTGTCTGTAGTTTTTGTTTTGTCGTTGTGCCCCTGCGCTTATGGTGAATTTCCACTGTTGATTTTGATGACTAGGTTACTGTGGCCTACAATAAAGATCCAAGCCCTAACAAATTGAATTTGGGAGTTGGTGCTTATCGAACAGAGGTTCTTTTCCCTCTTCTATCGATCACTCCAACCTTTCAATTTACAGAAAGGAATTTTAAGGGTATGTTAGTGTAATTGACAGAGAAATACTTACTTGTTCAAAATAAAAATGTATTGTCATAATAATCATCGTTTTAAAATCGGTATCTCAGTCTTTAAGATGGTATAAGAAGTAGGATGCATGTCCATAAGCTTTTATCAATGAGATCCACCATAAGGATAGTACCTAAAAAGGAAAAAGAGAGTACATAAGAAATAGGGCTGGTTATTTGGGTGCTATCTTGGTAGTTATGTCAAATGCCAAAATAACAGGATGGGAAGCCGCTAGTTCTGAATGTGGTCAGACGTGCTGAGCAGATCCTTGTGAATGATAAGTGAGTCCCCTCTCCCCCTCCCCCCCTCCCCCCCCCCCCCGCTTGTGGAACTCTTGGATGGTATTTATTTGCATTTTCAGATCATGTATACTTAGAGCCTAATACATATTATCTTACAGGGCTCGTGTGAAGGAGTATCTTCCAATAACTGGATTTCTGATTTCAACAAATTGAGTGCTAAACTCATTTTTGGGGCAGACAGGTGAAGTCCTGTTTTCTGACTGTAGGTTTTTGGGAGTCAATTTAGTTTGCCTGGGAAAGAAAATTTCTGTTGAGAAATTAGGAAATTGGAGTTAATTTGTGTTTACTGAATGTGTGGCTCTTCTGAAGTTAGCCAGATGCAAAACCCACATCTTCCCTTTTCCAAAATTTTTCTTTAACCTTTATATTCATGTAAGAGTGTAATGCTATTAGTTTTATAAGAGAGAATTTGTGTTTTGCTCTTCGAGGATGATTTCATTGGTTCGTATTGCAAATGGACCTTTTGCTGTCAGTTACATCGTGCTGTATATGCTTGTTATGGTTTACTTTGCTTCTGCATTTTCTCATGTCTGTAGCATAAAAAATGCTTCTAATCGATTTGCATAGAATCTAAAAGGGTTTTTTTCAAGGAAATATAGATTCCATCTTTATATTTAATATGGATACAATAAATTCTTTTTCCCCATAGTACAGTTTTTTTTACTTAATCCTTTTTGTTTGTTTAACTTCGGAAACAGTCCGGCCATCAAAGAAAACAGGGTCACAACCGTCCAGGGGTTGTCTGGTACTGGCTCGCTGAGGGTGGGGGCTGAGTTTCTTTCAAAACATTATCATGGGGTAAGTGGCTTTAAGTTATTTTAGTTACCGGTATGAGTCAATTACAAATAAAGTATGAAACATTTTTTTTTTTTGACTCTGTTGTGCACCCATTTGCCAGCTTACAATATATGTTCCCCTGCCAACATGGGGAAATCAACCCAAACTTTTCGCTTTAGCTGGATTGTCAGTGAAGACGTATCGATACTATGATCCTACGACGCGAGGCTTGAATTTCACTGGTATTAACTTCTTACCACGTTTCTATTTTTATTAGCATGTAAATATTGATAGTTGGTAGCTTATTATGGATTCTTACCTGATCCCGATGTTTCTTTATTTTATTTTGTTTCTCATACTAAATTGATTTAAGATCCAGTATGCTTAGAGGTTATAAACAGAATAACTTGCATATTGATTGATATTTGGAGGACATTAAATAAAGTGTTTTTTAATTGGCACTTTTCCGCACTATTAGGATTACTAGAGGATCTTAATGGTGCCCCGTCCGGATCTATAGTTCTTCTTCATGCATGTGCTCATAACCCAACTGGTGTTGACCCAACTGTTGACCAATGGGAGGAAATCAGGCAGTTGATGAGATCAAAAAAAGTTGCTACGTTTTCTTGATAGTGCTTATCAGGTACTAATGAGTGATATTGTTTAGTCTTTTAACACAGAATCATGATGGTGTCGAATGATAATTAAGCATCTTATTGAAAATCTCTTATTAAAAAAGGCAATGCAAGCGAACATCTACTTTAAATTACAGGGTTTTGCCAATGGTAGCCTTGATGAAGATGCAGTCTGTTCGCATGTTTGTTGCAGATGGTGGTGAATGTCTTGCCGCTCAAAGTTATACAAAAAACATGGGATTATAGTTTGGTAAGTTTTCCTTTCTGGAATCCAAAAACATATTTTTGACTTGCAAAGGTAGTTTAGTGCCACGTTTTTTTCAAGGTATCATTTTGCAGTATAAAGATGAACTTGTACTTTGTATAACACAAAACAGGAATCGTGTATTTGGGTGAAAATCAAATCTGGAATTTCTGTTTGGTGATGTAACTTCAGCAAAATTTGATTTAGCATAGTAGATTATCAGCTGTATTTAAGGATTTTTGCAAAGATAAATTGTGTGATAAAAGAGTGTGAAAGAGCTCTTATTGGTGCTGCAATTTCAGATTGTCACTTGGTATTTTTTTTATACCCAAAAAGGAAAAGGGGGAAAGGAAGCAGCTTGGTTCTTAGAAAATTCCCGACAGAAATTCTTTCGTAGGTTTGTAGAAGTGCAGATATTGCAGCCAGAGTTGAAAGCCAGCTCAAATTAGTCATCAGGCCCATGTATTCTAACCGTATTCATGGTGCTTCCATTGTCAGTACTATACCGAAAGACAGGTCTGCTTATAAGAATGATTGGATTGTGCTATAATGCTTGAAAAACAGTAGAAAGATTGCTGATCTTGTTTTCTGCTGTTGCTTATGCTAAAGCCCGACTATGTTTTCTGACTCAGCAATGTGTACAACGAGTGGACGGTTGAACTGAAAGCTATGGCTGACAGAATTATTAGGATGCGTAAGCAACTCTTTGATGCATTGCAAGCTAGAGGTATTTGACACAATTCATATTAGTTATGAAGCATATGAGAAGAGTATTTCATGTCCAGTTAAGGTGTATCATATATATATATATATATATATATATATATATATATATATATATATATATATATATATATATATATCACCTGGTTGCTGAAAAACTTCATCCCACCTTTCTTAACTGCCGAGGAAGATGAATATAACTGTTGATGTGCTAGAATTCCAACATAGTATCATGATTACTAATAATATGTGTGTGTCTTATAAAATCTTCAAATTATGATTACCTTCTTCCATTGTCCTGTCGATATTTATGATCTAACAAGTATATATTTTCTTTGGATCTGCTCGGTTTTTGTCATGTTTGTAAGTCAGCATTGGAATGTGTTTGTTACCGCTAGGATAATTGCCTGCCCAGGGGTTTTCTGCATAATTTATCTTCTGTTCATATCCAAGACTTCTACACCTTTGGGTTATACTCTGAACTTGGAAGGTTTTGTGTAACATACTGTTTATACATATATCTCATGGGGAGCTTCAGATATGCATACTTTTAGTCATTTACTTAGTCACGAGATAATTTAAGTAACAAATGGATGTCCCCGTCTAACATGATTATCTGCTTTGACAGGGACACCTGGAGACTGGAGTCATGTTATCAAGCAAATTGGAATGTTCACTCTCACGGGTTTAAATGCTGAGCAAGTGGCTTTCATGACCAAAGAGTATCACATCTACATGACGTCCGACGGGTAAGCAGATTTCATTTTGCTGTTGCATTTCTTTTTCTTTCTTTTTGGGTTAAAAAAGGAGGTCAAAGACCTCTAGCACTCAAAATATCCTCTAGCACTTAGGATAAAACTTCATCTTGCTGTTGCATCAGTGGAGGGGGTACATGATTAAAACTTCATCCTGTTCACTACTGCTTTCTTGCCCTTGACTCCCAATGATCTCTGACTCTGCATTCTCTGGTTCAAGAAGATTTTCTTAGTCTACAAGTATCTAATCAAGTAAATAATATGCGGTTTCAGTGACATATCACAATTGCACTTGTTTCTGGTAAGTATGAGAAAGTACGATGTTTGTCTTCTTTTTTTCTTCAATCTGCCGTAGGAAAGTCTGTAAGAAATGGGTACCAATTTTCAGTTCATGATAGTAACCTTTTTGGCTCCGTTGGTGCATTTAGAAGTTTTAACGGAAAAAGAACATGTGCTCTTAAGCATTTAGGTTCTTTTTCCAAATGGGGGACAGTGTGAGCTTTCTTAACTATCTTGCACCGAACGCTTGGATGGCCTCATTGTTTGTGACAATATGATCTTGCTGAATGCCATAGCTTTTGATTTATTAATTTAATGTCTCCTTTTTTCATTATTATGTTTTTGCAATGATTTTCCCGTATTCTTTCGATTCGTGCAGGCGAATAAGCATGGCAGGCCTTAGTTCTCGGGCTGTTCCTCATCTTGCTGATGCCATACACGCTGCTGTTACCACTGTTGCCTAGATGAGTTCTTATAGTAACAAATTTTGAAGGAATTTTGAGATTTGTTTTATTTTTCTAGATTACAATATTCTAAGGAAAGGGCAGGCTTGGTCATATGGAGTCATCCTTTGAACAACAACACAACGGATATCCAGTATATCCCAATAACAGTAAAAGCTATCGTTAGGGTCTGGGTAGGGTGGGAGGCATCTTCCCATGTTACTGAAAAGCTTAAAATTTGTAACGTGAACAGTTGGAAGCCAGGTGATTGTGTACTTTCTGGCCTATATTGCTTTTTTAGTTTTAGTTTCTATCCAATTTAAAAGAATGGTGATTAGTCTAATACTATTTCTGAAATTTTGGAGAGAGGTAAACACACACTCCTTATGTGTATGTGTGTGTATATTTGTGTGAACATACATGATTATAATCGATAAATCTTGGCCTTCAAAAATAAATAAAGGCGATAATTATTTTTGGGAAGGACCAAATAAGTCAAACCCTAACAAGCTACTGGGTGGGCTAACCTACCACAAAGGCCTTTAATTCAGGAGAATATACGAATGTGTTAAAATTTAATTTCAACTATATTTATTATGGTCTCTTTTTTCTTCAACGTGCAATTGGTGAAGAGACACAAAACGACCATGGCTGGCTCTTTCGGAGTAATTATATTTCATTTCAAGTCTCAGCAATTAATGTCAATACGTGCTGTCATTTTCACATGCAATTATGGCAATGTTAATCTGTGACTATGCCTGTTTTTAAATAGCGTTTTCGATTCGCTAAGCTTCCGTGTTTGTGTAAAGTCATAAATAAATTGGATCGTAAAACTAAGCTTCCGTGTTTGTATAGAGTCGAAAGAGTAGTTGGATTGCTTTACTTACAATCTGATGTATGCAATCTTATCCTATCTAGGCACTGTTTCCGCAAGTTGAACTCGTGACTTCAAGGTCACAAAACAGTAATCTTACACGTTGTTTTAAGGTCTACCCTCTTGGCAATATCTGTTTCTATTTTGCATAAACAATTACATGATTATTAAGTGGGGTTGCGAGTTAGGTTGAGTCACAATTACGAAGCAATTTTCTTAAACTCATCCAGGATCGATTACTAATACAAGACTTCCAGAATCAATTACAAATGTAGTGGTAAAGATCACTATTTTTACCGGTAAGAACCATGGTTTAAATTTTATCTTCTCACTCACGCGTGCGTAAAACGAAGATAGAAAAAATACGCCCGAGGAAATAGTCCAATTGATACTCAAGTTAAGATTTGTTCGAAGATAAAAAAAACTACTACTATATTAGTAGTTGATTAATAAAGATAATAATAGTTAAAATAAGTGGTATTGACCCTGTCATCAATTATATGAGATCTACTAAATTCACACTCGTTCTCTAAATATATCTATTGCATTATATCAAAGTGACATTTTTACCTTATTAATCTTCTTCATTATGCATTAAATTTTGCCACTTGCACATTACATGTTTGACCTCTTTTAAGTTTTACCCTATGGTCTGATGATCTATTTACTATATCATCACCTAACAAGTCTTTTTTCTTTGATCCCCCCCCCCCCCCCCGCCCCTTACAGTCTTAGTGTGAATCATTTTAGTATTGATGAAAGACATACTATAGGCTCCATTGGATTTCAATTAAATATGTATTTAATGCGACCTTGGAATTTTGTGTCACATAACGTCGGCTGAATGTTGCTTGCTAAGACAGTCACCATATTTTAATCATACCCTCTACATCTTGTAAACTAAATAACACTAGAAAATTTCCCTCCCCTAAAATAAAAATGAAATATTATTCATCAGTACAATGTAGTTCTAAAACAGCATTGAAATTATCAAGCCGGCCGGCCAAAAAATGTGATATCTCCAGCTAATAATACATATTAACAAAGAAAAATAAAGATGGCAATCTGGAATTAACATAATATATATATATATATATATATATATATATATATATATATATATATATATATAATATGATGGAATAAAGTAAAATGACCCACTAAATTAGATGCGCTTCTTATATTGTGAAGTAGTAGTTAATCGACACAGCTTGACGCAATTTTCATTATGGGTCATTGGAAAACATCTGTGTGTTTCTAACACATGAGTATGGTAGCGTACATCCAATGGAGCCTATAGTATGTCTTTCATCTGTCTGTGTGTTTCTAACACATGACGGAGGTCTCGCTGGAAACGAAATCTCTATCTTTTGAGATGGATGTATTGTTTGTCTGACTCTCATCCTCCCTAGACCCTAGCGATAGCTTTTGACGTTGTTTGGATATGCTGAGTATGTGTCGTTGTTGTATGGTTTTTGGGTGATAGTAACATGTAGCTGTTATGCTTTGATTTATTTTTATTAGTATACCTTCTTATTTTATTTTTTTTGGTTTTCATGTTGAAGTTGACCTATTTATCTATTAGAAAATTCTTTTTGTTCTCTTTTGTTTTTAATTTTTGTTTTGCTTTGGAGAAGGACAAACGATGGGGATGATTGTAGGAACCTGATTCCCAGGACCAGTGTAAACTGGAATCTGGCTTCTTTTTTTTTCCAAATGGATCGATTTTCATTGATGCTTACAGTGTACGTATTTACAACAAATGAAAGACGTGTAAACTTTTTAACCAGCTTCTAACTGAGGTTCTCCGTATTGAATACTAAATGCAATATGTGTATTTCTAACTCTTTCTATCAATGTACTAGCAAATTTCCAAGGAGGTGCGCGATTGGGTCTCTGCCCATGTATGCAACCATTACGCCAATACTGACTCTTTATTGGATCAAAAGTTTATTTTCTAGTCTTGAGCATTCACACCGCTCCAACCTAAAAAGTATAGTAGATGATGCAAATCAAGAGTCTAACGGCCTCTTAGGTTGGATGATGACTTACGCAGTTACCCACGTAAGGTGTCCCCCCACAAAGCATGCCTTCAAACTAGCAGCAGTGGAATAACTACACTTGTGTCACACAAATCGAACTCTTGGAGTAAATTTTAAGACAAGTTTCAACTGAGCTATGCTCTCGGAGTAAATCTAACTCTTTCTTTATATGTTTTTGGTTGGATATAATAAAAATCACCGACTAATTCTGTTAGATATGAAGTCATAATCTTTTTTTTTTCTGTTTAATGAATCAAATTTTAAAACTCAAAAAAGATTGTTGAAAACTAATTTCATCTTTTTTTTAGGGGTGGCAATTTCAGACACAACACGAAAACACGACTCGAACCTGACACGGTTTTCGCAGGTATGGGTATGACCTTGGCGGGTTTCGTGTACAAATCGGGTAAGACCTGAAAGATACCTGCTAAAGGCGGGTTGTGTCCGGGTATACCCGCGGGTTATCCATTTATACCCGAAATACCCAAAAATTTAAAAATATATTTTAAATAAAAATCTATAATTAATAAAGTACAAAAAATAAATTTTCTCAAAAAAATACTAACCTAATCGCTAATCCCTTCCGCGGTTTCCCCCTTCCGCCATTCCAAAATCCTAATCCCTATTCCCAAATCAAAATCTCATTTCTCTCTTTTCTAGTTTTTAACATTTGGTATGTACTTATTGTTGTTTCATACATTATAACAGTAATCGTTTAAGTACATGAAACCTGAAAAATATACGAAACCTGAAAATACCTAAAAAATACATGAAATGACACGTACACGACTTGTTATATTTGTACTAGTCAACTTCATAGGTATACACGATACACAACACGAAACTTGACATGTACATGTTTGGGTATCTACATCCATACACGCGAAGCAAACATGTAAGGCATGTGCATGACATTTTGATACGCGAAACTCGAAAAACACGATACACGACCTGTTTGACACCCCTATTTTTTTTTTTCAAAACACGAATGTTTTATATAGATATTGCAGCAGGAAGCAAACACTTGAAAGTTTTATTTGTGATTTTCATGACTATAAGATCATACAAAATATCAATACTTTCTTGCACCTAATACAAATCAAGTTATTGTTATTGTTCTATTGAAAATTCTAGACGAACGATTTTTCAATATAGATTATCAATATAAATTACCATTATGCATAAGAAGACATATTTTATTTATTTTCTTACACATTTCTTTATTTTCTTATGTACATGGGAAAGTGCTACCAGTCGGAGCTAATAAAAATATCTATTTATGATTTTGTTTTAGAAAGCCCTTTTTTTCCTTTTTTGGTCAGACATGAACGTGAGGCTTTCACTTTAAGCTAAAGCCATAGTCTTAAAAGGAAAAACTTAAGCCATACATTGGCTGTGTAGTTAGGTTTCGTTATCATTTATAATAATATATTTGGCAATCGTTCCATTGCTTGCTTTGTACGAATTCATAGCTAAACTAACTATTGAAATTTATTGTTGAAACTTGACAGAGGAAATATATTATCAAATACTGTATTATTATAAGTACAACAGCAACAACATTACCTCCATTACCTTAGAATATGGGTGTCAAACAGGTTGTGTCTCGTGTTTCGTGTTTTTCAGGTTTTGGATATCAAAGTACCAGACACATACCTTATCCGTTTGCTTCACGTGTATGGAAGTAGATACACAAACCTGTACATTTCAGATTTCGTGTCGTGTATCGGGTATACCCACGAACTTGACAAGTACAAATATTTCAGCTCTTGTACGGATCATTTTATGTATTTTTCAAGTATTTTCGTGTTTTGTGTATTTTCAGGTTTCAATTTTTTCAAACGACTGAGAGTGGTTGACACTATTGCTATAACAAGAGTATTCACCAGGTAACAGTAGCAAGTCAACATGATGATGAGTTATGGCTTATGAGGGGTAGCGGCGGCAGAGGTCACTGCAATTACAAAATTTGCATTTTGCAGAGGAGACCGGGGTAAAGGAATGGAAGAACTAAGAAGGATGGGGGCAGCAAGGGAAGGAAATATGGAATGGAATGTAAGGGATAAACTCAGGTTTTTACTATTTAGGTAGGAGTTTTTTTACTTTATTAATTTATAATTTTTATTTAAAATATATTTTTAAAGAATCGAGTATGGCGGGTATAAATGGGTAACCCACAGGTATGCCCAGACACGACCCTTTTTAGCGGGTAACTTTCAGCTTTTACCCGATTTGTATACGAAACCCGCCAAGGCCATAACCATACCTACGAAGAGCGTGTCAGGTTCAGGTCGTGTTTTCGTGTCGTGTATGAAATTGCCACCCTTACCTTAGAGACTCCCACCTATGGTGAGGTATAGAGGGTCGGATGTACACAGCCATAGTCATGTGTTAGAAACACATAGAGATTATTTCCTGATGACCCATAATAAAAATTGCGTCAATATGTGTCGATCAACCGTTACTTTACAATATAAGAAGCGTAACTAATTTAGTGAGTCATTTTGCTTTATTCCATCATATTCCAAAACCAAAAAAAGAGGGTGACTCTATTAGAATGAAAAATGTACTATTACCGGTAAAAAGTTAAAAAAAATACCTAACTTTTGAACTCATGGTTTTTTTTTATTTTATGAAAATGATATTTTCCCTTTTGAGACGAAACATATTCTGGTTTCGTAATTATGAAACATTAAATATTTTTCATATTAAAACATGCGTGCTAACATCTACACTGTGCGCATGTTAGTGTCCTTTACAGTAGTACATGCCAAATATACCCTTTTTTCATAGATCAGAAGGGTGAATTCAGCCAAGTGGAAGCCATTTTTTACTCTACAAACAGAATCTTAAGGGACAGGCTTTGCCCTTTCTTTATTATTTTACATATGTTACAGCTAATTATTTCGGCCCTTAAATTATTCGACTATACCCTTCGGCAAAGAAACACATAAGTAGAAGACAAGGGCAGTGGAGAGTCTTTTAGACTGTTGTATGTACACATATGAAAAGAATAGTGTCATAGAATATATATTGAGAATAAGAATAATAAACTAAGAAAAATTTCATTTTCTTAAGTTACTTTAAAGTCAAACTACAATGATACTTCTGAGTAGGGGTGACAATCTCAGACACGATAGAAAACACGACCCGAACCTAACACGCTACTCGCAGGTATGGGTATAGCCTTGCAGATTTCGTATCCAAATCGGGTAAGACATGAAACTTACACGCTAAGAGCGGGTTGGGTCCAGGTACACCCGCAGGTTACCCGTTTACACCCGTTATACCCGATTTTTTAAATATATTTTAAATATAAATTATAAATTATTAAAGTAAAAATTATATAAAAAAGAAACGCCTAAAACATAAAAACATAATCCATGATTCCCAAATTCTCATTTTCTTCCTTCTTACCCTCTGCAATTGCTCCCCGCCGTCCCTATCCGTCATTCTCCATTTCTTATCTCTTCATTCACTCTTCACTCTTCTCAATTCTCACTTCTCACTTAAGCAGCAACCGACAAGCAAACGGTCTTGGTTCTATTACGACAAATTTGGTGAAGCCAAAGGAGGCCGAAATCTACTCCAAACAGAAAAGGACATTGTAGAGATGGAGATGATTCAAAGTTATGATTTAATTTTTATTCTCTAAAATTTGAAATATTTTCTATTCGGATGACTTCCATTAATGACACATTGTCATCGTTACCATTCTCATCCTCGTCGCCGGAGATACTCCTCTCTCATACATTCTTTTGTCGTCTGACTTTCCATCTTCTTAAGATTCAGGTCAGTGCACCTTATCTTAACATATATCCTTTTTGTGTATTTGTTTTGTCAAATGATGGATTCTTATTTTTGATTTTGTATATGTTTCTTATGGATTATATTGATGATTATATGTTAAAACTATTTTTCTTATAGTTTTATGTTCATCTGGTAAAGCATTATTGTTCTTCTGGTTATAGAAATGTTTTTCATAAAATATTACGCCACGTCATGAATAAAAATCGTATACCTGAAAAATACACGAAGTGACCCCGTACACAACCTTAAATATATGTACTTGTAAAGTTTGTGGGTATACCTGATACACGACACGAAACCTGACATTTACATGTTTGATTATCTACTTCTATACACGCGAAGCAAACGGGTAAGGTATAAGTCTGGTACTTTGATACCCGAAACTCAAAAAACACGAAACACGATCCGTTTGACACCCTTATTTATGAGATGAAGTGAGTAATAAATATTAAACATTGTCACGGAACTGGCCTAGGAAAACTAGGCACAGGAAAAGGTAGCATTTTACAGGGTTGTGATCTCATAACCCCACTTTCCTCATCTTTTTTGTGACCACGCGATACGTGGCAGCAAAGAGGGGTGGTTAGGCTAGATGCGGGCGACCCTCATCTAGCTTCATCACCCCCTTGCTGCTACGTGTCGCGTGGTCACGCATCACCGCACTCATTTGCGGTGATGGGATCCTATCCCCATTTTACACGGTGACACTCGAGAGCGGTACTTGTTAATGAAATTCATGTGTTTTGTGAATGGCAGTTGTTGATCAATAACTGGGTAGGGGGTAGCGAGTGATCACACGTTCCCTCGTCATGCTTTTTGAATAGCATTTTGCTTCTTTTGTTTTCCCTGTGCTTCTGACACGACTAGCATCATTTGCCAGTTCGGATCACCTGACCCCCCAGTGGGGGCGGTAAGAGATGACCGCCCGCCACGTGGCACACAGGGGGTGGTGAGGCTGGATGGGGGTCACCCCTGTCCAGCCTCACCATCCCCCTGTGTGCCACGTGGCGGGCGGTCCCGAAGGGGGTCACCAAGGGGGCGGTCAGGGGATCCCGTTCCATCATTTGCGGCCTAGCACATTTCATCAAACTACTCCTCACTTACCGTTCAATCATTTCACCCATTTCCCTTGACCATTTCCATTTTGTAAAAAAATCCAATCCATAAGGTATAATCTTTAAAGAAATTGCAATTTGTGTTGGTTGGAAGAAAAACAAATTGGGAAGAATAACTGCTACCCTCTTTAAATAAAATTTTTAGTTCTTTATTTTGACTGATAAAAAGATACTGCAGAGAGTAGAGAAGACTAGAAGTCAAGATTTTTTGGGTAATTGATGTGTTTTTGTTCTTGTTGCGTGGATCTGAGGGCTCTTTCACCAAATGGTCCTAAGTTCATTTTGCATGTGAGAATCAACTACTTGCTGCTTGAACAGTCTTGATCACTACATTAATTCACCATTTGCGAATTGGAGATTAGTTGGCTGAAATTTCCACATTTCATCTGGGTTCTTGATGGGAGCTAAGAGAAAGGGAATAATTGATGTGGGTTTTTGATGGAAGCTGCAGGGGAGGCATTGGATTGGTAAAAAGATTTCTACTTTGGAAGAAATTGCTGCATACTTAAGGTATGTATTATGGAAGTTTTTGAGATATTATTGGACTTTTTATGCAGGTATTTGATGTAAAGTTTTTGTCTTTAGATCCCTAATATCTCTAAATTACAGTAAATGTAGCACCTTTCTCATTTTATTTTGCTATTCTTCTTTTAACATATAGGAGAGAGAGAAAATTAGGAAATTCAAGAAATGATAATGGCCTCCATAGGAAGGTTCAAATATAATAACTTTGTTAATTGTGCGGCAAAGCAGCTTGATTATTCCAAGGTGGTGAATATATTGTAATGTTTACTTTGGTTGCAGTAGCAAAGAGCAGAGCGACTCAGTGCCATACGTTTGAAGAACTCTCATGTAAGTCAAGAGGGTGAAGTTAGAAACAAAATGAATTTCATTTTGATGATGTTTTGGACAGTTTCTGACCTTTCTATGTTGAGGATTTTTGTTAATAGAAAATGCCTCAAGACGGTTCGAAGTCAAGTGTTTACAGATCATTCTTCTTCTGCGATGATCCAAAAGGCGTTGCTCAATACAAGACAATCAGAAAATCCAAGACTGAGTCTCATAAGTCTGAGGACCAGAAGCAACAAAAGAGTCAGGATATGTCATTCTCATATAATCCTCCACAGAACGAAAAGTTTCCGCGTTTGCTGACAGATAAGCTAGATGATCCCTCTTCAATCAAACTTGGAGAGATAACTAAAGGAGCTCAGAAGCTGAACCAAGTGTTAGATACTTGTTCTAATAAAACTAACTTTGATAGGCAGTCTAAAGATATTGCCAAAGACTTGCTCAAAGGAGCTCTGGATCTTCAGGAGTCTTTGGAGATGCTAGCCAAGCTACAAGAAGCTTCAAATCACATGTCAAAGTGGAAAAGGAAGCAAAAGGAGAAGTCTGTTGGAGGAAAACTTGATGTTATTGAGAGGGCTTCCTCTGATCACTTTGGAACTCGCACCGAATTGCAAAGCCCCAGGCTTTCAGTTGATGGCTCCTCTAAAGATTGTTATGAGGAGCTGAGGGAAGCCATAAGAGAGGGCCTAGCCAAGCAGAATCTGTTGCCAAAGAGTTCCAGTGAGGTTAGTAAAGCTTATATTGATAGAAACAAGAGTTTTGGTGAAGGGAAGCCTTATTTTGATAGAGTAGAGGTTCCTAATAGGGAGAAGGTTTACTTTGAGATGTCAAAGAGCTTCAGTGAAACAAACTCTTATTTTGGCAGAAGAAAGCTGGAGTTATCTCCTGATTTTCCTTCCACCAGCTCAAGTCAAACCTCAAGGTGTCACTCCCATGAATTTGACTCTACTGATACTTCCTTCTCAAGATCGTTTGAGGAAAACTCCCAAGTGCCAAATGTAGTTGCCAAGCTAATGGGTCTTGAAGAAAATATTCCGAAATCACCGCAACCTAATGTACGACAGCTAAGAAAGGAAAAGGGATTGAATTATGCGAGACCAATTTTTGATATGGACTTTCCAATGGCTAGAAGTTCTCACTTTTCTTCTGTTCAGAAGGTGGAATCAAGACAAAGGACATTCGAAGAGCTAGTTCAGACAGTCCAGTATAAAGGACCTGTTTCAGGTAAGTCCTTTGGCATATCTGGGACTCCAAAACAACTTCCAATGGTTTATGATAAAGAAAGAAGACTTGCTGAAGATGGCCCTCCAATTGCCATCATCAAACCCTATCGATTTCATGGTTATGATCCAAAAGAGATCATCAGAAAATTGAAAATGAAAGAAATGGTTTTTAGAAGGACTAGTAATGTAGATAAGAGTGCTTTAAACATTAGTGACATGCAGAGAAGTCTACAAGCAGAAATTTCTCCTCAAAGGCTTAGTCATGATAAAGGAGATGCAAGGTGTGGGGAAGCATATGCAAGAACAAATGATGCAGGAACTAAAGGTCAGGAAGAACTGCAATCTAACAGAACAAAAGCTTTTGTTTCTGGGAAGCCCAAGTTGCAGAAGAAAGAAGTGATACGTAAAAAAGTCGACAAAGTCCATAGATCAGCTCCTAATACAAGAACAGAAAAAGAAGTTGACACTTTCAAACTCAGAGATGTACCAAGAACTCGCACTACAGACCAAACTACGTCTACATCTTCCAGAAAACCTCACAGGGTGTCTGATTCTTCTAAAGATCAGATTGCGCAGCAAAAAGCAGCCTCTTGTAAGTTATCAGAGGCTAGTACACTAGAGTCGCTACATAGTTCCGCGAAAAGGAAGAAAAAACCTGAAAATGCGGTGACTACCCCATCCTCCACATGCCTGGTAAGTGTAGTAAGTTGTTAAGTTGCTAATAGACAAAGATAAGATGGTAGATGTTCTGCAAATTGGATTTTCCCCCCTTTCTAAAGCACGTTTCTATCTCTCGGTATTGCAGGTCAAAACAGAGTTGGAGGATGATGATATCCAAATCAACCAGAATCCTGAGGCTGAGGATGATTTGTCTGTCACAAAACTCGTGATTTCAGAAAAGCTCGCTTGCAAGAAAGAAAAGGACTTTGATCCAAGTTTAGGTAAGATACATTTGTCATTTGTTAGTCAGCTAAAATATATTTTCTTTGGGAGTAGGGGAATAACCAGGGAAGTTTCTGTCATTGACATGTTATTTTTTCTTGTTGGTCTGGAATGTATGCATGCGCTGCTTAATGATGTTTTTCATTCATTGTACAGTAGTGGCATAATTTTATCAAGGAAGCTTTAGGATTATCACTGATGTGAACCTCTTCTTTTATAGTTAGATCATTCTTAAAATACATTGCTTGTTCTTGTTAGGCCACACTGCACTTACTGTTGTGCCAGATGTCTGTGCTCGAACCTTTTTTCTGTTTTCTCCTCTTGATATGCAAAAAAAATCAAGTCAAGTTTTCCTTAACATTGACTGGACCTTCAGAAAAAGTGACACTTCTTCAAGAGCTAAGCTTTTTCTCCTTTCAGTAATCAAAGAGAGTACATTAAAGGAAAGTCATACTTCAGGAAAAGTAGCATTTGTTGAATATTCATTTGATTAGGGTTATGATTTCATTTGTTTTGCAGATGACTTCAATGTGAATGGAAGTCATGTCAGTGGATATACTACTCAATTTATTGAGCAGAATAGTGACACCAAATCAGGTGATACTTCTACTTGTTGCACCACCAACAATCCAAATGCAAAGAGAAGCTGCAATGAGGAAGCAACCAAAGTAACAAGAAATTTACTTTTGAACAGTGCTTTGTTCCTCGATAAACTTGAAGACATGTTTCACATAAGTGCAAATCAACCTGTAGTGTCACATACAAATAGCTTACCAGACAACAAAATGTCTGATCCCAAAGATCTATTAGACACTGCAAAGGAGCTACTTGAATATAAAGACCTACAATCCACACAAGAAGTTCAACCATGCTCATATATTCTCACCAAAACATCAAGGACATTTATTGATCGATTGGTGGGTGAGATTTGTGAAGGAATTGAGGACTTGAGAAGCTACCATAATCTTACTAGCGAGCAAGCTTCAGGTGACAGTCTAGATAAGGTACTGGACAAAGACTTGTGGTGCAAGGGCATCGTAAGTGGAGGTTGGGACTTTGGTTGGAAGAGTGGATTTACACGCGATGAAGTTGAGCAAATTGTTATCAATATTGAACAGGATGTTTTGAGACTTATCACTGAGGAGACACTTGAACATATGTTGAGTTAGAGCTTCAAGATTCTTTACTTTTTCTCTGTAAATAACACAGCTGGCCAGTGAGGATATATTGAATGTGCTAGCCCTGGTTGTACTTATCAAAACTTATTTTTATATGTATAAATCTATCAATGATCAGTGATACTAGTGTAGAATATTTCAGCATTATTTTGCAAGTGTGCTTTCAACGTTGTCTTGTTTTCACACGCGTATACAAGATGCTTGCTGTATCCTGCTTCCCTTCTTTACTGATTCGGTAATTGTTTTAACAGCTTTGTTTTCTTCCTAATGTCTGAAAGATTTCTTTTTTTTTTCAGACCATTTGAGCCATCCGTGTGCTGTCCGGTTGAGTTTCAAAGTGACTACACAAATTGATGTAACAATTGCATTATCAAGACTTGTGTGTGCATGTATAATATGTAAGTTTGCAAAGTTGTAAGGTGTGACATAGTACATTAAAAAACTTGCTATACACAATTAACTAGATCAATTATGTAAACGTTGACACTAGAAAACATATCAAATTTTGATGATAATCACTTGTATAGAACTTAACAAAAATCCAATGTTAGATTGACAAGAGAAAACGTGACAACAAAAATTGTACTATAAAAGCTTTGGAAACTTCTATTGATCAATCCGTCGATTTAAATTCAAGAAACAACAAAGACAACAGAACTGGAGATTGAAACAAGAAAAAGCTTACACCTCAAAGCACCAAAGATGTTTCTGCATGGTTGTAAATTCCGTTATGCAATCACAAACAGATAAGAAAATATAGTGATCAACTAAAGTGTTTAGCTGCACTACCATTTTTATCTTCCAAGTGTTCATATGCTCCACCACCTAACCATTTAGAACATACATCATTTCCAAGTAATTTGAAGCCAAGTTTGTCAATGAGTTTGATGAAATCCTCCTTAGATCAAGGATATGGTAGGTTTCGTGGACTGAGGTGCCAGCATCTTTTTGTTAAGCTTATATATTCTCTTAAAGTATGGAAGACGAGAAATCTGAGAATTTGAAATGGGCTAATGGTAAAGACCATTGCGTTTACATGGAAGACGAGAAATTTGGATTTGTGGGTGACTCTGTTGAAGTTGATCATGATGCATTATCCTCTGCAGAGACGCCATATTTGGGTTGTTCATCTAAGCATCAATGTGGGCTTGAGGTAAGAACTAATCATATCGGTGGTTTAGGATTTGGGGTATTAAACGCCAGGGGTTCAATTCTTTTTAACTTCCTGGTAGCTGACTATTTCACATTTCCAATGGAGTAAAGGACACACTCTTTTTAACGCCAAGGGTTCATTTATGTTGAGAATTAAATTTACAGTATTCTTTTATAGGAGTTTTTATGTCTGGCTTCATTTTTCTGCTTGTATTATTGTTTATCTACAATTATTCTTAACGATTACAAAGATAACAACTAGTTACATGTTCTACTTGGACATATATACAGTAAAATTCCTAAGTTAATATATACTAGACTAAGTGTTGCATTTCTGCTTTAGCTTTGCTGTCTGACCTGTGATTCACCTCATCACCTCCACTCAGCACATCTTTATTCCAGTTCTGTTTTGTTGCCCTTCTTCACCTCGTCTACTCTTAGTTCTGTGCTCTTCTTTACATCAGCTCTTTCTTTCTATGTATTGATCACCTCAGCACAGCAGTAATACTTCGTCAGTTCAACACAGCTTCACTTCGTCCATTTTTACTTAGCTCAGCCACTCCTCTATTCTTGTCAGCTCAGCTTGGCTGACTTAGTTCAGTCATTTGTCTTATTTCCCTAGCACGACAACTACTTTGTTCAGGTCGGCACACATCAGCTGAGCTTGTCTATCTACAGTGTTATTATAGTTGGATATTGTTTTCTCAATGCATGTTGTTGGTTTCCAGTTTGCAAAACTTTTCCAAATTATATTTATGCTTGAACTTGTTTGTTTACACCCTTCTTTTTGCAGAACTGCTCATTACAGGAAGACTTATGCTGCGTATATGTCCCAACAAATCATCTTTATATGGGTGACATATTTTTGGTTAATGCCAAAGATGTTCTCAGATCGAACTTGTCAGTTCGCCAAGGAATTGGTTAGCTTTTCTTTCCTTTCTCCTCTTCCAGTAACCTAACTGTTTATGGCCAAATGATGTGTTTGGCCATTGGCATTACATGATTTGATGTTTTCATTGGCTAATTACCGTGTTGTGTCCAGCATAATCTGGATGATGTATGTGTCATCTAGAAACAACATTGTGTGTTCCTAACACATGAGTATGGTTGCATACATCCGACCCCAATACCATGCCAGAGGCGAGGGACTTTAAGTCAATGGGTAATGTTGTTGTTGTAGAAACATATCCCTGGAAAACTCCCATACTATTTCTTTATAGGTTGCTATTTCTCATTCTTCCTCAGTATGCATTGATAATTGCGGTGATAAGCCTATTCTATCCTTGCAGAGGTGATTGTTTCAGGTGGCATGACAATGCCTGGAGTTCTGTCAAGTCTAGGATCGAGGATAGGTCAAGTGGACTATAGTTGACCTGACATAACTTCGCGATTGAAGACTAGAAAGTAGACACATTTCATCATAAAGACGACAGAAGCCATTCTAGATACATTGATCATGATCATGCTACCTAGATTTTTCATGTTTCTTACAGTTGTTCACGAGGAACTCTTCCCGCTATTGCAGGCAACCAAGAAAGCAGTACTTGTTCAGGGTTGCGGCTAGTAACGTGTAGTTTTAGAGGTTTAAATCTTGTCAATGTATTAGATTTAGACTGTGATTATTTACTGAGATACATTTATTGATTCATATCTTTTATAGAACTGTCCAGACAGAACCGAGATTCACAAGTTGGAGATTAAAGCTCTGTGTTTTTAAGTTGAAGTTTTACTATAACCGGCAAAACAACTTTTCACGGTGGTTGTAAAATGCCAACTAGAGTTTCTATCGTTTGCCATAAAGCCCTTTTCTAGCATGCAAAATAATTTTCAGGTAATAAAGTGTCATGATTTTCCTAGTTATAGCAGTTAACATGTGACCATAGCATGACAGTTTTAGATGACGCAATTGACTGATATCAGTTTCAAAATGGTGGCATAAAATAACATGTAACTGTGATTGTATACAATTGTCTGCATAGGTTTTTAGCATGTTCTTAAATCATTTTTCTTTAAAGTTGCGAGGGCTGTTTTTGTTTTTATTTTCGTCTTGTATTATATATATACGTTTATGTCTATTTCTATAACAAAACTTCATATTTGTGTTTACTGAATTCCCTAACTAACATACTAGCATATCATATCCCTATTATTGTGTCATTTATGCATGCACATATAGAGTCGAGTGTCTCATTGGAAACAAATTCTCTATCCTTTTAGGATAGAGGTATTGTTTGTCTGCCGCGCACCCTCTCCAGACCCTAACGATAGCTTTTGATGCCGTTGGATATACTAGGTATGATTGATTGATTGCTTGATAAATTAATTTTCTCAGTTAAGCTATATATATAGCTATATAAATATAAATATGTATAAAAATGTATAATCTTCTTTTTTTAAATAGGGCTTTTCCGGTACACTAGACTCCTGCGTTTGCGCAGGGTCCGAGGAGTCGTCGGATCGTTTCGCGATCTGATTTACGCAATATTATCTTAACCTTTATGCAAGAGTCTATTTTCACAGCTCGAACGCGTGATCTCAAAGTCACAAAACAACAACCTAGTTACTCCAAGTCCCCTGTAAAGTTGTAGTACTTGAATCCGAAGGGTGAGTGGAGAAATTCTAGGGAGGTAATTGCACTAAACCACCAAGGATTTCTAGCTCTATAATTTTTTTTAAAAAATTTTTATTTAATCCAAACAATATGGGCTTAAAATACACAGCTCAATCCAGTGACTGATGGCCCAGACAATTAGGGCGTACACAGAAACCCTAATTCTCGACCCTTGTGTTGGTATAAAAATAAACCAAGCCACTTCCTGTTTTCATAATACTTTCGCCTTTCCTTGTTATCGCTTCTTTTTCTTCATCTCTAGGGTTACCTTTCCACTCTATTTCTCATGTTTTCTCTGGTGAAGTATTATTGATTGATCAAATTGTTTTGTTTCGCCGATGATTATATCACATGAATTGACAAGCATATGCCTGAATCATGCTGTGTTGACGACTCTAATCTTCTCTATGAGGCTATGATTTTGACTATTATTTTTCTTTAATTGGAGTTCTGAATATTTGTTTTGCTGCCAATGATGATCCTAGTGATATACTTTATGAACGAGTAATCAATGATTACAACTACGCTACTGCCTTCCTTCTGAGGCCCTTTCTTTTTTCATTTAAAATGGCTATCATTCTGCTTTTCCTCTTTTGGGTTGGCTCTTCTTTACATCAGTTTTGGCAGAGGAAGGAAAGTTCAAATGAGGATTTAAAGCATAGTTCAGATGATAACTATGTAAATGATTACACATTTTGAAATTAGTCTTTCGCTCCTATCTGATGAAATTCTTCCTCTGTTTCAATTCTTGATTGATTATAATTTCAAAATTATAAACCAATTGATTTGTTAGTTTCTCTTAGCCTATTTGAGAAAATGCTAAATATGATTTCAGAAAAAGTATTTTGGGTATTTTGGGGGCAGTGATGATGGATATTTGGTCTCGTTCGTCGTAATGGTGTAAAAAGTTGCACCTTGACGACCATCATAATATATCACCACCCATAAGCTGAGTCCCCGTTCAACTTTTATGGTTTGTTGCTATCCATTTCCAGTGGGTTAACAATTATTAGCTCAAATCTATCCTTCGTTTGTTGATGAAATTGATTTCATTTATATAGATCAATATATGAAGATATTTTACTGGTTTTCTTGGATTATACTACATTAGGAAAAGAGTTTTGTAAGGAGTAAATTGGATACATGACTTGGTTAAAAGAAAATTGTGCCAAACTAAATCATCGCGGAAATAACTTCCCTTCTGTTGCATTCTCATAGCTTAAGGAGAATGACATGAACAAGTTACTCTGTAAGGGGAAAACGACTCCCATTTGACTCTTAACATAGAGGATTTTACTACTCAGAACTTAGAAGTACCTTTCTTTCTTATATCATTGCTTGATACAACAACATAACCCCATTGAAGGCTCCCGCTTATAACGGGTATTAGGGTCGGATATTGGGGTCGGATGTGTCAGTGTCTCATGTCTATGACTGGTATGGGGGTTGGATGTACACAAACTATGAAGGATATGAGGAATCGGATGTACTTAACTATACACGTGTTAGAAACACACATATTGTTTCTCGATGATCCATAATGAAAATTGCATCAAGGAACGTCAATCAACTGTTATTTCATAATATAAGAATCTAAACCAACCATCATATTTCACAAAAAGAGCATTCGTAAACACAGATTGCATTCCTGTCTGAAGAAGAGGTATTAGTAAACACAGATTGCATTACATGGCTAAGAATAACTTCAATCCAAAATGGTTTTTATACCTGTAATGTAGAATATCGATATTTCCACAATCTGAAGCTGCCCTCAAAATTTGGAAGAGGCATAAACTTGAAGAAGCTATTCCAAATATACAAAGAACATAAATACACTTCACTACACAAATCTACATGTACTTATTCGGTCGAAGGTTTGGACATGCATCTGGAGCTGCATATTGAGGATCCTAAATGACTTGACCTTAAATCCACATGCTCTTTGGACTAACATGGACTTGGTTGCCATTCTAAGATTCTCAGTTGGCATTCTTGATTTTCTAAGCAATGTTTGGCTTCTTAAGGCCCTGACCTCGAAACCATTTTGATTGGTAACAATGGCTCCAGGAACTGGCCAAACGCTTGGAGAGGAATCATCTGAACTTGCCTGCTGGTCAGCTGTCTCAACACTCTCATTCGTCTTAATGCTATCGTCTTTGGACCAAGATTCTGTATCATTCTGCAAACCACTAGTGATCCTTTTGGCCTCGTTTAGAAATCCGATAGATCGCCATGCATCTGCAACTAGCTGTGTTGTATTCTGACCAGGAACAACGCCATGATCTTTCATTGTTTCAAGCAACTCCTCTGCTTTCCAAGGTTGTTTGGCTTCTCCATATCCCCATATTAGAGTCTCATAAGTCTTCAAATTAGGTGAGATGTCCATTTTGCACATCTGATCATACACCCTTAACGCGTCCTCCATTCTTCCTGCACTGCACCATCCACTAATGATTGTAGTGAATATTACGACATTTGGATGCACTTTTGATGCATTCATCATGTCCAGAAGCCCCTCTGCTTTGTCAGGTTCTCCTGCACGGACATAACCTTTCCCAAGAATGCTGAATGCATGAATGTCTGGTTCAATGCCAGCCTTCACCATGTCATCAAATGTTTCCTGACATTTGGTCATCAGTCCAACTGAACTCCAAGCGTTCATGATGGTGCTGAATGTGACCACGTCCGGCTTGACTCCATGTTGTTGCATCAATGCAAGCGTCTGTAGATGGAACAATAATCCAGGCAAACATGATCTATGGCAACATCTTCAAATTGAAAACCAAATTTTCATTTCTAGCATTAAAATACATTTACTGTATTACTATGAAAGATTTAAGTAATACCTCATCAACTCCGTCAGTGTCATTGACATGAAGGAACCCTTTCATAAGGGTGTTGAAGATAACAAGATTCGGTTGCACCCCTAAGTCCTTCATTCTATGAACAAATCTCAGTGCATCAGTCATGTTACCTTCTCTACAGTATCCGTTGACAATAATACCACATGTCCTCTCATTTGGTGCCACTTTGTTGTTTTGCATTTGAAGAATCATTGCTTCAGCTCCTCTGGTCTCTCCAATATGAGTATAAGCTCTTGCAATTGTATTATATGTAACTACATCAGGGCTCGTGCCAACGTCAACCATCCTGTAAAATATCTTCCATGCTTCTTGAATGTTGTTCAAGTTACACCAAGACCTGACAAGAATGTTGTATGTCCGGTCATTAGGCTTCACATTTTCTTCAGACATTATTTCCAACAGTTTCATGGACTCTTCAGGCTTTCCAAGAAGCCCAAATCCCTTCATTAACGTATTAAATGTACTAGTTGTAGGCCTACATTCTTTCTTCCTCATTTTCTGAAAGATTTTCATTGCTTCGTTGATTTTACCAGATTCTGAGAAGGCATTGATGATGGCATTGAAGAATATTGAGTCAGGTTTTACTCCATTTTCTTCAACCTTGGAGAGGAGAGCTGGAATGGACTTGAAGCGTTTCTGGATTGTCAAAGCAGCTAAAACAGTAGTGTATGTAACAAGGGTTGGTTTGTGTCCCTCATCAGTTAGACCTCTGAAAAGTGAATGGACTTCTTGAGGCTTTCGCTTTTCTATCAATGAATTCATCAATTTTGTTCTTGCAATGACTGTTTGACAACTGTTGCTACCCGAACAAGCCTGGCAACGGAATTGGACTTCAGCACTTTCAGAACCTCCATTAGGAGGGTTTTGACGCTTTTTTGGAGGTGATTTCTGTTTTTGTGAAAAATCATTAAATTACAAGAGATCCTAAATGTACAACTGTGTACTGAATCCACACACAAAATCAGTAAATTCGGCACATTATGGATATGCACAAGCATCTTGCATATGAAGGTGTTTTGATAGTAAACATACCATGCCAGATGGTGCTTCTATCTCCGAAATTCTTGTAGTTGTTTTAGGCCGCTGCTTTCCTCCCACAACAGACTGCATCTCTTCAGAATGTTCACCCATAAATTATAGTGCACATGTAAGCTACTGATATCCAAGGCTAATTTATTTGCAATTGGAATTGATGTTGGCAGCAGATCTCTCTCTCAACTGCATGCTTCTGATGAGATTAAAGTTTATTTCAGGTGTTGGTTGTAAAAGAACAAAACATGAATCAGCTAAAAAACTGGCCTTCTTAATTTTAACTACATACACAGAAAAAGACACACCCACACACCCATCCATATCCACCCACACACAAACCATCCATGTCTAAAGATGATGATGATATGCTTTTCAGCTAATTAGTGAAAGAGGGTAACTCTAGAACATCAACTTACAAAGGTAAGCTTTGCATTTCTTTATTCTCTCCCCAGCTCTGCCCAAAGAGAAAACATATGCTGCCATGTACTTATAATTGCACAATTACACAACTTTCTGGCATACACGTATCAGTTGGTCGTAATGGAAGAATTTCTATGATCACCAACTTTACTTCATGTTAAAATGATTCTCAATTTTAAATAATAAAAATAATGATGTCCAATCAAGAACATTCCTCCACTCATAGGTCCAGGGGAACATGCAACAGCCTTCAGGAGATAGTCCAGTTGGTATTCGGGTTGGGATTTACTCCAAGAGGTTAAGAGTCCGAATCCAGGGACACGCACAGTGTGGGTGCTCCACTGGCCTAGCTTGCGGGAGCACCTTGTGTGAGTCACTGTGTAAGTCCTCACCCAACCTAGGAGGCCGTTGGGCTCCTGATTTACACCCTCCACAATGCTCCTTAGGGCTGGGGTGCTGAGACCCTCCGGGGTGAAGGAATTCACCTTTTACTCCAAGGGGAAGATGCAACAATTTATTTCCTCGATTTTCTGCCCTAGAAATAAGGCCTATTAGCTAATTCATTGTCAAAGTTAGGTACTTCACTTTCAATCTATTGCTGATTATGTACTGCTAGCCACCTACTCCAGTCTGACCAAGTCTCCAGATTGCGGCAACCATGAATAATGAGAAGCATCTCACAAAAAGTTCAGAAATATAATTGAAACGTATGACATCGATCTCTGATGCATGAAATATCAACCAGAAACAACTTGCAATTATAAACAATTTGATTTCAGCTAAAGAAGCTAATTTCCTTGGATTCTGCCGACAGAGCAATGGACGACAAAAGAAATGGAAAACCAACTAATGATCTGATATCCCCATTGTCTTTACAAGATATAGGTGATGGCAGTAATCTAACCAAAATTTGCTGAATTTAGGCACAGGCAATTAGGAAACCTAATACTGACATGAATATTAAGGTTTTATCCGATAATGTAAGTTCATCAAGCATGTCCTAACCTCTGATTTTCAGGCTGCAGAATAAGTAAACAAATACAATTGCAACCTTCCAAAAACAAACACATCAAGTAACATAGGGGCAGAATTCAGAGAACCCATGAACTAATCCACAAGCAATTCAAAGCTTGAATCTTTCAACATAATCAGCAGCTGAAGAAAAAGAACTAGAGAACTGGGCATTCATGTAAAACATGTCCAAGTTTCTTGAAGAATAATTAGTAGCTGTTGAAGTGAGAAACAAAGTCGTTACCTCGACCTCCAGAATCCAAGTTTGAATTTGAGCAGAGAAGAAGTGCATGCACAGCAGAGATTAAAGATTCTACATGTAAATTTAGTGAGAAGGTCATTTTTTCTTTGTTGTATTTTTGTGAATAAAGTATTTTGAAGAAATCTTATCCACATATATTATCAGAAATGTACGAGTATGCTCCTCTTCGGATATTTTCATATTCCTTTTTTTTCAGGTGAATAAAAAAGTTCAAACCAAGGATTGGTTTCTATTTTGCCACGTCACCTTGTATTTTTGCAGCCACTGAAAAAAAAAGTCTTGTTTCTGGACTTTTTTTTATTATAAAACATTAATAATTTAATATAACAGCTAAAATATCATTTGTGGAAAATTGAAATGTGGCGGAGACTGGTTGTTGGTAACGGGATAGGATCACCTCACCGCAAGTTGGGTGTGGTGACGCATGACCGCGCGACATGTGGCAGCAAGGGGGGATGGTGAGCCCTCATCTAGCTTCACCACCCCTCTTGCTGCTACGTGTCGCGTGGTCACAAAGGAGGTAAGGAAAGTTGGGGTGTGGAGATCTCAAACCGTTGGTAACAAGATATATTGATTTGTTAATTAATAAAGGCTGAAATTCCCACTATTATCGTCTCTATGGCATCATATCATTTCTTATAACTTTTTTATATATGATGTAAAAAATGTTTTTGGAATATGATGAAATAAAATAAAATGAATTACTAAATTGGCTGTGCTTCTTATATTGTGAAGTAGCAGTTGATCGACACGCTATTTTCATTATGGGTCATCGGAAAAACAAAATGACTCACTAAATTGATCACGCTTCTTACATTATGAAGTAACAGTTAATCGACATGCAATTTTCATTATGGATCATTGAAAAACAACATCTATGTGTTTCTAGCACATAGGTATGTTTGCGTACATTCGACCCCTCATATCCCGCCATAGGCGTGAACTTCTAAGACAATGGGTAATGTTGTTAGTGTTTTTGGTAACTTTCCTTTATTAAAAGGTGTTTGCACCCTCCAATGAAGATGGTACAACGCCACTAGTACATACATTTTGTTATTGTTGTTTTCCTATATGTTTTATTCTTTCTCTGTATGTTTAATTTGATGATATTTTTGTATGTAAGGTCTTATATACCACAAAATTATGAAAACATACAACAAAACAATAATAACGTGCAACTTTAATATTTGAGGTACCATGCAACAAAATCATGGGAACATTTAATGTCATATATAGCTAACATATATTACAAAACAACAATGACATACAATACACCTAGTTAAAAAGTATTAGGGTTTTGTAACTTAATTTTAAACACTGCAATTTCGGTTATAAAGTCAACCTGATATTTCCACAAACAATACAGCGTGAAGACTTAAATACTTAAATATGCCCACAGAATATTCCCCCCATCGGAGAGTACCTGGTGTTCGAGAAACATTTTAGGTGTCAATTGGTTAGCAGGTATCGGAATCGGAATCAGAATCAGAATCAGAATAAATATGACAGTGTATGGGTTTGGAGTATATAAGTTTGGGCATAAAAGTCATAATTGTTTGTTATTGAAGTGGGAATGTGTATGATTGACATTGATGACTTTTAGAACATATCGGAATTAAAATGGGTATCGAAAGTGTCCGACCCAAAAATTAGTCGGAATAGTGACCGGCCGGCGGTAGACGACGGCGTTGACTGGTTCGAAACCCATACCCCATTTTTCCATATTGATAGACAACGAGAGCTAGTATATCAAAAAATGATATATATTGAAACTCATACCCCCCATTTACCTATATTGATAGAAAACGAGAGCTAGTATATCAAAAAATGATATATATTACCAAATATTCAGATATCAATCCGAAACTCATACCCCCAATTTTAACGAACAAACAACGTTTATGGGTTTGGAGGAATCCAAATACATACCCTTACTGAAGAAACTCCCAACCAAACACCCCGTAAGTAGATGATGTAGAGTGTAAATGTTGTAACCGGAAAGTAAAAGGGGAAAAAATTAATTCATTATATAATTAATTTGTTTAATTAAATTAAAGTTAAAAAACTAACATTATCCTAAAAACTACCCATAACCCCATTTCCCCGCCACCCCCTAATTAAACCCCCTACATTTTCTCCCCCACCACACATAACGCCAACAACTTCATGAGAAGGAAAAAAAAAAAAGCAAAGATGATGATGGAAAGCACAGCAACAGGACTAGCGCATGAAGGAAAGAAAAATAGAAAGGAAGAGAAGAGAGGGAAGGAGAGAAGGAGGAGAAGGAGAATTGGCCACTCACATCAAATTCAACACCGCTTCTATCAGTGAGTTTGTATTCAAGAGGTAGGTTACTCTCCCCTCTGTCGGATTACTTTAGATTCCCTCGCATTCTGTTTTCGTAATTATTTGATTATCACTGTATCTTTATATTTTACATGTTTATTATGAATTCTTTATGTTTTGATATGGGAATTGTGTGATTGGTCTTATATCACATAGCATGGAAACAGGTTGGAATGGATTCGGGTTGTTGAAAAACACATCCGGAGGCGGCGCGTGTAGCACACGTGCGGCGGCCCACGCACGCCCTTGACCGGCGCATACTGTACACGCGCCGACATGTCATCGGAAAAACGTTGGGACGTTAAAACAAGAACAATGGAAGTGATTTGGGGTTAATCGGAGTTAAAACGAAAAAGTTATGAATTTCTAGAGTAAATTAGAATTTAAGAAAATGGAGGAATAATAACATAATTTTTAGAAAAGAAAAAGGAGAGTCCAGGTCTGCTCCTCCTTAGCAGGCTAGGAGAATTCGGGCCAAATGCTAATTAAAAAAAAGGTGTAAAAGGAAAAGGGCCCGCGGAATTCGGCCCAAATACTAATTGTAAAACCAAAAAAGAGTGTAAAAGGAAAAGGGCCAGCAGACCAGCCTGCCAGCTGCAGAAGGCCAGCAGGCAGCAGGCCAGACGCACCGCAGGCTTAACAGGGGAAAGGCCCAAAATTGTAAAGGGGCTGTAAGTTATATATATATATATATATATATATATATATATATATATAAGAGCTAATAAGAATAAAATAATAATAATAATAATAATAATAAATAAACAAAAAACAACAACAAGCAAACAAACGATGAAAAAAACAGAAATTAAATAAAATATATAATAACAAAACAAAAACAAGAATAAAGAAAAAGAAGGAAAGTGAATGTCAGCCGAGGGAGAAGAAAAAAATAATAAATATAAATATATACTTAATTAATTTGATATTAATAATGTTTTTTAAAATAAGAAAATTTAGAAACTCATTAAATAAATTAAAATAAAAGAAATAAAAAATAGTAGGGGAAGATAAAAATATTTAAATATCAGATTCAAGTGTGTGAAAGCCTAGAAAAATAAAATAAAGTGTAGAAACCTAAAATCAAGTCTAGAAAGATAAAATAACGGTAGAAGATAAAATATAGTAATGAACCCCACGCAACATAGGGTAACTACACAATATAGGTAATACGCAACATAGAACGGAGCATGCAACATAGGTGAAACAGAAGTGTGAAAGCGTGACGATTCATAGCACGAGCATTGCATTTGGCCTATGAGCCGTGTGGTCCTACAAAACGTGTGGCCTGACGAGGCGTGTGATGGTAGGACCCGGGACTGAGAAGAGTGAGCTGGGAGAGACGGATAACCTACGAGTGACTCCCATCACTCACCTCCCCCACCTCCCCTCCACAGGTGAGCAGGATTAAGAGTATATATGTTTATCGAGACTGAGAAGAGTGAGCTGGGTTCGAGAAGGGATCTTGTTGACCGGGAGCTTGTTCTTGGGATAGTCCGATAGAACCCCACCTAGGTTTATTGTTTGATTTTAATATTTCATACTTGACTTAGCGGGTTTCGTCAACCCTTGTACTTGATTTTATTATGATGGATTTAATTCAATCAAGATGTTTATTTCTTTAATTATCATTTCCGCGAAAAATTTATACGTCATTTCTGACGTGCAAAGAGGTTTGAACGACGCTTTGTAGTCCTCCTAGTAAGCTACGGCGAGTGCACTGTTTCCGATGCTAGGGCTCGGGAGCGGAGCGCTACAGTAAAGATTCGACTTTTTCAAATGGGTTGAATTAGAATCTTTTATGAATTTGCTGATTTTGAATTAGAAACCTTTATGAATTTGTTGTCCTTTATGAATTTGTTGGGTAATGTAAGCTTTGAAGATTGTTCCATACAACACAAGCTTCGCATTGAAATGGAGTTGGATTCAACCTTCTTAAATACTTTTTCTTTGGTTTCCTAACCATAAAAGAACGAATCGGAGATCTCAATGAAAACAAACTCTAATAGAGATATTATATGTTTGTCGCTCACCCTCCTAAATCTTAACGATAACTTTTGTTGCCGTTGGAATATACTGTGTATGATTAATTAATTGATAACAATAAAAGAACGTTCCCGATGCAATTTCGTTTCCCAAAGATATCCTTCTTAAATACATAAATACTGCAAAATATTATAAAACCTTAAAGACTGTAAAACAATACAATGTACTAGTCCCATGTGAAGTGTTGACTTTGAACAAAAAGCGTAGAGAAATATGCTTCAAAAAAAAAAAAAAAAGCGTAGAGAAATATACATCAACTTCTTTTATTCTACAAAAGCATCCTGTTCTGTCGTATCTGAGTTTGGTGTTTGTTCATCTGTCATGGTCAATTCTAACTATTGACTAAAACATTGTTCATGCGAGCAATTAAAGCTACTGTAATAATGGAAAAAAGCAAAGGACATTATGGCAGCCTGAAAAAAGAGAGAAAAGAGAGGACTTTATACTCCAGACCAAACGTCTGAACTTAAATGAAATGGTCAAATAATGGCAGCTTGAGTACTAAATGCTTGAATCAAAGAATTGACACAGCCTGAATCTCTTGATTATAGAGTTGAAATCATAATTACATACAATTGAATCAAATTATCTTCAAGTCCAAAGTGGAAAAATGGGGGTGGAAAAGAAGAGTTTGATCCCCCACCCACAATCTTATCGTCCACTTTCCCACCGCACGACACGTGGTGGCAGGGGGTAGTGAGACTAGATGCAGGTAGCCCTCATCTAGCTCCACTACCCTCCACTACAGCCACGTGTCGTGCGGTGGGGAAGTAGGTGAGGGGATTGTGGTGAGAGGATCCGGTATCGGAAAAGAAGAAAAAGGGGGAAGAAAAGCTATATGCAACTTTCAATCAAAACAAAGTCAATCTAGCCATTTTGCTTGAAGAATAAGCCTGACAAAAACTTGCATCAAGAGCTTCCACTGAAACCCCTGCTGTCTTTCTTCATTTTACCCATTTCCATTTCTCTAGTGGTTTGGCCTTCACTACTCGAATCAGACGGGTGTTTGCCATATTCACTGGTAGCCCCGCTGTACTCACTGTTAGTGTAATCCTTGCTTGCAAGAGCCAAGTTCCTGAATTTCCTCATGTTCTCTCTATGTTGCGCGGTATCATAGTCCTCACTTCCATGGGAGCTGTATATCGTGCTATGTCCAGGTGCAACCCCTTCATTAAGGTCGGCCAAGGAGACATCCCCTTCCAAGGCTCTTACTATCTGCTCAATTTCCACAATCCATAAGGTTTACATTTCAGCATAAGAAATATTGCAACAGTTAATTGCAATGTCCTTTATAGTAGCATAAAAGACATTGCTTGATGTAACGGCTTAAGGCTATTCACATGCAGCGGCTAATGACTTTAAATACTAAAAGATCAGTTAATACACGATCAGTACCTGACTCATTTTGGGTCTGCGTCTAGCTGAATGACGCACGCTAGCAGCAGCGCAAGCAGCCATACGAGCCACCTCATTTTTGTCATAATCACTTCCTAACCGTGTATCGATAAGAGCATCGAAGTTTTCATCTTCTAGAGCTCGTGTTAGTAAAGGTCTTGCCTGCCAGAAACAAATATTTCCATTACTATTTTCAGATACAGACTACACCTTTTTGGTTGTAAGAGAGAATGGGTCTGGTAATTCAAGAATTCTCTAGATGGAGCAAAAATAATACTCACCCAATCTACCAAACTGTCATCCATGTAAGAATTGTGTGTATCAACAGGTCGATGGCCTGTTAACAATTCTAGAAGCACAACCCCAAAAGAATATATGTCTGACTTCTCAGATAGTTTCCCTGAAGAAGCATATTCAGGAGCCAAGTACCTGAAAACCATGGCATAAAGATTTCAATACTAGCAACGACAAGAAGCAACAATAAGATATGATTCAGAATACTGGTCTCCAAAATGTTTTTGAATTCTGGAAAGTCCAGAAGTACAAATTATTACGAATACTCAAAGATTGACAGCAATGTAGTTACCGGTGCCTAAATCTAATAGCCATAGTGTAAAGCACAAATTGCGTATAAGGTTATCATTGAAGAACATCAGATATGTCTGCTCAGAAAGCTAAAAACATAAGCTGCTAAAAAGCAGAAAAACAGCGCCAAAAAAAAAAAGATTTACAGGAATCAGATTCGTGATTAAAAGAAGAAAGTTGAGACAGAATCCTGACAACTTCACCCAAATATTTCCACACCATCGTGCAAAATTAAAACCTCGCCATAGGAGAAACCAATACAAGCAGATGGTCATACCCAAAAGTTCCCATAACTCGGGTGGAAACGTGAGTGTTGGCATCAGAAGTGAACTTTGCAAGTCCAAAATCTGCAACCTGACAACAGAGGGAGATAGAAGTTGATAATCTTTTATATTAAATTCATAACATTTCTTTTTTCCCCCTATCATTTGGTGGAAGATAAAAGTCAGGGATCACAAGTTCACCTTCGCCTCAAAATTGAAATCTAAAAGTATGTTAGCAGCCTTGATATCACGATGGATGATTTTGGGATGGCCTGCGTCAAAAGGTAGTATATTTAAACAAACACATTTACTGCTGAAGCAAACCAATTGACAAGGCTCTGCAGATGTATAAGTAATTAATAAAAATCTTACAATCTTCATGAAGATAAGCAAGTCCTTTGGCTGACCCTAAAGCAATTTTTAATCTAGTGGACCAATCCAGAGGCGGCCTTCCCTTACCTGAAATTGTCATCTTTTATCAGTATATTGAACTAGAAATAATGTGGATTAGGGATTTGGAATACTTAAGGAATATAATGCTCAGTGTAATTGGAGATTCATGGATTCTCTGGTCTAGCAGACAATACAACTAGAGCAAAAAAACATTTACACGGGCCATCTCCACTTAGGAATTAGCATGAAATAATTGAGAAAACATGCATTTTAGGTGTCAGAGGAGACTGCAATTTGTCTCTGGTGAATCAGGAGAGGAGATTGAGTATATCACAGATATGGTGAAAAGAACTCACCATGCAAGTGGAACTCCAATGTATAGTTCGGAACAAACTCGTAAACAAGCATTCTCTGCAGTCCTGTGGTGCAATAACCAACCAGTGAAACTAGATGTTTGTGATGCACTCGACTGATAATCTCAACCTCTGCGTGGAACTCTCGTTCCCCTTGTCCACTTCCAGCTTTCAGTTGCTTAACCGCAACCTCTTTTCCGTTTGGAAGCACTCCCCTATGTACATAACCAAAACCACCTTGTCCGAGCAGGTTGGCCTCTGAGAATCCATCGGTCGCCATTGAAAGTTCTTCATATGTGAACGTGTTCTTTGAAAATGCAAAAACCATACCAGGAGAAGGCGGTGGAAGCGGAGTTTCAGAACCAGAATAAATGGATCCCGAACCACTGCTGCTCACGTAAGATGCTGGAGCAGGAGCAGCTGCAGGTGGACGAACAGGAGAATGTGGAGGGCGTGCCACTCCTCCAGGTGGTGGTGGGAGTTTTGGTGGAATTGCAACAACATGATCGTTGGGTGGGGGAGCATTTTGTTGCCAATGTTGCACTGGACCACCATAAGGTTCTACTGTAAAGCCCCAAAAAGCACAAAGTTTAAACACCTCAAAGCAGAGAATGTCAATGACGGTAACATGACATATCTTCCATAATCCACCTCAACTGATATGAAACTATATGATAAACAGCTCCACATCCCTAAAACTAGAATCTGATAATTATTTGATCATATGATCTTGGGTTTGAAAAGCTTTAAGAAGACATTTCAATTATTACATGAGGGAAGAGGAAGTTGTTTTTTTTTTTAAAAAAAAAATGAGAGTATTTCAGAAATGATATGAGGAAAACCATTTCAAAAGACTAGAAACATCAACAGAGACCTACTAATTTCAAATAATTCGGACCCTTAAACTTGTTAGTCCATCTCCCCATCCACCTCAGCAAGAAAGATATCTAAAGTAGGATACATAATCCTGAGTTCTGATCAAAGTAGAGTAATTAGGGTTGAAAAACTTTAATAAAGGATCACAAGAGGAAAAGCCTAATTACAAAAAAAAAAAAAAAAAAAA
>AP025059.1:3470711-3498848 GCA_036186865.1 Eustoma russellianum | reverse complement strand
AAAAAAAAAAAAAAAAAAAAAAAACAAGAGGAAAAGCCCAGATCTACAATATCACTAACAAAAATATAGTGATTCAGAATCTAGTAGAATTTCATGCCTCCCCATAAAATGTATCATGTGAATCAAACTAAATCTTTCTTAAAAGCTGATGAAAAAGAAGACTTGGGAAATGGAAAGGTTCAAAGGTCTAACCTTTCTGACCAGGAGGTGGAGGGGTATAGTAGTCCACCGGTCCATTTTGCCTTCTCCTCTTTTTCTTACAGCACACAACAATCAAAATAATCACAAGAAGAGCAGCAACTCCAGCAATGGCGATTCCGACGACCATCCCGGTAGACGCTCCATTTCCAGGACTGCTTCCGTTATTTGATTGAGAAGGTGTAGACGATGAAGGAGGAGAAAGAGATCCCTTTGATGGACTTGGGTTACCAGTAGACGGTGTAGACGGAGTGGCGCCGGGAGGAGGTGGTGAGACGTTCCCGGAAGGAGCCGCCGGAGTAGTAGAACCAGAAGGAGGTGGAGTAGACGGGGTTACCGGAGTTGTTGAGTTTGGTGGAGGAGGAGACGAAGCCGGAGCTGGAGTGGTCGGTGGTGGCGGAGAGGACGACGGCGGAGGAGAGGCGGTTGGTGGAGGCGTAGACGGAGGAGGATTCGCTGGTGGTGGAGAGGTTGTTACCGGAGCTGGAGGTGAAGCAGCTGGAGGAAGAGGCGGCGGTGAAGTTGAATTTGATGAAGGCGCCGGAGGAGAAGTCGGAGCCGGAGCTGACATTTTCCGACTCCTTTTTAACCAATCGAAAGCTTAAAAACACCCCTTTTTTTCCTTTTTCTAATGGGATTAACTAAATCGAGCTTCAAATGCAATCAAATCTATTTCTTCCTATCAAGATTGATCCTTTCCTTTGTATAGAACGATTCAATAGAAATGCAGAGAGGCAAAAAGGGATGACAATGAGAATGGGAAAGGTAAAAGAAGAAAGAGAGAATCGTGTTGGAATATTTTCTTTGGGACTATTGGAAATTGGAGCAAGTTGCCACTTTTCTGCTCAATCAAGTAACGCTATGGCTATTTGCATACTCACCAAAATACGACTAGTAGTAGTTGAAGAAGAAAGAGAAGAATTAAAATAAATTAATATGGCAGAACTTTATTTTCCCGCGTATGATACGTCATTCCCATTCCTCAAATTAAAATACACTATGATATATTATTTCTTTATTTTCAATTAAACGCGTAAGATACACCTTTAATGAGATTTTATTGTATTTCAAAAACGAATAAATAATAACTTATAGTATAATTAAATATTGACACGTAAAGAACACATATGAACCTCATATAACAAGAAATACATGTGTTGTTTACTTAAAGAAACTTATATATATTATTCAGTTGATTGAGAGAAAAAAATTAATCATAATGTTCATAATGAAAAGAGAAGGGGGTGGTATTTCCCAAAAAAGGAAAATGAAAAAGATGTTTCTTCTTCCTTGGGTGACTGCTATACGTTCACACGGAATCGGAATATCTTATTATTTAGAATTATAAAGCTTTGCTGTAATGATTTCCCCATATACTTTATTTGTGGTTTTAAACATTTAAAGATAATTAAGAGGAGAAAAATGCGGGGAGTACAAGATAAAGAAATAAGGTTATCTCTTCCCCATATATGTATCGGGTTCATATGAGGAGAGACAGATGTTAGACACAAAATATGAGGTTTCTAATCACATGTTGTCACGTGTACAATCAACTCTTTTTTTTACAAAACAAACAAAATTTAAACCTCTTCTCTTTTTATACATGTCGCATTGCGTGATTGAAGGCCTCATATTTTGCCTCACTTTTTGTCTCTCCTGATCTCAACCGGTATGTATAATCCCCATGCTTCTACTGAAATTTTAGTTTTTAAATTTAAAAGAAGAACAACCACCTATCTAATATATCTTAATAACAACAACCATATTTAGTATTTAATATCGGATACTAATACAATTGAATGTGTCGTTATCTTAATTTGATTTAGATTCAAGGCCGAAGATGAGATCAGCTATCGCTTTCAATTGCTCAAAATATATACTTCAAAATGATAATATTTCGTTTTAATCTGAAACTTTTTATACCACCAAATATTAAAATTGAATAGCATTAATTGATAATCAATCGAGCGTCGGATATTGGAATATAATCGAATCAAATACTATTGTGCAGAAGTGCTTTATACTTTAGTATTATAATTATTCTTTTGAGAAGAAAAGTGCTTCCTGTTTAAAGGGATTGTAGATCTAACGAGGTTTAAATACATCTACTTTTTATATGCCAATCTTGATGTGAGACGTGAAACTTGCTAAACCATTAGACCATGTAATATCTCGGGGTTCAGATCTTGAGAGACCAAAAATAAAGCAAAATATGGGGTCTCAATCATGTGTCTTCATAGATAAAAAAGCAGATTTTTAAAGAAGAGGTGCTTCTCTCTTTTTTTTTAAAAAAAAACCGTTTTTTTACACGTAGCGACAAGTGATTGGAGGCATCATATTTTGCCTCTCTTTTAGCTTCTACAGATTTGAACAGAATATCCTGCGCTACACATATGTCTTGTAACAATGTAGAAAAATATTTCTTAAATCCAAAGGTATTATAATTTGATGACTTAATATAAAGAAAGAAAATAATAAATTAATTCAAAAAGAGAGGTTCTTATAGTATAATAAGTCCAAAGAATAACAATCGCCCTCATTTTTCTTCTACTTTTTTGTCCATTGTAGACCTAAAGGCTTAAGAAGACTTTTTTGATCATATATTGTTCGTAAAAAAAGATGATCATATCTTGCTGCTTACTATTTGATTTGATTTTGCTTGAAGTTCGAAGACCATTACAGCGGAAGGTATCTATTGATGGTAAGAAATCTTGATTTAATCCATAAATTTAGGAGTTTAATTTATTTGGGATTTAAAGGGTAGCTTGAAGAAGATGATTGATGAGTTATTGTAAACTAATGTTAGATTCACATTAGTTTATTATTAACTGATCTTAGTTGACTATTTGTTGATCAAAATTGCGTTTGAAGAGCGTGTGATTGAAGTTTGATAGACCAAATAGGTAAGAAAATGTTACTTTCATTTATTTGTATTATACTTGGTTTACTTTGTTTGATTATGTTCTTGGGTTCAAGATGAACTTTAGATGATATTATGACTTATTATGGCATATAAGTAGTTGATTATGGACGTTAATATCATTTTCGACCGATTATTGGATGATTAAAATGGTGTATAATGTATAATGATGGTAAAATTCATTATATAGTCGGTAATGGACGGCATGTGTTATTTATACAGTTTTCAAATATATTAAACTATTGCAGATGTTATGCTATAAAGAGATTTCATATTATCTTGTTATCTTTCTTTTTATGTTTGATATATGAACTTATGATGTAAGTATACATATTATACCCATGTGTAAATATTTGAAGATTGCTCTTGGAGACTATTAAGTCAAGGTCTCGTTACTCATTGGCTCAACCTTTATCATTTACTTATCTACTTAATTAAATTAACGTATTATGTTTGTTATTTATTTAAAATGAAATTTTAGGATTAAACATAATCTACAATATATGAAAAGTGAATAAGTAATATTTCGAGTCATAAAAACATGGGCGTAATAAAAAACGTCTTTTTAATTTTAACCACCAAACCTCCCCGCCCCTGGTCCCCTACGCCAGCCATTCAACAGGAAAAAGAGAAAGGATGCTTCTTGGGTCTTGCCCGGTGAGGATGCCGGCCGCCACTGGCGAGACGAGGGACTGATTGTAAGACTGCTGATTGGCTGGTAAAAAGTTTTAATAATCTAAAAAAACGTTCGTTTATAATTTATATCATCTACGAATATTTTTTTAAACTGAAAATAGATTTTAAGATCAATGTATTACTTTTTGTAGGTAGAGAGCTCAGACTGTCCAGTACATAATTCAGTTAGTACTTCAGTTGAGATTTGTAAGAGGTCAAGAGTTTGAATCCATTGACACGCACAGTGTGGATGTTTCACGCCCACTAGGCCGAAGACCTATGGGGGACACCTTGTGTGGGTTACTGCGTAAGTCTCATCCAACCTAAGAGTTTATTGGGCTTCTGATTTGCATCCTCCATAATGCTCTTTGTGGCTGAAGCGGTAGGGACACTTAGCGTTGAGATTTGTTCCAAGAAGTTAAAAGTTCGAATTCATAGACACACAGTGTGAGTGTTTCACGCCTACTAAGCCGAAGGCCTGTGGGGGGACACCTTGTGTGTTAATGCGTAAGTCCTCATCCAACTTAATGAGTCGCGTGACTTCTGATTTGTATCCTCCACAATTCTCTTTCTGGCTGAAACGGTAGAGATCCTCATAACTAGAGAATGGTGTTTTTCTTCAAGAAAGTTGACCAAATATTATCCAATGTATGAAAATCTGGACCCACACGCCTAACCCCGGGTAATCCTCCGTGATTTACTCGTAATGACGATGACAAAAGGAGTAAAACTAGCGTTCTCTCTCTCTCTCTTAAGAACAGTTCTTTTTAAAGTTAAAAGAAATTTCCTCTCTTGATGTTTCGTTTTCAGAAATTTGATGATGTTTAATATTATACTTCATAATCATACTAATGCATATTTTAATATTAGATTATTGATTATATCAATCATCGAAATAATATTGTTTTGACATGGGGAAAGGTTAGAGGAAAAAAATAAAAATTTTGTATTACAAAATGTATGTGATATAGTGATATGTTATTGACTAAAGCGAAACCAAGCATGTGTGAATAATGTAATATTTATTGAAGACTTTTCTCAGGCGGCGGTCGTCACTTACTATTTCCACATTCTTTCCTGTCATGAATTATCCCCTATGCCAATCTAGTAACAACAACATTATCCAATATATTAGAGACTTCAGTCTACAGTGAGGAATTAAAAGATCGGATGTATACAATCATACTCATGTGTTAAAAACACATAATGGTTGTTTTCCGATGACCTATAATAAAAATTAGGTCAAGTTTTATCGATAAACTTTCACTTCACAATATAATAAATGCACTTAATTTAATAAGTCATTTTGTTTTATTTCATCATATTCCAAAATAAAAAAATATCTCCTTCACTTCATTGGAACCAAAAACAAGACGACATAAAAGCTGTAAAGCACCACTGTCTCAGTCGGAGGCTTTCATTTCCCAGTGGGAGCCCGGATCTCTTCACTCTCAAAAAGAGGTAACAAATGGACTCATGCCACGTGGCAGGGAAAGGGGTGATGAAGCTAGGTGCAAGTGATCCCTACCCAGCCTCATCATCCTCTTTCCTGCCACGTGGCAAGCGGTCACATGGGGGTGATATAGGAGGCGGTGAGAGGATCCCACCCCCAGTGGGTTTGATATCTAAGACGAACTATGCAATATTCATTATATTCATAAAGTCAATTGCAGCTTTAAGTAGATGAGTTTGCTTTCTTAAAAATGAAAAATAAAGTAAAAATAAAATATTTTTTGCAGTAAGTTAGTGACGAGCTGTATTTTGTTTGTTATGTCTAAAAGATGTTTTTTTTTAATACAATCTACACCACCAATCAATCAGGCAAATATATCGCGTGAAGTCATCTACCTGTCTTGAGTTAGTCAAGTCAAATTAGGCCACATGCTAATATCTACTGATTTTTTCAAGAATATTTGTTCTTGTTTTAAACTTGTCGAAATATGAATCAATAATAACATTATTCCATTATATTTGAGGCTTGCGTGTATGACGGAATGAAAAGAAGTCGGATATACACAATATTATCTATATATTGGAAACACACAGGAATTGTTTCCGGATGAACTTGTCGAACTATGAATGATAAGTCATAATTATGATTTTTATGACTCGAGTCTTTATAAATCGAACAATAATATGTATACAATACTACCTTCGGTGGTGATTAGTAGGGCTGTTGAACGAACTGAATAGTTCTTGAACGTTTGAGTTCGGTTCGTGTTCGGTTTGTATTCATTCAGTAATTATTTGTTAACGAACCGAATTCGAACAGGTATTCGGGTTCGTTTAGTTAAACGTCGCGAACTGTTCGGTTCGTTTAAACAGTTATGAAGTTATCGAGCCGAACTCGAACCAGATTTAAAGTTCGTTTAGCTAAACAAACCGAGCCGAACAGTTCGTTCAGCTAAGCGAATCTAAATCTGAAAACATAGTATCCGGTTCAGTTCAATTCATTAACACCCATCGACATTTGAGGTTTGTTTGTTTAAATTTATATCTGGATTTGTTTTGCTGTAGAATGAATATTTCAAGGTCAAAAGGGCATGTTACAACTGCTATGAAAGCTGCGGGATAACCTATCCTAACTATTTCTTTGTGATTGATACCTATACCCTTTCATGCTGTGATTCATTACCTCTTTCAAATATTTGTGAGTTATCCCATAAAAGAAAAGAAAAGAACAGCCAAAAGTAGTTTTACGTGTGTTTGTCCTGCAATTACAATCCTCTAATGTAAATGTTACTTGATCTTTTTATTATCATATGATAAGACGAAAGCTGGAAGTTGATTACTTCCGAAGAGGAGAATGGAATTAAAAATAAATAAACAAACAGCTGGAATTATTGCGACAAATGTTCTAAAATTGTCCATGTGGGTTAATTGAAGTTCAACGCTCCCTCCTGGCAGGAAAACATAAACTAACAAAATTGAAAGGATAAGCTTTTCAAATGTATCTATCCTCCTTGTATAATTCTTAATACTTAATGTATAATACACGTCTTTAAAATATATATTATTCAAAATTATCATAACATCTTTAAGTGTGATTTAGACCTAAATAATATAAATTCTCACTTAAATCTTATACTTTATACATGACATCGACTACATGAAACAACAATCTTCTTTGTACTCTATCAGTGACCATATGTTCTCCACTTGTCATATAAGTCATATACTTTCTTATTGTCTTTCTCCATTTATTTGTGGGTCTTCCTCTCCCATGTTTAACATGAATCTTATTCATTGGCTCACACCAGCATCTACAGGACGGCTTTGGACATGTGTATACCATCTTAACATTGAGTCACTCATCCTCTCATCTATAAAAGTCACCCTAACATTTCTCCTTATATGTTCATTTTTTATTTTATTCTTCTTTTTATGACAATACATCCATCTTAACATTCTCATTTTTGTCATTCGCATTCTTTGTTCATTCTCATAATTGACTGTCCAACATTCAGACCCGTACATCAACGCAAGTCTTACTGCATCATGTGAAACTTTTCTTTAAGCTTTAAAGATACTTTCCTATCACGAAAAAGACTTGATGCAGTTCTCCACTTTAACAACGCCGGTTGTACTATGTGATTCACATCCTTGTAAATTCCTCTATCATTCTGCAGTATAAATCATAAATACCTAAAATTCCTACTCAAGTCAATCTCTTGCTCTTTCAGTTTCACACAAGATTCTAAGGTCATTCTTTTGTTGTAAAAATTAAATTTCATGTACTATGTCTTCTTTCAGCTCAACTTGAAGCCCTTTTCTCTAGTGTCTCATGCCAACATTCTAGCTTAATATTGATTCTTTCACTAGTTTCATCCACCATTATGATATGATCCGCAAACAACACGCTCCATGAAACTCTATTTTGAATATATCGAATGAGCTCATCTATAACTGAAGCAAAGAAGTATGAACTTAATGCTGATCCTTGGTGCAAAGTCACTATAATAGGAAACTCTAGTTTTAGTCCTCTTGTAATCCTTATGTTTGTCATTGCGTTCTCATATATGTCTTTAATAATTTCTACATATGCTACTCTAACACATTTTCTTTCAAGCATTCTCGAAAGGATCACTTGTGGGATTTTATAATATGTATTTTCCAAGTTAATAGAAACTATATACATTCCTATCCTTTTCAGAGTTATGTAACTTGTCCAATACGAGTTCATCTCCCACTGATTCATTAAAAAGTTTCTCAATGTATCTTCAACATCTATCTTTTATGGTCGTTTTTTCTACTAAAATCTTACTATATTTGTCTTTAACGCATTTAACTTGAGTCAAATATCTTGTCTTTCTTTCTCTCGTTATAGCAATTTCATACACATGTCTTTCACCTTCTTTCTTGTAAAAATCTTTAAAAGCTTTTGATTTGACTTCACTTACAACCTGTTTAGCTTCTTTTGTAAAAAGCTTATATTTTTTTTTTTCAAATTCTCTTGATTCTTTCAAAGTTGAAGTGCTTTATAACTAGTTTTTTTATACTTTGTCTTGCACTTCTTTTCACTACCAAGATTCTTTACTTGTAGGTGCTAGAATTTTTGACTCGCCAAATAAATTTTTTACTATTTTTATCTTTACCGTGACATCCTCTCACGCTTTATCTAAATCACCATTTGGATTTCTTAAGACTTCTTACACTTATCTACTTTCTGTTTGCTTACCTTCTTTCAAATCCATCTTTTATCATTGGTTTTGTAGGTGTTTGTTTTCTAAATCTTCTATATTAGATACATACATCTAACACTATAAGACGGTGCTACAAATCATGAAATAGTCAATATGCGACTTATTTGGTCCATTTTTGAATATAATCAAGTGTTCCCATTTTTCAGAAAGATGTATTTGTCACTTAAGGTCATATGCTATTTCGAAATCCAAAACTAATCTTCCTTCATCATTCTTATTTCTAAAACTAAATCATTTGTATACCTCATCGTAATTCGCATTTTCTTCACATATATTTCTATTAAATATCTTTATAAAAAGATCTTCTTACATATTGAAATTTCACACACTAAGTCTTCTAAATCTTCCTATAAATGAACCTTATAGCCTCATTTAAACATACTTAAGGAGTGTACACTAATAATATTGATTTGTTTCTTTTCTAAATTCTAATTTAAGGGCTATATTTCTGTCTAATTTCCTAATAACACCTGCTGCTTTGTCACTTAATGAGACATCTATAATAACCAAACTCCATTGCTTGTCTTATTGTTTCATGTTTACGAGAGTTTAAATCATGAATTGTCCAACATCCTAACTTTCTCACCTATCTACTTTGTCTCTTGAAAAACATAAAATATGTACTTTTCTCCTTATCATTGTGCCTACTATCTATGTTATCTTTCCCGTTAGAGTTTGAATGTTTCATGTTCTTAGTCTAATACTCCTATTTAACCTAATATTTTATCTCTTTGTATCTAACTTATAGCCTAATAACTTTTGCTTTTTTATTTTCATCCGAGTTGCCTAGGAGATGTAGCAGTCTAGCTCAATTGTTGCCACGTTCGAACCATACAATGGCGATCCTTACTTATTTGGCACTACATCCAAGTCCCCTGATGCAGCGATCCTTACTGAGATACCGTATCCGGACCATACAGTGCATTTAACTAGTGTACTTTATTGTTTGATTCATAATCAAATTTATTCACAAAGGCTATAAACCTAATGCGTCCTTCTCTTTTTTTATCCAAGTTTGAGACCGATAAATCGAAAATTCGACCGTTTGTTCATGCAATCATGCATCTAAATATTAGAGATAACATACTTCTATAACATATGTAAAAGGAAAAAAAAAAGTAGATCATGATACTTAAAGGTCAATACGGTGCCTGCAAAATGAATATCCAAATATGACCAACATGACAAACGCGTAGATGTCAAATATCATAGACCAAAATATATAGAGTAATAGGTTGCGATTTGCGACTAAGTCTGCACTTTGACGAGAAAATAAATAAAATTTACCCGAGAGGATGGAAGAATACCAAATGGAATAATGTTGCATTTCTGGTTTGTTTAGCACAAAAATAAAAAATCTATTGTCAAATATCAAGAATATACCCACCGCAAACTGGTGATATTTGGAAGGCATTTGTCTAACATAGAGAATATGATAAAATTATTCTATTTGTCACTTGAAGAAATGGAGTAGTTTTCTTTTTACATAGTTTTGTCTAACATAGAGAAAATATTTGGGAGATTTTTGTCTGACATCGAATGCATCGTTTCTTGTATTTCGCTAGCCGTTAAAATACATAATTTATATCTTCCAGATGGGATGAGATCAACTCACCTATTTTCCTCTCACCCTATGTGTCACTGTGCGACACGTGGCACCGCATCTAACCTCACCACCCACCCCCTACTGTCACGTGTCGTGCGGTGACGAATGGGGTGAAGAATTTAGGGTGAGAGGATCCTAACCCCTTCCAGATATTCCATAAACCTGAAATCATAGGAGCTTTGGATATGAGATCTTAATTTTTTGCAACCAAAATTTTTCATAATCATTGTTTTTACACCTAAGTTTCTCCATAATCATTGAGAGATAAATATGTAAGAAGTATGACCCTACGTTTTGCATAAACACGAAAATAACATTAAGATTCTTACAGGTTAATTCACTAATAACTATTAGTTATTCCTCAGTGTTTTGACACGTCAGCTGTATCCTAGTTGGCGCGGGTGGAATCCGCCATTTATAAAAAAGTTGCCAAGTGGGAAGCACCGTCTAATGCCTTCATTGGAATTTGACAAAATCTTACGCTAAAAAAGAAAAGCACTGGAATTAAATTAATTTGAGTGCTTTCATTTTATGATAAGTTCAGCTATAAAAGTTAATTATCTCAATCGTGAAACATACTCTATTTTCTAGGAACATCATCAGTTTTTTCGGTTAAGATATGAAGAGGCTTAATGTAAGACAAAATATGAAGTCTCCAATCAAGTATCGACATGTGTACACAAATAATTTTTTAAAGAACAAGGTGCTGTACTTTTTTTTATAAAAAAACACTCACGTGATGACACGTGATTTAATGACTCATATTTCACCTCAGAACCCAGTTTTTTTGACACTTTGACGAATACTTTTATCAGATTTTCAGTAGAAAATGTTCCAAACTTTTGATGGGATTTCATCCTTATCCTTTCTTCAAATGGTGAAATCTTAAGCAAACTACAGGCAACAAAGAATGTCATTGCTTTTCACTGAATAGTAAAAACAATTCCGTTGTCTCTCCTATCTTTGCAATATCTAGTAATCCAGACTAGATTACAAATCTGAATGTCCCCTTTGTACTTAGCAACATGCCCTTCTTTTTCCGGCCAGATATTGATCTCTTGTGTTACCTTGTTATGGCGACTTCAGCCAGATATTCTCTTCCTTGTTCAGCATACCTCTTTCTGTGGTTCATGAAATGCTTCTAGGTGACAGCGATGACCTATTCGTGTTCAGGTGCCTGGGTATGTATTGACAGTGCTAGAGAGGATGATGAAAGCACACACCACTGAAAGAGAGAAGACTGAAACCCATGTGTTTTCCGTGTACGTTTCCATGGCATCTGTGAAAGAAATACGTGTTCGGTTTTCGGCCCAGTTCCGGAGCCTATCTGCCTCTGCAGCATATAATGCTCTTCCCTGGAAACACATGCAGAATATGCATATGACCAAAGCACTCAAAAAGACACTCCCCAACAAAGTGAAAACACAGAGAATGTCATTGGAAACCTAGAACTTCCCCCTCCCATTTCCTTTTTGACGCCTTGCGAATTCCAGACTGTGGGTAAATCTTAACACACATGTCTACATTTATATGTATATATGTACGTATGTGTGTATGTATGTATATCTAGTCTGAGAGATGTCCTTTCATTAAGAGTAAGCATTTACTCAATAAGCATTAGATGTTTGACCTAAAGCCCACAGGACATGCCATAGGCACATTTATATTGTACACGATCATTCTTTTACGTGAAATTATCACAAAACCACATATAAAAATATCTAAGCAGAGATAAGGTTTAAAAGTCAAACGAATATATATACCTGGTCATCAAACCAACGACCTCGCCTTAGCCAAGCAGTGACCAAAGCAAGTAGGATTCTCGGTGGGGTCAAATAGTTTATTGCCTTGCCACTACCTTTGACAACGCGCATCCGAGGAACTAAGGTTCTTGCAACAGTCTCAGGAAGCTCACAGATGATATTAAACATCTGCTTGTTTTGAATGGTGGAACCACTGAGGAATATTCATGAAAATTATACTTTGAACAACCAAAAATAGGATTAAGAAAGTACTGAAAAATGGTGATGCAGATGCGTAACTTATGCTAAGTGGCCAACAAAATTACAAAGAAGTTGCTCTAAATAGAAGCTTAAAGGTGCCTCCTTTTCAATTTAAATATTAAGGGGGGAAAAAGAGCACGCTGCAATGCTGGTGTATGCAAAAAAGACCCTCTGATGTACCTTAAAAGCAAGTCTGTCAGGACCATGCCCGGAGAGGCAGTATGCACCCCAACTTTTGACTTTCTGCTTTCCTTCAAGAGGGATGAATGTAGCTGCCTAAGGCCACACTTCGTTGACCCATAGCTGGAATTCAGACAAGATCCACACAGAAACACACATAAGAACCAAAAGAAAAAACCAAAAGAAAAAAGAAAAGAAAGAAAACCTTATCATAGTAAGAATCAAGGTATGCATAATTAGTTATATCACGAACAAGTACACATTTTTACATACACATCGTATACGAAATCAATCTTACACAGCTGTGAGAGGGGTGCTAGATCCTCCAGAACCAGCACCATCCATGTTGAATACATGACCTCCCTTCGTCTGTCTTTCCATGACATTCAAAGCTTCGCGAGTGCATAAAATAGAACCAACCAAATTTGTGGAGACGATCTACAAGCAGAAATGCACAATAGTTATGAAGTAGAACAAGGTTTGAAGCGTAGTGATGCCCGTATTTAATTAATTATTGAACAAAAGACCATAACATGCAGAATGCAGAGAATTATAGGTTTAAAGACCATAATTTTTCAATCAAAATTCAACGAATAATATGAATGCATAAGTTTTGCAGGTCATTGTTAATGCAAGTCTCTAGGATTGAGTAATGTTCCCGATGGTGTGTCTGTCTGTCACTTTGAACATGCGACTTAGGAGAGACACTTATCTAGGCCAGAATCACTATCTACAGAGCAATTGTAATTAGATGAATAATCGTATTTAATACCTGATGAATATCATCATCAGTAAACTGCAAGAGGGGTCTGAAACCTTTGTTTGTCCCAGCATTGTTTACCTGTTAAAACATAAAATTCAATAATATAAAACAGTAAAAGTAAATTCAAATGACAGAGCTGGATTTATGTATAACACAGGAATTAGCTAATTAGAGATTGATTCTAACATTCCATGCCAATACTAGCTTACTACGGTCTTTCCATATAGGCCTTTTGGTGAAAACTTAACAGCAAAATACGAACAATGTGTTCGATGATTTTGAGACGTGATTCAGTAACATTCTTGGGATCATAAACTTTTAACTCTCCTTAATTCATAATAATTGGGAATATGCAACTAGCTCACTCTTTGAAAGATTAAATTTCATTTCATAAGAATTATCCGTCGTAACATGACATCTCTTCCAACCTAAAGTGGATCTGGACCAAGGTCGCATGCCAAAGGAAGTCCCAGGCCAGTGAACCAAGGGCGAGCCCACGATTGAGCCCAAAAAGCATTATAAAGACGATGACAAAGAAAATTTCCAAAAGACAAAGGAAAAACGCTCACCCAAATATCTACATGACCAAGTTCATTGACTGCATAACTAGCCAATTTGTGCACATCAGCTGGTATGGATACATCACATGCAATGCCAACCACCTTCGCTCTTTCCAATTTTTTCCTTGCTGAGTGGCCTGCAGTTAAGAGAGCTTCCTGCAGATTCTCTTCCAGCTCTCTGACTGTCGTATCTACAGACTCGGGACTGTCTTCAGAAAAATAAATTATAAGCAAGAAGCAGCAAGTGATTATGGCCAAACGAGCACAAACTTGAACATTCTGGATCACCTGCGTGATGTAACTACTATGCGGTCTCCAGATAGCAAGAACTCGCGAGCAAGGGCTTTTCCCAGTCCTCTTGTACTTTAGCATCCAAAAAATTGAAAAAACAGCAATCAGCTTCATATAAGTCATACATTTTATTTTAAAAAAAATTTGTTGATGTCAGAAGAAGGATCCATTGTCTTGCTTAACAGAAGCTCAAATTACAGACATTTTTATCACTTGCTAAAACTTATCCTCTAGCCCAAAAATAATTCTGGAATGTCAAGTGGATATTTAACACTCCCCTGTGAACAACTGAAGCATGCCTTCTCATTTAAGTCATAAAGTAATGAGTCAGTAATACTGCAACAATCAGAACAACACATGAGGACTTTGGAGCATGAGGTGCCATTAAATATTTGAATCAATTACATTTTGCCACACATGGTATATGAGGAGGGAAGACAAAAGAGAGTGATATTGAAATGGTAGAACTGCTTTTTTGACTCTTTCTTTGGAATTCAGGCATCCAACTTGGAATGGAAGAGAAGACTCTACCTGATCAAAACCCATCAGTGGCATATAAAAGTACCACCCGGTGACAATCCATACTCACCAGTACATAAACAATAGAATAGTTTTTTTTTTTTTTTAATGAACGGAACTCAAACACCCTTTAAATTGAATAGAATCATCAATACTTTCTTCCTTATCTGAAGCAGCTAGACAGTACAAGAAGTCCCTATGCGAGAAAATATTATACCTTCCAGTTATAACAACGTTACGCGGACCAGCTCGACTTACTTCATCCAGGACCATGTTAGAACCAATCATAGTCCCAATGATGATCCCTCCAAGCCAGCTATACCATATCAATGCATTCATTGGGCCATCTCCACCTGTAAATGTTACCATGAAAACAAAGAAAAATTCAGACGCGCTCTGTTCGCAATTAACATGTCTAATAAGAAGAACGATGTTAGCTTACCAGATAACTGAAATCCAACTAACAGTACCACACCAGTGCTCATCATCGTCACAATGTATCTAGCTACCTGAACTGCAACCTGTCCAATACATAGGCACCAACAATGAATGCATAGGATTCCATTAGGAACTAAGTCTCATCAAATAACTCCTCATAAATTTAACGAATTAATTACTGAGCAATAAGTGTATGAATCCATGACAAAGGATAACTGTAACCGGAAGATCTCTCCACCAAAACCGCCCCACTACCCACCCAAAATGAATTGCTTGAAGTTCTTGAAATAAAGTTGACTCCACTACTAAAGATTGAAAGCACGCTAATTATTGAATCTAATGGATATATTAATGCTTATTACTAACAAGTGATAATTTTAGTGGCTTATTTTTTTTTCATACGTATAAATATACCCTGCTTCCACGTGTGCGTGTAAGTAAAGAAAAAGAAAAGAATATATGTATACATATACCACTGCTTCTATCCTTTTTTTAATATTTTTTTTCCTTTTCCCAGCTGCCATTAAACTTCCACCCTACTTACATGACATTTTAATCGCTCGTCATCAATTGCGTGTTTATCTAGTAGTCAGTAAAGCTGATCACAATAAAAATAGTACAATTTAAATAGATCCAGAGACCAATCAAATGCATCAAAATCAGGTCAAATATAGCGAATCCTTTCCTATAGCTAATTCTTCAAGTTCAGATGTATACAGAGGTTATTACCGAAGTTAACTTTGTCTCTAATAGCTCCAGAGTTTCTCGAAAGTTTGCTTCCGATCTTGAACTGGGCTTTGAAAATCTCCAAACTGTAGACCTAATAGCATGCAGTAATTTGTTTCCCCTTTTTCTGTCCTTCAAATCATTACATCTACCATCAATTTTCTTTTCTTCCCCAAGCCTGAAAGACACGCATGGCTGCAAATACTTTTCCAAAGAACGGCCCTTTACACCACCGGTGTCCGACGTCACAGTAATACGCCGGTGACGGCGGAGAGACGGCAGTTGGGTGGTTAGCTGGTGATAACGTGACACGTGTAACTCAGTCATGGTGGCCATTTTGGTTAGTTCGTATTTCTTGAGTAAAGAATTGTGAAAAAGTTCCAATCTTGCCGGAGGGATTGGAGAGAAAAATTAATGGAAATATCTAGTTGAGGTCAAAATTGAAACTGGGTTTTGGAAGGTCTTAAAGGGTAAAAGAATTTGGGTAGGGAAGGTGGAGGCATGGGGAAAGAGGAGTGTGAACACCACACGTTAAAGGCAATCCTCATCTTCACGCTTTCATTGGCGACGTGGCAAAAATCGATTGCTTCTATCGTTGGGATTTCCGTTTGGTTTCATGCCCGTAAAGATTAACTGTCACGGTGACCTTAACGGTTAACACACTGGTGATCCAAGATATTTTGCTACAGTGTTTTCTGAAAGAATATCCATGTTGACGAAAATTCCTTTTCTTCGGGAGCAAATGTTGAGGAGTATTTACTTTTAATATTCTAATAGCAAAAAGTCATATTCCGATCCCGTCTTTTACATTTTCAGTCCTAATGAGTTTTGTACCTGATGTAAATTACGAATCCAACGGCATTTTAAATTGATAAGTTTTTTATTAGATAACTTACACAAGTTGTTCAATACAAACTGGACTAGCAACCTTTTAATCTAATTAGACCGGATGCTATAGTCTAAGCAAGTTTTGACAAAGATAGCAGTATTGCTAAACCCACACCGCGTGTGTCTTTGGCTTGACAATGTTTTCTAGTCAGATATCATTGGATGACTTTACACCAGGACGCTCTTGAGTTGGTAAAGAAATATCAAGCTTGCCAAGTGCACGTTCCTTTAGCTTATGTTCCCAATCAAAAGATGATTACCGTCATCACCCTATGGTCATTGGTTCTATAAAGAATTGATCTGGTTGGACCTCTTCCATGCGCTCCAAGGTCACTTTAGTATCTTGTTGTTGCCATCGATTATTTGACTAAGTGGATTGAGACAAAGCCTTTCGCGGCAATAGCGGGTAAAAATGAAAAGAAATTTCTTTGAAAGCACATCATATGCCAGTTTGCGTTGCCAAGAATTATGATCTTCTATAACAGAAAACAATTTGCCGAGGATCAAGTCACAAGCTAATGCGCCAAACTGCATATCATACAACATTTCACCTCGGTAGCCTATCTTGAAGCCAACGGCCAAGCAGAACTTAGCAACTGTAACTTGAAAGAAGATCTAAAGCCGTGTTTAGAACGAGCAAGAGCGAGATAGGTAGATGAACTCTCCGCATCCTATGGACTTATCGCACAACTCATTCCGCCTATACAAAGGAGACTCCTTAACGACCTTCCCAAAACCATTTCGCAGAAAATCCGACTATTTCTCTTTTGACTTATGAGTAGCATTATTTTATTCCATATTTTTATTTCATTTACAAACATTTACACACACATATGTGTGTGTGTATATATTGTAGGACTACTAATGACCCATTTGTTGCGTTACATCGCATATATAGTAATGAATATGTTATAACATTTCATTGCACAAATTCATGTATAAGAAAATCAGACATCATAATGGGACATACTTTGTGACTCATACCTTTTAGGACAAGAGAAGAGCTGACCATGTCTGTAACATCAGTTTCAGCAAAAATAAATAAATAAAAACTAAATAAGTAATTGTTTGTAACATCACCTTTTTGACTCTCTTTGCAATATTTTACGTAAAACAAACAATATAGTGTTGTCTTTTTTATTTGTCACCGTGTCACTTTATTATTATTATTATTATTATTATTATTATTATTATTATTATTATTATTATTATTATTATTATTATTATTATTATTTCATGCTACATGAGAAGTGATGCGGACCCTAAACTGAAATGACAAACGCCTCTAAAATTGTTTTTTCTTTTGTAACGTCTCTGAAAGCCAGTGAAAACACTCTCTCACAAAAGAGTCTCGTAAGCCGTATGAAAAGGTGATGGTTGGATAAAGCTATTCCATCAACATCCAGATTATTTGGACCTCAACAGCCAATAATGCCGTCTTATATCTGCAAAAAATAAAAATAAAAATAAAATTATCAACGTAGTTTTTTTTTTTTTTTTTTTTGTTGTTGTTTGTCATTACTAACATACAACTCGTGTCCCAAAAATACTATCACCGTTTTCGAAAGAAGTAATTGATCAAATATCGAATAAGATCAAATTGTAAAAGTATTCATCATACTAGTTTGTTAAAATAGTTTTTATCATGTTTATGACGAAATAATAAGCAACGTATAAAATAATTTGACGATTTAATTTTAAATAATGTTTGATCAACTATTTGTTTGAGCAACTGTAATAATATTTTTAGGACAGGGGAATATATACTTTTAAGGTTTCCAGTTGTACCTATTCATTATATGTATATGCAGGTACATATAGAGGCGTATGTCTCATTGAAAGCGAACTCTCTATCTTTTGAGTTGAAACTAGGTGAGGCATATATCCACTCAAAACCTTAAGGCAACGGGTGGTGGAACCTCATCCTCACATAAGCAATGCATTTTTTCTCAAATTAGCCAATGTGGGATTCTCAACACCCGCCTCACGTTGCAACGTGGCTTGACATACACACGCGCCTTACAACCCGCCCTCAATCACAAACCACAAGTCAGGCATGAACATCTGGACTTAGGTGAGGGAAAACATTAACTGGCCAACCATGGGCCAGACAAGAGGTGAGTCCACATTTTAAACCTGCTCTGATACCAAGTTGAAACTTAGGCTTACATGAGGTGAGGCACATATTCACTCAAAACCTTAAGGCAATGGGTGGTGAAACCTCATCCTCATATAAACCATGCATTTTTTTCTCAAATTAGCCAATGTGAGATTCTCAACATTTTGGAATGAAGGTATTCTTCGCCTGTCTCTGACCCTCGCTAATCTCTAGGGATGTGAGATTTGTTGGGTTTGTGTTGTTGTTGTAGTTGTACCTATTCAATATCTTACGTAACTTCCAATATGATAACATATATTACAGCGTGAATAGCATGAAGGTTCGTGTTGTTTTCCTACAACTTGTAAATAATTGATATTATTATCTTTTTCAGGGATACACCAAATTTTATAAGGTCGTCTTTGTCATGCTAAACGATCAACTAAATTTAAGAACTTAAACGTCGGATCTTTGGCTTGCGACAGCAGGATATTAGCAACTTCGCCATTGTAAGAGGTAACAACAACAAGCATATCCAATATATCACAACGACATCAAAAGTTATTGCTAGGGTCTATTGTAAGAGGTAACAACTACCATATTATATACCATTAAGTTTGACAGATTTGTTTGGATTTATCGGCAAAATTCTTTCATGAGAAATGAAAACTATATTTGTTCTCATTCAAATGGCGTTGGATATTGACTTATAGGATACATACAAATACGTTGGTCCTCTATTTTCTATAGGAAGAAGATGATCGCTGGTGAATTAAAGAGCGAACCCCCCCCCCCCCCCCCCCCTCCTTTTTTTTTAAATACAATTATGACAATGAATTTTGGATGCGTATGTTGGACAAAGAATAGGCCGAAAATATTTTCCATTAAATGAAAAGGCAAGAACAAAAAAAACATATATCGAACCATTAAAAGCTTATGTAGAATAAAAATGGGATGATATACATATTGTTTAGCGACCATTTCCTAGAATAAAAATGGGATGATATGCATATTTTTTAGCGAACATTTCCTAGAGTTACCACAACGTAGCATTATATAACCACTTAAATTCTTCCCAATTTGAACATCAAAATCTATAAAGCAATATTAACAAATCTATACAGCAACAAAAATAAATTAATATTAAATAGGTCCAATACAAAGACATGATTGTGACCATAATCTTTTTGTGTAACTTATTGAAAGCATCTGGACTCTCTGCCTACCCATTGAAGGTATGCTCCGATGGACGGTTGAGACCATCTTTCTGTCTCTACCGGTGAGAAAATTCCTCACCTTTATATTAGATTTTTTCTCTCATTTCAACAGGATGTTATGCGGGCTTTAACGAAGGAAGATGTGAATTAAGGCCTGCTTGTCTCTTCCTCTAGCACCAGATGGCCATCTGATATTCATCTGAACCACAGATTATCCAAATAACAGAAAACATAGTCAAAGCCTTGTACAAACGTAGTTTGTTGCTAGATACTCTGTAATCTTGCTCTGCACAAAATAAATGATGTTAGAGGTCTCAGAGCTATTGCTCCAGAGAAAAACTTCCGACGACAAGTCAGTTGTGGGTTTCACCATGTTATTATGCTGGAATATTAGAGAAACACGTCTTATTTTTGTGTTTTTGCTGGAATATATGCTTATTCGATTGAGTCTTGGCCACTGAAGAACGTCATTTTTTTTTTATTTTTGTATGGTTTGGACCGTCAATGCATATCGAGGAGCTATATGAGAGTGCCAAGTGGCTTGTCCTACTTGTGCATGACCGCCAAGTGTTGCCACGTGTTAGGTTGCATGACTAACCTGCTCGCTGACATGAGGTCTTTCTGATAGGTGTCTCCTTGCCGGAGCAGAGGTAAAAAGCTCCAGGCGTCGTGGCAATTGCTGACCCGTTTGTTATAGCCGAAGCGCTTGCTGTGGCCGAGGTGACTACTCGGGCCGATGTAGAATTGGTGGCTGAGGTCACTGGTCTGGGGTTGAGTCTATTGATGCGGTCATAAGATCCCTATCGGCGTCAAGGAGGCATCATACGCCTACTAGACCGTACCGACTTGACTGTGTATTTGGACCTAGAAGATGAGACGAACCTTCTCGGAGTGGTCGATGATAACCGTTAACGGACAGGATTGCTTACATTTGTCTTTTTTGGAGTGTTAGATTTTGCCCTCATTAATAACATTTTGTTTAAATAGGTTTCACCTTGGCTGGATTTTGACCTGACATTGCCAAAAAAAAAAAGAAACACATGCGCCATCATTAAACCATATAGCATGTTGAAAAATAGAACAAAGGAATTGCAGGCACAGAAAAGTGAACGAACGAAAGTAAAAACAGAAGTTTGGCGAAAAACAATAAGCAACGGTTAAAACTGAAAGTTGCAAAAACCTATTACATTATCCACTAAGTTTTACCAACTACTAAAAATAGTACTTACTGCACCCGACAACCTAGGAGTCAGCAACTCCACTAATCTATATTGCGCCAACTATTTCCACAAAGCTAGGAACACTCATCTCAATAGATAACTACCATCTAACTAAAGCTAAACATTAACTTAACCAAAGATAAACATTAACTAAACACAAACATATCTAGTTAGGTGTTGACTACTTCTTCATTGTTGGGTGCATCAATTGTCCCGTGGCGTAGGCCGGTGGCCGTAGGCCGTGTGGGCCAAGTCACAGTCGAATGCCGTAGGCGCTTGTGTGCTGAATGCACTATAAGGCTAGGGTATGCGCATCTCCTGTCACCAATTGGTTTTGGGAGAGATGGTAGCGCATGAGGTCCTACAAGTGGTATCAGAGCGAGGTCACGGGTTCGATTCCCAGCAGGAGCAATTGCTGAGGGGGAGATTGTTGGGTGCAGCAATTGTCCCGTGGCGTAGGGCGGTGGGCGTAGGCCGTGTGGGCCAAGTCACAGTCGAATGCCGTAGGCGCTTGTGTGCTGAATGCACTATAAGGCTAGGGTATGCGCATCTCCTGTCACCAATTGGTTTTGGGAGAGATGGTAGCGCATGAGGTCCTACATAGCATATGTGTGTGTATATATATAAATATTCCATACAACCACTTGATGAAGAAGGTATCACTATTTTAAAAGAAGAATAATAAAACAACATGCACGATTATATACAAGTTAAAGAATATACGGTTATAAAATGGTCTCTCGAATCTTTTGATAAAGAAGGTATGTCTATTTAAAAGAAGAATAATGAAATAACATGCAAGATTATATACAAGTTAAAGAATATACAACAACAAAAATGGTCTCTCGAGTCTCGACCAGTCGATGAATGCATCGATTGGTGCATAGGGTGTCTGATCGTATAACATAGTTTTAGGTCTACAATTAGAAAAGAAAATTGATGCTCGATTAGCTTGATCTAAGAGACATGAACAAGATGTTTCTTGGTCATTGAAATGCCAGGTTTTCATAGTCTGTTCTACCCCGGGTAATTGAATTTGGGGCAAATGACATGTATTATATACACATTTTTTTATAAAAAAAAAATTGTGCAGGAGAATCGAACTCGGGACCTGAAAATGGAATAGATGCTACTTAACCGTTAGACCTAAAGGTTTTTCGCTATATATACATATATACACACACATACATACATACATATATATATATACACATACATACACACATATACATACATATATATGTATGTATATATATCCTCTCTTATATATCGTCCGTCTTTCTCTATTTCTTGTTTATAGCCTTGTCTTATAGTAAAACCGAATATTTTGGATAAACTTGATCATGAAGAAACAAAAATCTGAAGCGAAAATTTTTTGTTTTGAAAAACTATAACGATGATCCTAGGATAACATGTTGCAGAGAAGTTCTTCCGAAGAACGAGTTATTCCAAATAATGGAATGTTTATTCTAATTCTTCACAATTTTTTCATAACAAAACATGAATAATCCATCTGCTACATTTAAAATAAAAAAGAATGTAGGAGAAGAGAAAAAGAGGGCTGGGGGGTGGAGAGAGGATATGGCATATTCTCACTTCTCTTCTGGTTCCTGTTATAATTAATTAAACTGAATACCAGAAAATTCTCGAATATTACGTTTTTCTTTTTAATCACTGCATTTTTGCCACCGAGCACGAAAAATGTTTTCTATTTATGCATAAGAACAAGAAACATGACATGTCGAAACATGCATTTCCGAGAAAGAATACGTCACATTTTCACTAATTAAAATAATGGCTAAAAGAAAAGCTGACTTAAAGAGGTTAAAAAATTGCGTAAATAAATCAAACCAAGTAGAATAAGGGGTATCTAACGTTGTATGAGATAACGTAATAACTATCAAACATCATATTGCGTTTTTTAGGTAAAGATTTTCTAATGTAAATGACGATGTATATAATCTTATGTTAAATTTTTTTATTGATTCAACCGATGTTTAATAGACATGTGTGTGTCCCTCTCTGTATGTATCAAAAACCACTAACTAGCGGTTGTGTTACTTCCTCTCTTTTAATGACTTAATCCCAAGACTTTTATTTTTCTTTTTATTTTTAATGGACAAAAGTAATCCAAGACTCCATCTCATATATTATGAATTTATGATAGAGTGTCGTAATTCAGTTAGAATACTTCTTTTAGTTGAACTTTTTGGATAGTAATGAAGGCATACCATGGACTTAAGAGGCAAATATTAATAGGTAGGATGCCCATTTCAGCATATACAGTACCATAGACACGGAAAGACGCTATAGGATATAATTCAATTATTACTCAGTACCATAAACACTGAGAGACGTTATAGGATATAGTTCAATTATTACTCTCCTACAGTATCATAGGATAACATTTTTCTCTTTTGATAGTGATTTTCTATTCATGCTACTTCAAAAGTTTCATGGGTCCGGAGTAGGGGTGTTAACGAACCGAGCCGAACTGAATACTAGGTTTTTGAATTCGGATTTGTTTAGCTAAACGATTCGGATCGATTCGTTTAATGTAACAAACTTTAAAATTGGTTCGCGTCCGGTCGATATTCCTATAACTTTTTAAACGAGCCGAATAGTTCGTGAACAGTTTGGTTCGTTTTAGTAAACGAACTCAAATATGTGTTTGAATTCGGTTCGTTTAAATAAAATCAACAAGCAAACTCGAATTAAATATGAATCGAACTCGAACAGTTCGTAAACTACTCGGTTTGCTTAACAACCCTAGTTCCAATGCGCAACTAGAATGTTTTTTCTGATTCTCATGCAAATGAAGTAGAATCAAATCTAGTTTTCGTGTTTAGGACTCTGTTATGGTCTATCATCATTAAAACATATCTTTCATTTTGCATTAGCTTATAACAAAAGACTTGTGTGAGGTTAGAGAAGGTTTACTCGTGTCAAAAATCCGAAGACTTACTCGTACAACCAAGATACATAAAGATAAACAGTATGATTGAGAGGAAGAATTTAATACAGGAAAATACCGTATGAAATTTATGTAGAACTTTTTCTTTGTATTAAAATAAGTAAGATTATGACATTAAGAAAAAAAAAGAAAAGAAGAAGGGTTCCTAGATCTCTTTCTGTTTACGTGTGTTAATCTAGTCACGTTCCAATAGACAGTTATTATATATATATAATACCCCCACGAAACAAGTTAGCATGTATCAGAAGTTCAAACAATATTCTTGTTCCATGCATGTCAGTATGCAATATTGATATCACATGTAAATATGCTTGTTAGAGAAAAAGATCACTCGGTGAATATTTCTACTTCGTGCACTTACACTCATTGACTTTGTACTGAAAGAGAAAATGTATTAGATTATTTTTTTGGATAGCGACATACAATAAAATTATCATATTATTAAGATTTTATTATTAACATTTACTAATTCTTAACCTATCGAATTCTATGTTTTAATATCTAACAGATTCTTGCTGAAAATATTTCCCATATTTTTTCCCTTCTTTTTCCTTACACCGTTTGTCTTATGCGAAAGGGCCTAAACAAGAAACCAGGCTTGTATATATATAAACGAAGAATGCAAGGCGGCTGATCGGCACGAAATGGAGCACATGGAAACCGCCCCGGCCAACGAACCCGTATTTCAGGTTGCTCCACCTCCTCCCCCGCCGGCGTCTCGTCCGCCACTGAACAAGTACGCCCTCGGTTGTGCCCTTCTGGCTTCCACAAACTCCATTCTTTTGGGCTACGGTATATCCATATTCACCACTTTTTTCCTTTCAATTTTTATGCACTATTTCTTCCCATAACATTTACAACATTCTTTGCATATCTAATGTTTTTTCCTTTGTCGGTGGAATGGATGTAACAACCATGATAAACAACAACAATAATTATACTCAGTATATCTCAAGAACCATGATAAACGATTTTCTATATATTGTGTCACATATATATCAATTTGTTAAAAGTGCATTGGACATGGTGTAATCATATCAGATATCAGATAAAGAATCTGATATATGATGTGAAAGAAGATCAACTACAAATAAACACGATAAATTAGGTATTTTGCATTAATTGACCATTCTATGTAAGAATTTTACTAATTAAGCTTTATTACAGATATTGGAGTGATGAGTGGAGCCATATTGTATATAAAAGACAATCTCAAGATTTCATCAGTCGAGGAGGAAATCTTGGTGGGCTCGTTAAATGTATGTTCATTAATCGGATCATTTGCCTCCGGCAAGACTTCCGATTTGATCGGCCGGCGATACACAATAGTCTTGGCAGCAGCAACATTTTTCATGGGTGCAATTATAATGGGACTTGCTCCCTCCTTCGCTTTCCTCATGGTCGGCAGAACCATCGCCGGCATCGGCGTCGGATTCTCTCTCATGATAGCTCCTGTTTATACTTCTGAATTATCGCCGGCAGTCACCCGTGGATTTCTTTCGTCACTACCGGAAGTTTTTATTAACGTGGGGATACTTTTGGGGTATATTTTTAATTTTGCTTTGTCGGGTTTGCCGCAACATTTGAATTGGAGGCTGATGCTTGGACTTGCTGCTCTGCCGGCGATTGGAATTGCATTTGGGGTAATGATGATGCCGGAATCTCCCCGGTGGCTGGTGATGAAGGGCAAGATAGGTGAGAAAGATTTATATTGTGAACTTTACTCGTGCATTTTGCTTGACAAACTTTGTCATACTAGTCTTATGTATTAACTCCGGACCGGATGTCCAAACCCTCCACACCATGACCTCTTTGTTCACAGTCCGTCACGTGACAATAAGAGAAGATGATGAGGTTAGGTGCGGATGACACTCATTTAGCCTCACCACCCCTTTGCTGCCACGTGGCGGGTGGTGGGTAAGGGGATGATGGTGTAGGGGGTGAATAGATCCCATCTCATTAACTCCACCCCCTGTAGGTATGTGAGGCATTTTACTGTAGGTGAAGACTAATAATTAATTATCTTTATTAGTTATTTTTTTTTAACAAAATGAGATATACACATGTAATTACCATGTCATATCATAGTATTAGTTAATATTTTTGATGCATAAGGGTCCACTAAAGACTAGTTTTGACGTTTTGGCCATCTTCAAATTTGTCTATGCATATAAATATGCATTATTTTTGATAAATGTTTGTTTGGAAAAATTTTATTAATAACATCAATTAAACATTGACAAATGCTCATTTGGAAAATTAAACATAATTTAGTAATAACATCAAAAAGTTTTTTTCCTTGTTAAAACTATTCTAGTTGGTGTATCAAAGTCAACATAACCCTGGATCTTCAATCGGCAGCGAAAATAACCCTAGATCACTTTTTTGAAACAGATTCAAGTGACATAGCTTTGTTAACACTTGTTAGGAGGGTCGAAGATTGAGAATAATAAATTAAACAAAAACAAGTAAAAAATATATATTTACGTGGTTTGGTCAATGTACGAAACTCTATCGGAGAGAAATATTCTTTCGGTAGTAATTATAACAAATTTATATGATCCGAATCGTAACTCTAACGTTCTGTGTCCTCTACTACCACTACATACCATCAAGCTCCCAAAATATTTGTATTAGACTTAAATTCAGATCTTTTAGTAAATTCGAAGTCAACTAACAGTTTGCATCAAGTAAGAACATCAACTACCATTGTAACCATTTTTAACATTCTTTCTTTGATGACTTTTAAGTTTAAATTTTAGATACTATTTTGCTTCGATATCGTAGAAGTTATCTATTTAGGTTTCTAGCTTCTCAATAGAAAGGCACTCTAAATTCGACTATCATTATTTGTGTATATATTTCTTGGCAAAATTCTACCTCGTATATGCTAAGAGTGACATATATTAACAAATTATGAAAACGAAACAGCTATTACACATATCACAATTATGTTAAGCATATAGTACTTACGGTAACGAAGGCTTCTAATTTGCATAATCTACGATCATTTTTAGAGCTGGGTAGTGGAGATCACCAAAGTCAATGAATAGTCTTTTGTTCCAAGAATTTAGCTGTTGTAACATAATTATGAATTAAATATTCGCATATTCCTCTTTGCTGCGTCCCTACAGGTGAAGCCAAACAAGTATTAATCAAAACATCCCAAAATGAAGAAGAAGCTCAGACAAGACTAGATGAAATTACAAAGGCAGCTTCCATGGTGATCACAAGTGCCGGAGATAGCCCAGATAGGCAAACGGGAACTTCAAGAACTTGGAATGGACAAGGAGTTTGGAGAGAAATACTCAAGCCCACTCCGCCAATCCGTCGTATTCTCATCGCCGCCATCGGATTAAATTTCTTCATGCAAGCCTCCGGCAATGACGCCGTCGTTTACTACACGCCGGAGGTGTTCAAGTCCGCGGGAATCCGCAATCGGAAAGGACTTGTGGGTGTAACGGTGATCATGGGAATAGTCAAGACTTCTTTTGTTTTGGTCTCGGCTTTATTTTTGGACCATTATGGAAGAAGGCCCTTATTGCTATTGGGCACAGTGGGCATGTCCATTTCATTAGCTGGGCTTGGAGTTGGATCAATGTATCTACATCATTCACATCATAAGCCCAAATGGGCTATTGCATTGTGTTTGATGGCAGTGTGTGCTGACGTGTCATTCTTCTCAATTGGGCTTGGGCCCATCACATGGGTATACTCCATGGAGATATTTCCAATGAGGCTAAGGGCACAAGGTGCCAGCTTGGCAGTGTCAGTGAATAGGTTGGTTAGTGGGGTTGTTTCTATGACTTTTCTTAGCCTTGCAAAGAAGATAACATTTGGTGGGGTGTTTTTTGTGCTATGTGGAATGATGGTTTTAGCCACCATTTTCTTTTATTTCTTCTTGCCTGAAACCAAAGGGAAGAGCCTTGAAGAGATAGGGGCACTTTTTGAGGTTGAAGACAAAGATAAACACAAGGTCACTGAGATGGGTAGCAAAGATAAGATTAATTTATAGGGATTGGGAGTGATATAGTAGTAAAAGCTATTGTAGTTTTTAGTATCAACTAGGGTTTGACTGTGTATCGTATGTCTACGTGTGTGTATAAGAACAAAATCATGTTTACGTCATATCACTTACGTTTTTTTTTTTTTTTTTTG
>AP025059.1:3421408-3470701 GCA_036186865.1 Eustoma russellianum | reverse complement strand
CGTTTTTTTTTTTTTTTTTGCGATATGATTTGCTTGTCGACTTGAGAATGACCTTGATGACTCTGCAAAATAGAAAGGAAGAAAACAGATAAAGACGCGTTCATGTCTGATAATGTCATTAGTCTTAAGAAAAATGTATGGATTCGCATGCCTAATTTCCAAGCTTTTTGAATCTTTAAAGAGGAAATAAGTTGGAATTACATGTAGTGTGTCAGGTGCCTATATCTTATATGCTCCTTCCCTAAGCACTTCCCCGCATGAAGAAGTTTATAAAATCACACGAATTGTGAAAGCATGGCCCACGTCGTTGACTCATTTTGTAAGGGTCGATGATTTTTTTTTTCTCATGCCAACAAGACATACCATAACTGTGGGTTCTCATGGCTCTAGTCGTAAGAATATTCATAGAAAATGTAAATTAGAAATTCAGCGGCGTCCTATATTGATAAGACATTTATTACACAACATACAGAAGATGTCTAATGCAAACTGGGACAGCAACATTTTAACTCAATTCAGTCGGATACTATGACCTAAGCCAGTACTTGTCCAAATAACAATGTTGCATCCACGGTAGGCGTATCTTGGTTCTAACCTGTGTCCTTCTAGTTACAATCTCTCAAACTGAATACCAGCTGAGATATGTCTTGAGAGAAGGATGGATCAATGATTTTTTTTTTTTCAAATCTTTTGAAGTTGTCATAATATATATTGGAACTGGACATATAATCTGTAATCGTTATTCTGAATCACCTTTGAAACTGATAATTTTCTGACTCTAAAATTTAGTATAACTTTATGTTGCGGGGAAAGAAAAAAAAAAAGAAATGCAATTCAGAATACGTGGAGAAATGTTAACGGACCCATGAAAGCTCATATTAGTCAGCCTTGCCAGAAGATGATAGGATAAAATTGTCTAACAATTTAAATATTTATGAGCCATTTGCTCACATGGTGATGAGACCAGAAATGTTCACCGGATGGATCAGAGATGATCCTTGCTGTACGTCGTTAATCTTCCGTCTAAATCTGTCAATGACACCTGAGAAGGAAAAGAAACGTTAGGGGTCCCAGGGCGCTGCCCGGGGATAACCCTCTGACGCTTAAGTCAGTTATGGGTGTTTTGAGTAGGCAATTTATGCTGGAATAAAGGTTTAGAATAAACCTGTAATTTAAGTGTTGGCCGAGATGGAGTTCTTAGAAGAATGCTCCAGAAGTTGTTTCCAAAAATTGGATCCCTTTTTTCCGTCTGGATAGGGGTGTATTTATGCACAAAATGGAGGAGGTCTGACCCTCTGCCCGATTATGAGATTGTGACCTGTCTGAGATAGGTGTCTTATCTGTTGCAGAGCCGCAGTATCATGGGACAAGGGCCTGTGATTGCAACTGTGTCAGTGGCTGACTCTATGATACGTAGGTCGGCCTGCTATGATGACCTTGTACTAATCCAGTCGATGCTTGACACCTGGAAAGTATTCTGCACAAATGCCTTGGTGGGTCCCAGATGCCAGTAGATAGTATCTTCTTCTGATCTTATCCGAGAGATTCTAAGTGTTTATGAGAGCAAGGGCGAGATTAGAACTCGGTGCTAATAAGAAGTTGAGGTCGAGGCCGAGCTGAATATTCGTCCTTTGGAAGTTATGCACTATTGATTCCTCTTATCTGCTGAGGTTGACTTGAAGTGAGTGCTTTGACTAGAGCATTGCCGAGCTGAGGTGCAGTATGTCAAATTGCCCTTATAAGACTTCATTTTTAACCATTCCTGGTCATGTTTGAACAAGTGCCGACCTGACTCAGGCATGCGGCCGAGCTAACCAAGGGTTATAAATGAATTTGCCTTAGCCACTTTAATAGGCTTGTCTTAGTTAAAGTATAAGATGGCCGAGCAGAAGTGCATTCCTACCGACCTGCAGGAGTTATCTCAGACCTTAATCTATCATTGGCTGTTTGTTGACTAACTGACGACTTTGTCTTTTCTAAGTAGGTCAGATTTTGGTTCATCACATGGAAGAACATAATCAAAGAGAAAAAGGCTAAAATATGTAGAAGGCGGAGTGGCAAGGTTCCTGGCATTGAGCGAATCCCACGTCAAATGTTAACTGGAAGGGCTACGGGCAAAAAATAATTAAAAATTTATAATTAGACATCAAAGTTTAACATAAGTTTTGAAACTGTAAAAGAAAAGAAGTGTCTTAATAACCTCTACCATGTTATATATGTCTGTCTGCTGGAGGTGAGGAATGTTGACTGTATCAGTAGTCAGGATAGTATAGTCAATGCTAATTATATTATCCCACCTTTTTCTAAGTCTTCCAAATGGGTTTTGTAAGGTTCTCTGTTTTATGATATAATGGTTATATGATTTATAATTAAATCCTAATTAGTTATTTGGTAAAAGTTATCTTGAAAGGTTATGTCTTTTAAGTCTAAGTGACACAATTCTTCATTAAAAAGACTTATCCATTTATCAAGAGGTGCTATTATAAAAGTTATAATGGATGTACCTTTTGGTTGCCTATGAATATGGATGAAAGTCATCTCTTCACCCTGTTCATGGTCTTAACTTATCCATCGAAGTAAACATCAAATTGAGTGTTAGTGGAGAGAAACCTGCATTCAAGTTTGAAATTATCTACATCAAAGCTGAAGCTTCCGTTCATTAAAGTCGCTTCCGCTCATCAAACCATGGAGAAAGATATGCTTGTGCTAAACATCTTCTCATAGTTGTTACGAAGACATATATTTCTAGATCCTAAAGAATTAACTGTTTAGAAGTTTTAAAAGTTTATGTAATGGAATATTCTAGTTTAGCTAGTTCAGAATGCAAGAGACTTTAACATTTATAAACCCTAGAATATTTGTGCAATGACGATTTTCTGAGTACGATTTTTCTTTATATATCATACGCAAAATTGGAGAAGGCGAGGAACATTTGTCCTTTGGATAAGATATTATAGATTGAAAGACCACCAAGTACGTGTGAAGTATTACCCAGACGGATATTTTTTTAGTGGAATGGGATAATTTGGGTAGGGGTTGGTGGATTGTTCTATTTAATCCATTTCCATTGTTTGTCAATTTTCTTTCTTTTTTAAAAAAAAAAATTGAATCTCTACGTCACGTTTCGGTCATAGTTTTGTGTAAAGTGTAAAACGATTGAAACTTGTATTTACATGAAGTGAGACTATATCTACTCAAAATCTTAAGATAATATGTAACGGTACCTAATTCTTATATAATCCATATATTTTTTTTTTAAAATGACTAATCTGAGACGATATTCTCAGCATGAAATACCAGTGACCAAAATATTAAAAAAGCGATGAATGATCAAAACATTTACATAATAATTTAGTGGTCGCTAATACATTTTGTCATATACATGTCGCTGTCTCAAATATTAGCAGAAATTCACGTCGCATTTCACACGTAGATTACAAAACATTGCTATTTATTGCCTCCATCCAATTTAACAAACTTTTTACAACAATTTGAGAGTATAAAAAATGTTATCTTGAAGTTTGTATGCCTTTAACATTCAGAAAGCTTTTTATCGGATATATTGCATCGGACAAATGAAAAAGTACATGTATTTGGTCGATTAATCCGAAGCTTCTTCTAGTGGTCCGACATTAGCGACTATAATAGTAAATCATTCGACAATAGTCGGATTTTGGAACTATATGATATTGTAATGCTTTCAGAAGAATGGGTTTTGAGAGTGTATATATTATATCAGAACGAAACTCTTTTATGGATTATGTCGACTCGTTAAATATCCGAGTCAAGTCGAGTTTGATTTTGAATATTATAAAACTAAATTAATCGAACAAAAACTTAAACCGAATTCGAGTTCACAAACCGATTGTGACTGATTTATTCAGGGTACTATTTACTCCAAAAGTTACAATGGTATGCAAAACAATCTTCCTGCAAGGAAAAGCAAACAAAATAAACCAGAACAAAACTGTCTCGCAAAATGTCGGAATGCTACTATAACTAAAAACCGCCCCCCAACAGCGAGAATGGATAAGGCGGCGAACGGCCAGCCTCGGCCACCACCATCTCTCCCAAATAGCCGGAACGACTATCTCCGCCGTCACCCACCGGGGCCGGCCCGAAATCACTACACCCGGCTGAAGAATTCGACGAGAAAGAACAGCTTCCTATGTTCCCAAAATATTCATACTGTTCTTGTGTGCCCATTGACCGACCCATAAAGCGACGTTGACTAAACCACGCCGCCGAATTCCCCTCCGGCGAATTCGAATTCCGGCAAAACGGATCCGTAAAGTTCGGTTCAGGTGATGAGAGAGAAGAAACACATCCCACTGTACCCGCATCTTCCTCCTCGCTCTTTGCAGAACTAGTCAACGCCGTACCGGAGGAGGAGAGCGGCGGCCACGAATTAGAAAAATTCATCAGCCGTCGCTTTTTCTCGCCGGAGTCCAGATTAAATCGTTTCTCTCTCTGTTTCTGGACTACTATTTGAGTCAAAATTTCAGGGTCATCAACGACTTTAGATAAGAAACACATCATTTGTTGTGGCCTTCTTTCTGTGGCTTGTAATCTTCTATTCATCCTTGCAACTTGTTCATCCATTAATTTTTGATCTTCTTTCAATCTTGATAACTCCATTAGTATCTCTTTATCTTCATCTTCTCCTTGTTTGGGGGTGCTGATCTGTTTTCTTCTTACTATGTTTTGAAGTAAATGTGTTTGACCTCTTAAAAACCATTCATTTGCAAACGCCCATTTGTCTGGATCCACTTTCTTGAATCCCTGAAATTTCTCTTGCATTAGCAACCAAAATTAAAAGGGCTAGCTACAAATTTACTGTTTAACTCAACTACTAATTGAAGAAAAATAAAAGTTACGTCAGTAAAAGAAAAAAAGAAGAAGATACAAATTGCACAACTATATTATAACAACAACAACAACAACAATATTCATCAAAGATTGTGATGTTCTTACATAGGTGTTGAGCTGGCGAACAAAGCTGGAGAAGTTGTGTTTGAAATAAACAGGCAAAATTTTCTGGGAGAAATCAAGAGGGTCAATGACAATGAAACAATTGTTGAATTTCCCCCAGACAATGAGTTCATCAGTGTAAGGATCGTCAACCATTTGGTAAGCCTTCAAAACAAAAGGTGCAACAACGTTGTTATCCTCCATCAAAGATTGCCAGATTCCCAGGTTAAGTTCCTCAAGTTGTAATTTTCAGAGCACCTGAAAAAACAGAGCTGCCCTCTGGACTGTGCCTTGTGGAATCGTTCACTTTGGGATTTGAACGGCTGGACACCTGGGGAGCATCAGCTACTACTTTATACTAACAATAACTCTACTGGTGATGTAAATTTGTTTATTTAAGTATCTTATTACTTATCTATTAAGTATCTTACAAAATTTTCTATTAAGTCTCAGTAATCATTGAAATAGTAAAATTCAGTTAGTCATGGCTTTCATAACTAGAACAATTTGTAAATATACTTTTTGATTATTTGTTTTGTAGATCTAAATAACTAAAGTTTTCCTTCAAAATTTGCAGGTTTTTTTGTTTTTATTTATGAATTTTTTGTTCAGTATGTTTTATAAGTTCTTTTAAAGCGTCTTTATTCATAAACACTTGAAATACTACGTCAACCAAAAAAAATTCACAGAAATCAGCAGGCCTTGAATATAAATTTGCATTTAAGATGACGTCAATAATAACATTAGCTCATTATCCTATTGTTTTATTATTCTATGTTTTTCTAATTTTTTTCTTTTTTGCACGTAACATATTGACATTAAAATAAAAAGTTATACATACATAAAGATGGGAAAAACATCCACTAACACATAAAAGTATAATATAAAATAGTAAACGAGACGTAAACATAATAATTTCAAAATGCAGATAAGTAATGCAGAAACAGGAAAAGAAAACCCCCGACCGACTAGGCTAGTTGATCCTGCGGCGCTACATAAATGGTTATATAATAATAATAAGTTGAAAATAATTTGGTTACGTGGAGGTCAATTAGTCCACTTTTGAACTTGTCTGTCTGTCTATTACTAATTGGCTATGAAGTTGGCCCCTGTGTCGTTTTTATCCATTTTTTTATGATAAACATCACGGAGGTTAGATATTCTGGGCATAACTTTGGGTTGAGGGAGTGGTCCTCTTACAGGAATACTGCTACGTGTCGATTGTTTGTGAAGTGATGTCACATCTCCAGTCTTCTATCCGGGGAGATCGGGGTTCAGATATGGGAGGCCAATGTGAAGTAAAATACGACGTCGCAAATCACGCGTTTTCATGTGTACAAGTTTTGTTTTCTAAATTTTTTTTAAACTACTGACCAGTTTATACACGTGACGGCGTGTGGTTAGAGCCTTCTCTTCAGATCTGAACCAGATGAGACCACCTCATCGTTAAGTGATGCCACATCTCCATTCTTCTATACGGGGAGATCACCTCATCAGTATAGCGTAAAGCTGTATATGTATTTTTTCGGACCTTATATAAATACGGAAGCCTAATGCGTCAGAAATACTTTTTTATTCTAGTTTCAATGTTACGTCTCCCTGTCTAATACTCCTTTTTTTTTTTTTTGGGAAAAATGGATCTTGCTATTATCACAAAATAACATCGGAGTATAATTTACATTGGCTACAAACGAACTACCAACTACACCATGTCAAAGAGTATGATCCTATGACTTTTTGCCGCTAGAGTGTTTTCTATTCTATGTATTATATGTGCTACAAAGATGTGAGACGGGGTGGGAAAAGTCCATCGCTATGAAAGACTTTGTTTCGCCAGTGCCAGATTCCATATGCCGCTTCTCTGAACAGATACCGCCAACCCGTCTTGGTTGTCTTACTTTCCCAATTCTGTGATATGTTGGATTCACCCCATGCACCCATACTAGTGATGCTCCTAAATTGTTGTAACTTCCGTCAATCAACCAGTTGTTTCCAAATTCTTCCTGCCCACTCGCAGTCTCTTAGTTCATGAAGTTCATCCGTGACGCTATTATCACATAACCTGCACCTTTCTGCCAAACCGATATGTCGTTTGCGCAGAAAAGCCATAGTGGGCAGAGCAGCGTGGATCAACCGCCACAGAAATAGGTTCAAACGTGTTGGCCCTTTTAAATTCCAAATTTGATGCCAGATGGCTTTTTTCTCAGGCCCCACGCCATGATTCAGGATCGTGTAAGCGCTGCTCATCGAAAAATTTACAGACGAATTCTCTTGCCATTTTACCGTTTGATTCTGTCCAGCAGTGTCGCTCTCATGTACAAAATTTGATGGTTCCAGCCCCTTCCATAGGAGCTTCACACAACTTCTGATACTCTTCCAAGTTTTGGACTCCTTCCGATTTTTTGTATCATCCCACAACCAGCCATATTTGTTGCGTAAGATTTTAACTCAAAGACGGTCCTGATCTGTTAAGAATTGACATCCCAACTTTGACAGAAAAGCTTTATTCATATGTCTCAGATTCTTGAAGCCTAACCCACCGTATTCCCTTGGTTGGCATATAGTGTCCCAGGGTTGAAGCTACGTATTTCGTATTCAATTTTCACCTTATTGAGAAGTGAGAGGATGCAGATTGCTCTCGTATGCCACTCGTGTTTGTCCTGGATTTCTACGGCATGTAGAAAAATTTGAACATTGGAGCAGATTGTGAATTTGATGCGATGCGTTTGATCTAAATGGCTTGATTCCATTTGTAATCACCAAATAAAAGATTATCTATAAAAATGTTTTATATTGTTTTAAAAACATATAAAAGAACTAATAATCTTATTTATGGATTCAAAACCAAAGTAGCTTTAAAACTTATTAGATGTGTTTGCACAATAAGAATAAAACTCACAAGGAGTATCTTGAACTCAATAGTTGAAGGTTAAACTGATAAATGTCTAAAAAAACTAAAAAGATAAAGAAAATAAAAGAACACAAATTTTTGTTCAATATTTGGAGTCTTAAAATTGTTTTCTGAAGATACGTTACAATGTTGAAGACAGGAACTTATTTATAGAGAAATACTATACATGCTTATACATAAAAGATATGTAAACGAAATACACAAAGTTAAAATTGCTAGCTATCCATTTTAATAAATAAAAGCATACGTAGCCATGATTGACTAATATGTATTCTCGTGTACAATTTATACACACACACACGTGTGGGGGGGTGTGTGTGTGTGTGTGTGTGTGTATATATATATATATATATATATATATATATATATCAAACATCAAAAAACCTTTAGGTCTAGCGGTTGAGTAACATTTATCTCATTCTCGGGTCTCGAGCTCGATTCCCCTCTCTAATTATTTTTAAATATATATGTATATATATATACATACATATATATATATATATATACATATATATATCAAACAATCTCCTTTCATCAAATGTCTTCCTTCCAATTAAAAAAAGGGGAAAAAGAGAGAAGGGGTCGGCTGGGTCACACTTTAGAGATTCATAAGAGCCAATTTGTAGCTTTTTTTTTTTGTCTTTACTTTTGATATTTTCCAAGAGGACATTCAGAGTACATATCTTCAGTTTAAGAAGTTTAAAAATTATGCCATCTTTCAGAAGTATTTTTATTAATGAAAATGTCTAGGGAAAAAAATGCTCATTTTTCAGTTTAAGAAGTTTAAAAATTATGCCTTCTTTCAGAAATATTTTTATTAATGAAAATAACAATATGTTAAATGATGAATAACAACACAATAAAAGTAGTACAAATAAGAACTGATATCATATAATAGATTAGGTGATATTCTTTGGACAAGTTTGTCTCAATCCACATTAGGTGATATCCTCTCTATTAAAAATGCTTTTTTTTTTGTTAAAAAAAAGTTTAGATGAACTGAGACTTTGCATTACAATGTGAAGTCGTACCACTAATCTAAACTTAACGATGATTCAAAAGATGTCTTAAAGAAACAACTACTTAAAATGAATTTATATTTTACCTAAAATCAATGCAGACGAAGTAGATAGACTGTAATGCCTTTCTCTTGAAAAATAAAAAATAAAAATTGGGCTACTCGAGTGCTCACGCTCTTGGGATGAGATCTCAGGAGGTAAAATATGAGGTAAAATATGAGGCTTCCAATCACGCGACGCCACGTGTATAAAAAGTCTTTTTTTAAAAAAAGAAAAGAAGTAAACAGCGGGCCCTTTTATGCACGTGGCGTCGCGTGATTGGAGACCTCATATTTTGCCTCATATTTTGCCTCCTCAGATCTCATCCCCACGCTCTTACCCCTACAGAGATTGAATCTCCTGCACCAACCGATACATGTTATTCTAGTGAAAAAAATAGTCCTACCATGATCTGGAATTTCCACTGTTTCAATTTTAAAAGTTTTTTTTGGATAATATAAATCAAGAATCTAATGGTTTCATAAATTGGTAATGTGTTTTTTTGCTAGACAATTCATATAAGGTGTCTAATGCAAACTAGTTCAGTAACCCGTTATTTCAATTAGATAGGATTCTATGTCCTAAGCTAGTGCCGACCCAGATAACAGTGTTACACATATACTGCGTGTCTCCTGATTCGAACGTGCACTTTTTAATGCAATGTTCCAATTTGAATATTAACTAATCATGCCTTAGAGGCAACGGGCACATGTTATGAGACACATGAATTCTAGTTTTTTCTTTTAGGTCCTATCAAAACTCATGTTTCTGGAGCAAAATGTCATAATCCTAGTCCTGGGAGCTTCTACTATTCTAGCCATATGGAACTGTGTGAAAGATGTAAACTAGAAAACCTAGCCGCCTCCTATATTGATAACAAATTACTAAACAACCAACACAAGGAGTCCACTACAAATCAAGCTTGTAACTCATCGTCCAATTGAATCAGATTCAGGCTTTTGTTTTTAGGCCCAGATAGTAAGATTGCTCCCACGCTACATATGTCTTAATTCGAACCTACACTTTTTTAGAGTAATGTCTCAATCCGAATATCAACTGACTATGTCCTGAGAGCCATGTCTTGAGCACCACAACTTATATGTTTGGGTATATGTAGATTCCATGCCCCCTCTGCGCTCAAACCCCCTCATCTCTGCGTTGTTTTGGCTGTAACCCTATAAACTGTACAATGAGAGGTGGTGCTACGTGTCAGATTCAGCAGCGACCACATGTTTTTGGGCAATATTTTAATTTAAGTTTCTTAATGGATGTTTGGTACTTGGGAAACATTCAAATGTATGACTCCCGAAATATATAATTTTTTTACCACTATCCCATTCCCAATCCAATAATTGTGGGTAATTGCGTCCGTCGATGGAAATGAAAATGTTACGTTGCCAATCAAATATTATTTGAGAAGGCAATGCTGTCACGTCTTAGGTGTAAAGAAGGTTGATAATTGAGCAGAATTCTTCTTCTTACAAAGAATTGCTAAAATTCACGTTAGTATCTGTTCTGTTATAACATGAAATTATCTGACAATCATATACTATAGACTCAGCTCCTCAACGATATTATTAAAAGTTTCTTTTTGACAAAAGATTGAACCCCAACCCAAAGCGCTCAGTGTCCTAGCCCTAAGTAGCTGTTTGGAAGATGTAAATCAGGAGTCCAACGGCCTCCTAGATTTGGTGAGATCTTACACAGTTACCCACACAAGATGCCCCACAAACCAGGCCAAACGCCTCCTAGATTGGATGAGATCTTACACAGTTACCCACACAAGATGCCCTCCACAAACCAGGCCTTTGGCATGGCAGCAGAGGAACATCCACACTGTGCGCGTCACTGGATTCAAACTCATGACGTCTTGTTGTCAATTCCTAACCTGAGTACCAACTGGACTATGCCCCGGGACTTATTAAAAGTTTCTTAATAATATGAAGGTCTTTAACCGCGTATATGAGGATGGCCTGCATGGTGTGAGCTAGAATTTTGCCTGGAGTAAGATTTGGATCTCGAGTTACATACAGAGAACTTTTACGGTTATTCACAAAGACATATCTTTTAATTCATATCATCTATAAAACTCGACGATACAATAAAAACTCTACCGGTAATACAATAGAAAACTCTACAATGGTAACCTTGAGAATAAGAATTCCCTTTTTTAAGCTAAAAGTTGACATCAATTTCAAAATAACATGTGAACTAGTGATTATTGGTGTACTACAACTACATCAACAAGACAATAAAAACTCTGGGAACAAAAGTTGAAATTCCTCATCTCGAAGACATCCACTATCCAGTCCCAAAAAGCATGTGCGGAGAATGCAAAGTAGGAGCTCAGCGGTCTTCTAGATTGGGTGAGATCTTACGTAGTAACCCACATAAGGTGTCCTCTGCAAACCAGACATTTAGCCTAGCAGCAGAACAACACATACACTGTGCATGTCCTGGAATAAAACTTTTGACTTTTTGAATCAAATTTCAACCTGAATAACAACTGGACTATTCCATAGAGACATAGAATAAAAACTCTATTTTGACGGTAACATGGAAACCCTCCAGATTTGGGATCTTTTTTCTATCGAAAAGTTAGCATCAATTTCAAAATTACATGTGAAGTAGTGACTATTGGTGTACAGAAACTACATTAATGTTTGAGCTTAGCGGTTGGCAACTTAGGATGGATTCTCAAATAAGGCAGTGTCGTTATCTACCAAAGCAGCCTCTAATCCATGTGAAAAGTCTCTTGCCATCTAATTAGTCGTACGTTAATTAAATGCAAATCAACCCAAATGACGAAAGCAAGAATACTATAAGCCTATGATCATTGCTGTTGTCTCCATTGGCCCTCCTAAAAAGCAATTCAGACAGTGGCATCTGCTGAGGTTATCAGTGATGTAACATAAATATCATAACCTCTGATTTATTGTCTTTAATTATTTGCGTTCACGTATTTCAACATTTATCACATGTGAAGTTGGATTTTCATCCACGATCAGCGGATGATCTTTACATTGAAATTAACGGTCGTTGCTGTAGATATAACTTCATGATTCAACAATGTTAGAGGCTCCGAAGTTTTATTGCACGGAAAACCTTCCGAAGATCAAGTTAGTTATGAAATTTTCAATATTTCGAAGTGTATATGGTGAAAAATTTAGAGTAACATGTCTCTTTTTGTTGTTCAAAAAGAATGTTGTATAATTCTCCTGAATATGTCCTACCTTGTCTTCTGTAGGCCTTTTTTATGCCTTTTGTATATTAAGGAATGCCATTGTATGTTTAAGAGCTAATGGAGAGTGTCATGTGTCATATCCTGTTTGTCATGGATGCTATGTGTTGTCATGTGTCAAGTAGTATGGCTAAGCTACTCGCGTGACAAGAGTCTCCTCGGTCGAGCTGACCTAAAAGACTTTGGGTGCTAGGTCTATGGTCAATCCGTTGGGCATGGCTTAGGTATATGCTATTGCTGAGGTGACAGCTAAGGTTGAGGCGATGCATGTGGCTGAGTCAAGTGCGGAAATCTTATTCCCTTTTAATCCCCTTGTTGAGATGACACATAAACCTGTCGAATGTTGAAAAACCTGTCCTATGCCCAACATTGAGGCTAACGCAAAACCTGTTGCAACTTAATCACCTCGTTATGGTAACGCTCAGACACGCTGAGGCCAATTAGGAAACCTGTCTTCCGTCCATCTTTGAGACGTCGGGATTGCTCGACCTTCCCGAAGTCACATAGTTGAGGCTCTGTCTCAATCATATTACATTGTCGGTAAACTACTTATGTTTTGCAATATTGTAAACAAAAATGAATGAACAAAATGTACTTAATTTTCTTGAAATAAAATTTACATGTATTATATATGAAAAGATTTCAGATTTGATTATGCCAACTTCGTGGTAAAGTCCTACCAGCCATATTTTCTAACTTGTAAGCTCTATAAGGAAAAGCATTAATGATGCAATACAACCTTCACATTTTAGGTCAAGCTTGCTTTAAGGCTGATCTAACTTGCAATATTCTTTATGACGAGGCCTTCATTCTTGAAATATTTATGTCACACTTTCACATTATAATATTGAGAGATCATGTTTTTGTACTGCGTCATTCAAATATGAGCTTGTTCTTTCTTTTTTCCCAATTATCTGCTAAGAAGATTTTGATCATTATTCTGTTTAGAATAATTCTTTACGATGCCTGATGTGGAGCCAATCTCACTTGACATCACGACTTCAGACCCGTACACCAAGGCAAAAAGAGTTTCCTTAGTCAAAATAGAAGGAGTTTTGGGACATGCGTACAAGATGCTGGGCAAGTCATATACTCACTATGCTTTCTCAAGTAGCTTCTTTAAACATTCCTTCACATTACGGTTGATAAGCTCTGGTTGAGCATTAGCTTGAGGATGAGCAATTGAGGTGAAGTGTTGCTTTATCTGCAGCTCGATGCACCAACTTTTAATTAGATCCTCAGTAAACTGTTTTCTATTGTCAGAGACCAAGACTCTTGGCAATTCGAAACGACTAATGATGTGGTTCACGACTAATGATATGGTTCTATAGAAACTTTTTCACGGTTGTGCTTTGTACCACTTTGTAAAATGGTCAATGTTAACAAGGAGATACTAATTAGATCATACAGCAGGCGGAAGAGATCCAATGAGATCAATTTTTCATTAAAAAATGGTCATGGGCTGATGATGAGAATCATTTATTGATTAGGAGCATAAGATAGAAGAGCATGCGACTGACATACTTGGCATTTCTTCACCAAATGAAGAGTGTCCTGATGTAAGGTCGGCCAGTAGAACCGGCTAGATAACACTTGTGTGCTAATGGTCTTGTTCCATCATGATTATCGTAGATTTCCACGTGAATTTCTCTAAGGATATAGACTTCTTCTTCTTTCGAGACGCATTTAAACCATGGTTGAGAGAAAAACCTACTGCACAAGACTTTATTAAAGAGAGTGTATCTGGCCGCCTTGATGTACAACTTTTCTGTTGTTTGTCTGTCTTGCGACTGCATGTCATGTTTTAGGAAGTTGATGATCTCATCCATCCAAGTTCTGCAGAGTCGACTTACAGCACCACCGCCTGATCATAGGCCCAGTGCATAATAAGTTCCATCATGATCTTTTTATCTAACGTTGTTGGAGTTGAGGATGCTAGACGAGAAAGCATGTCGACCTTTTTGTTAGATGCCCTGGTGATATATTCGATCTCAAAATTCTCGAATACACTCTTGAATTGCTCAACCTTAGATCAATACTGCTTCATCTGATCCTCTTTTACTTGTAATCACTGTTGTCTTAGGTCATGATAAGTTGAGAATCCCTATGTGGTTTAAATTTATTGAGCCCCCAATTTTCGTGCGAGGCTCATGCTAGCAATTAAGGCTTCGTATTCGGCTTTGTTATTAGTCGTGCCAAAGTAGAATCTCAATGCATATTCGATTCTTTTCTTTTGGACTTATGATCAAGAGAGCTACTCCACTGCCATCTCAAAAAGAAGATCCATAAACATAAATGGTCTATTGACCTTCCTGAATGGCTCATCCTCTACATAAATCCTTTTCGCGATAAAGTAGGCTAAGGCTTGGACCTTAATAGAAGGCTGAGGTCGAAAATCGGTGCCCTACTTGGTCAAATTCTACGACCTATTTTGCTGCTCGGCTTGACGTCTCAGGTTCTGACGGAATTTGCTTTAAGGGCTGGTCAGTCACGACCACAACAACATGAGCTTGAAGATAAGGCCTGAGTTTTCTTGCATTTATGGCTAATGTCAGGACTATCTATTCAGCATTTGTGCATCTCACCTCAAGTTCATACAAAGCATTACTTACTAAGTATATTAGTCTCTACATGTTGTCCTCCTCGCCGAGCAAAATAACACTAATATCTATGTGGCAGAAAGCCAGATATATGTACATCACCTCGCCTGATATGGAAGAAGTTAAAGTTGGCACCTCGGCCAAATATAAGTTTAAGTCGTCAAGCTTTTTTGACACTTGTCATCCCACTGAAGCATGGATTTTTCTTCAGCTTCTGAAAGATTGAGAGTGATCTTTCTGCTGACTAAGACAGAAATATGTTGAGAGCCGCGATCCTTCCAGTTAATCTCTACGTCTTTTTAATATTATGAGGTGGGTGCATAGCTTTCAAAGCTTTAACTTTTCTTGGTTAACCTGAACCCCTTTCTTGAAAACCATGCATCAAAGAATTTTCTACTTCAGAACCAAAAGTACATTGGGGGGTAACCTCATTTTGGAGTCTCTGAGGATACTAAACAGCTCTCTTCAATTCTAGATATACATATCAAGTGTCCTGCTCTGGATGAGCAGATCATCGATTTAGGCTTCCAAGATACGACCAATTTGGTCTTTGATAAAGAATTAACTAGCCTTTAGTAGGTGGCTCCCGTGTTTTTCGACCCAAATGGTATGCTGACGTAGCAATAGGTGTCTTCTTCTATGATGAAGGAGGTTTTGTCTAGGTCATCTTCAGTGATGTCATTTTGATGATAGCCTTTAAAGATGTTGAGAAAGTCGAAGTTGTCATGCTTAATCGTTGAATTCATCAACCTGTCAATCTTGGTATCGAACAATAATCTTTTGACATCCTCCAACTTTTTACAGGCTTTGGCACTACCACATGATTTGGCTAACCAGACTGGATAAAAGACTTTCTTTATGAACTTGACGGCAAACAATTTGCCGACCTATTCATCGATTATCTTAGTCCTCTCAAAAACGATTTTTTTTCTTTCTATTTATTAGGCTTAACGCTTGAGTCAACCTTAACCTTGTGCTCCACGAGAGTCGTGGGAATTCCTGACATGTTTTTAGCTATCCAGGTAAAAATAATCGTAAATTCTCTTAACAGATTCTAGAGTTGGCTCAACAGCTCAGCTGGAATCCATATTCCAATCATGAGCATGTTTTCTTGTCTCTTGGGATCTAATATGAAAACATAAACTGTATCATCTTACTCCAGTTTCTCTACGGCTAGAGGTACAATATTGTCAAGGCTGAGTTGCTGCATGGATAATTTGCATTTCATTGCTATCGCAAACTAGCATTGAGCCACTTACAAATCACCGTGCATGATCACTACCGTGATTAAAGACATATACTAAAACAAATTTTCATGTGTTCTTTCGTGTTATTTGAATAACTTCTATGTAAATTTTTCACCAAATTGTAACTATGTGCTCAGCTATTAAAAGTTATAAGATTTTATGTGAATTCTGCATGCCTCTTTATGATTTATGTAACTTCTAATATAACTTCCTTTTATAATAATAATAATAATAATAATAATAATAATAATAATAATAATAATATTATTATTATTATTATTCCATTGTGAATGATTATGTTAACCTGTAAAGGCAATAACTTTTTTTGTGAATTAGTTTAATATTTAACTTTAGAGTGGTCCTGAGGTGATTAAGAATGATGCGTTCCTTAAAGAAAATAAACGCTTTAAGAAGTGCAGAAGTTGTAAAAGATAAACTATGAGGCATGCCCGTCTCAAAAACAAACAAACAAAAAATAAAAGAAAAAAGAGAAAGAGACCCCTGTGATATGCTGTAAACAGCAATTGTAACGCCCGTAGGTTTTGAGAAGAATACATACATACATATATATATATATATATTATTTTTCAAAACTTACAGGCGTTACAGGAATGGTATATGATTTTTTTTCTTTTTTCTTTTTACCAAGGCCGTGGTTAGCTTAACTTTTACCACTTATTCAGTACTCATGTTGAAAACAGTAAAAGATAACCGAAGGTCTGGAGAATCATATAGTTGTGATTATCAACGTCTAACTTGTATCATTTGTAACATGTTACTATGATTTTAGCGCATGATAAACATGATGCAATATGTTTAAAATCAGTGTGATGTAAGTTGATGGATGTCGTGCATTTTATAGCCAACGCGAGAAGGTCTAACCTGACACTGCAACATCAACAAGGCCGTCTTTTGGAGTCGAACAACCAAATGACGGTTGTTCAACCAAGTGACCAAATGCTTCCACTAATTGGTGTGCGAAGATTTTTTTTTAATGGGTTGCCCCGATGTATCCTCCCAGCCGAAAGCCAGAAGACTAATCCTCCGTCCCTGCGGCCAGCACACGAAGTGGTAAGAGACTGGCTAAAGAGCACACGAAGTGGTAAGAGACTGGCTAAATGGTTTGCTCTATTCACATGAGCGGAGATCGAACCCCCAACCATATGCTTAAAGGACGAGGTGTTGAACCACCACGCCCATGTTGGTTTGTGCGAAGATCTTTTGGGACGTTTGACTTTTCGTGTTTGGAATCGTGGTAGGTTACACTTTAAAGTTATGGCTGGTTATATTTTCAGTTAGATTCATATATGTGAGTCATGGTCGGTTATATTTTCGGTTAGACTATGATTTGAGACTTGACAAATATAATTTTGATTGTCATCCACTATTGAGTGAAAAATATAGAATTAACAAATTTTACTTGTTTACATGTGCATTGATATATTCTTGAATAAACGTATAGTTAATGGAGAATTAAACTTGTAACAGTTTCCTCTCATGTCAAGATATCTGGTTTGTCCAAATCAGACTTGTTCATCTTGTAGAAGTCCAATCGACAAGAATGTTTCATTGTACATTCATATGGCTTATCAGAGTCGATGGCTTCATTACAAAACTCCGATGAAAGATAATGAGGCTGAGCAAATGGTTGTTTTCTCAAAGGAAAAGTCGAGCCAAGTAACTCGTGTTATTGAAATCTTATCACTTGCCAAAGATTTATAATCGGAAAAAATCGATGATCTATGAAGTTAATACAACGACAATATCCTATTGATTCATAGGTTTTCGATTGTAGCAGGATATGAAGGGATCTGTTTTTAATATGCTTTAACACATTGAATGAAGGATTTTAGCAGATCTAGCAAAATTTATTTTCCAATTTCACTACAGTTTTGTTTATCAACTTTTCTGTACCTCAATAGTGTCATATCTATACGCCTTTTAATACAATTTAAAAAGTCTTGTTAAAACTTAACTTCTGGAAACCCTCACAATATATAACAAAAATCTTTACGATTCCATACATTACTCCAAAGGGACAATAGAATTTTCCAAGGCTAATATCATGATCAAGATCAAGTTTAAAGCTCAAAACCAAGCATGACCAAACTTGATTTCCATAATATACTCGGATTGAATTAATAGCAGGAAATCAATGTCTCATAACTTTACAAGATGTTTTCTCAAATTTAAAAAAAAAAAGAACTTTACAAGATGTCAATTATGACCATCGCATTACATCTGATGAATCCTACTGGTATTGTCACTCCACACATGATACAACCACCCAAAAAAAAAAAAACAACCTTTCTTGCCCCGCAAAAGCATGGACACTTTACGTTCTTGAACCATCTTTCGGCTATCTTAGCCTCCTCCGTCCCACGAAACGGACAAAGGGTAGTATTCACAAAGAAAAAAGGTTGACCAGCACCGCCAAACAACAAACAAAATGAGAAACATATCCATTTTTTTTTTTTTTTTTTTACATTTTGTGTTTGCAAGGGGTATCCTTTACCGACCAGCAAAGACTAATCTTTCTAAGATACTGAGAGCGCCAAGGTGAGAGCAGGCATCTCCCAGAGTCTTCCCTAATGGAACTAAACAACTATCTTCACAAGGCAGACGCCATTTTCTGTGCATTATATTGGCCTTTGGAACCTACAAAAAGGGTTCAAAGACCAGAAGAAAACACCAAAACATCTTGGCTCTTAAGATGCCCTTGAAATTCTTCAAGCCGGCTTTGCAGTTGCAGAATTGCAGCTGCCTTTTGTGACAATATGCCGTTGAGTCTCTCGATATAAGCATTCAGTTGATTACCTGGTCGGTCAATTTCCACCAGTAGATCCATCTCCTGCAAATAAAGTACAGTTTTGATTTAGAAAAAGACTAAAAGATCTACCTTGATATGAAAATAAAACAATCATTTTGGATATGGGGATTATCCGATTTGCAGAGGGACCAACCTGCATGACCATATCCATGGTGTCCTCTACTTGTTTCCTATGAGCATTTATAAGTTCTTCTTCTTCCTAAACAAAGAAAGCAGATGATTTCATGGTACTCGTTATGATATTAGTCGAATAATCTTGCCATGCAAGGCAAATTACCTTCAATAGATCATTTAGATCATCATCACAGTAGGCCTCAGCATCAGATGAGTCACCAGAGTTTATACGTGTGCTAGGTTTCAGCTTATCCTCCTTGGAAGATGCCTTATAAACATCTAAGCTAGTGTCAAGCAAAGATTGCTTGTTTGGTTCACAGGTTTCTTCTGAGAAAGCAGGTGCCTTTTTTGCTCCACTACTAGCCTGCCGTCGGCCACTGGGAAACTGATCAATGTGGGAATCAACTTGCTTGTGATCTCCTGAGCGTGCATGTGGAGCTAAATTACTCGGCACTCGTGAACTTGGAACGCGATCAACGAGAGAGGACGACAAGGACCCTCTTTCAAGTTGTTTAGACCATTCAAATGTGCTGATATCAACTGATGCATTCGCATCAGAGCTTAAGATAGGCAATGGAGTTGAACTTCTGACATTTAAGGAAGACAGTGGTTCCCTCTTTGAGTTGTTTCCTTTAGACAGACTCTTGACCCTGGCGAGACGTTGCTTGAGTTAGAATTATGAAGGGGGGGGGGGGGATTGTGAAATTACATGAGTTACCATGTGAGAATTACCTGTCAGCATATCTGAGTGTATTCAGTGTGTGTTCACATGATGTAGAATTTGGTGAAATGCAAGAGATCATAACTGTGCGCGAGTCACCAACAAAAGAATCCCGAAGAACTTCAGTTAGCTTACTTCCTCTAAATGGAATGTGGCCCTGGTCATTGTCAAGAGCCCGAATGCACTCTTTCAGTGCAAGCAAGCTTTTATTAATTTCAGCACCTTCCATTCTGCAATTACATAACTAAACAGAAGTATTATAACACCCTTTCGAGTTTTAGAGGACAAAAGCATATATTAACTAATAAAGGCCTTGAAAAGCTGCTGAATATACAAGAAATAGAGGATATCTACGACACAACTACCTTGTTTGTTTGTCATTGTCGGTTGTATCAGCTCCACGTTCACTTCCAGCAAGATCAATGAAGGATAACTTTCCAACCATCTGAGGAGGCTTTGATTCCTTACCCTCAAGCTTTCTTTTGATGACAAGCTGAAGTATTGCATGTGACCGAGAGGATTCTTCATTTGCGCCAGTTATACCAGTGCTTCTAGTGGCATTGCCTTTCTCTATCAACTCTTTGACTGTCTCTACATTTGAAACCCTATGTTCTTGCAAGCCAACAATGCAGACTTGCTGCTTTCCATCCTCTCTCATGAAAAGCTTGCTGGTTAAGGAAAAAACTGCTCTTAGTTAAGGTTATTAAAGAACTAATACAGCTGCTGAAGATTACAGAAATCGTCTTACTTTCTGTCATTTAGAAGGTCAAATAATTTCCCTCCATATATCTCAAAGAAGCTCAGGTACAAGAGATATCCCTGGTTCCGGTAAGTCTGGTAGATCAACCTGAATATATCTTGGGATGCTTTGATAGGAAGTGGTTGCATAGTGTAAGTCTTCCCACTTCCTGAAGAAAACTTATGATGTTAATTTTAGTAAAAAGAAATATTGACAGGGAGAAGATGAGCCTAACAATTGAACATCAAGCTAATGTACAAATATATGAACTTCTTAATATAGTAATTAGCCACCAAGGAAGTAGCACAGGAAATTCACGTGAGTAGCATTCTCTTTGCTTAACTTGACAGGCATGATCTATGAACACTAGAGAAGAAGCACGTGAACAAATATTCAGAAAAGTAAAGAATGGGGGAACACCAAATTTCAATGATCAAGTGGAAACGGGATTGCCAAGTAAGCTTAACATTGGATACTTATGTCCCTCTTCAGTTCTTTGAAGGTAATATATTGAACAGTTTTAGAGAAAAATCATATAACCACTTGCAAACTTCTAGGGGGTTATTCAAGATTATACAGAATAGACGGATTTAGTCAACTCCTGTTGCTAATGCAGTTCACCAACAAAAAGTATACATGCAAAAGGAAAAAGGACAGAGTCAATCATTTACCTGTTTGCCCATATGCAAAGCAGGTTGCTTTAGTTCGCCCAAAAATGATTGGAACTATTGGTTCAACAGTCTCGGTATAGACCTATTACATTTCAATTGGTGATCAACTAGCACAACAATAAATTCCGCCAGGTGGAAAGTAGTCTAGAATACTCACATCACTATTGGAGGCTTCCTCATTTAACACAGCATCAAATACAAATTCATGCGTTTCAACATACTCAGTCAAGTCAACCTACAAAATGGTGAAACATATATGTTCACATCAAAATAATTGGATTGTAAGTGACAAACAAAACTTGCTTCAAAATGAGAAACAAAAAGGCCGGAAAGAGGCATGCCAAAGATATAGAGCCAGGGACGGAAGAGGTAAAGATATGAAAAAAATAACCAAAGCTCAAATAAATCAGGTGAAATAAAGTTAACCTTGCTTCATATGCTTTACATTGGTTCTGTTTTATAAGGCATGAGACTAAAGAGGTCAGGAGAGGCAGACATTATTCCAACGACAGCATTAACATAATAAGCTTGGCCAAATACCAATATAAACACTCTACTCATAAAATGTCAACTACATAGGCATGCCCCCGATCGCTATAATCAAAACATAAAGGAAGATAATCTTCCAATACCGAAAAGAAATGGTTCTGAAGATATCCAAAGTTCAAAGTCATACGTTAACATGGAAACATGAGAACCGAAAAAAAAAAACAGAACGTGTGAGTTCTCTTGATTCTGAAAAGATGCAAGGACTTTGATAGTGGTAAATTGATTTAGTTGACTAGAATACAATGTAATTACTAAGCAAATAAAAATGTGAATCTTTGTCTAAGCTGTATTAGTCAAAGCAGCAATTATTGGTTTCCCAAATGTAACCTTACAACATCAAGGTCACAAAAGGAATATTATAAAGAGAAGTAAAATCAGCAGAAACTCACCTTCAGCTTCATCTCGTGGACAGTCAGTGAATTCACGTTGGGATTTATTTTTATGATGTCTTCTTCTTTCTTTGCAATTTCCTTTTTGTTAAGTGGTCTTTTGCGCACCTACATTTGAAACAATTTCTGGCACTCTTAAGTCATGTAAGGCAACAGAAAGAAAGCAGGTGGGTGAATAGTGTGAGGAAAATTCTATGAAGACTTAGGCTTGCTCTTGTTTTCAAGCCCATATAAGCAAGAGAAGCTAGATTCATGGCAATGCAGTGAAACAATGGAGCTCACCACAACTTTGATCTTAGCGACATTACTAGCTTTCTCTTTATCAGCTGAGAAGCTTTTGGTAAGGTTGGCTCCAGACAAACCTCGTGTACGACTCAAAATTTTGTTAGCTGAATTACATGATTCAGAATCATCAATACTTCCACCATGTAAAGGTTGCTTATGTACATATCAAAGCCTGCTGAAGGAACCTGCAGAAACATTGACACAGACGCGTTAGCTTGTCCACGTGCCATGACAATCTCTACAAATCTTCAATGAACATGTTATGCTAGCCATGGATGCAATTGAAAGTTTACCAAACAATTGAGGATTAATGAGCCCTTGAGCCTTCCTTAACAGAGCTATTAAAAAAACACATAAAGAGAAACCCCCATTGCTTCTGATGGATTATACAGTCTAATCATCAGAGATTCGGAACTGTTCAAACACTACTCTGATGGTTCCTAGATAGATTACCTATGTAAATTTTGCTACATTGCTAGCTGGAATGTTTCGCTTATAATAGAATCTGCATATCGAATCAAAACATCCGGTAATAAGTGCTGGTCTGTAACTTTGATATACAAATTATGGAATGCCTGCTTGAAAATATATTACCCGCTTTAACACTGGCAACATCCACAATTAAGAGTAACTCAAGTACATCTCTACAAGGCCGAGTAAAATCCTATGCAGTTTAATAATGTAACGAAGAAAAAGTAGTTGACAAACCTCAGGTATGAGCTCAACGTCAAATGAATGCAGGTCAATCAATCCAGGACTACATCCACCCAAGGAAACATCCATTCCAGTTCCACTCTGTCTCATACTAGATGACCTTGAAAAAATCAATGAAGTCGAAGGGTCGTCATCACCGCCTACACTGCTACCTCTAAGGCTATTTCTTCTTCTCCTAGAACCCTGTCCTCCCCCATTGTTACCAAAAGACCCGAAATCCTGCAATCAAATACGAGCATTCATGATCAAACACGCGTATAAAAGTAAAAAAAACTAACATAAAACTTTGATCATTTACCATTGAGCAGAAAATATCCAATGGGGAAAAAGTTTGAAACTATCGGTAAGGCTGATGAAGGTCAAAACCTAGCCGGACGCATCTATCCGAAAAAACACGCCCAATGACAAAATGGGCGTTGTTTTGTTAAAAGCACACAATACACCTGAGCGTGCGTGGAGACTGCAGCGTGTGTCTTTTTTAACAAAAGAAACTAGTTTGGCACTGGACACGGAATTAGGCAAGCGCAGGGGCGTTCACAAGGGGGGCACGGGGGCAGCCGCCCCCAACTCGGAGAAAAAATTTAGTTGGTAGGTAGATACAGTTGTATTTTTGATTATCTAAATTTAATGTATCTGTTTTTTAATCCCAAAACTATCTCATGATATGTGATATATGTGTGTTACTAAGTAATTGACATCATTGCTACGGAAATGGATACACACTTCACCGAAGCCAGCACATTTAATTAGGTGCGTGATGTGCCTTGATCCTTCCAATTCTTTTGCAAATTTTGATCATAGTCAATTACTACATCTTGTTGAGTTATATCCAGACGATTTCACCACCAATGATCGAATTGAGCTCAACCATGAACTTAAAAGTGACATTGGTGATATGAAATCAAATGAAGTATTCTCTCATAATACTAATCTTGGAGTTCTTGCAAAGAAGATGGTGGAGTTGAATTATCACAATTACTTTCCTTTAATATATCGGCTCATCGAGTTAGAACTGATCTTACCTGTCGGAACAGCGAGTGTGGAAAGAAGTTTTTCTGCGATGAATATAATAAAGACTGATCTGCGCAACCGATTGGTAGACGACTTACTATCGGACTGTTTGCTGTGTTACATCGAGAAGGAAGTTTTTGGAACCATTTTAAATGAAAACATTATGCAACAATTTCAAAATTTGCGGCTACCGATAATCCCTCATGCTGCTCGTCCTTCATTTCGTAAATAAAAGGTATGTCGAGCGTTAAATTAATAACTTTTGTTGGATATTGCTTCTTGTTAATGTTGCTTATGAATAACTTTTGTTAGATATTGTTGATGGTTGCTTATTATTGTTGCATTTTGATTAGTGGATGTGTTGGTTTAGATTTTATGTTATAATATTTGCATATATCTATATTGTAAGGGAGTTTTTGCCGGATTTTCGATGTAATGTATATTGAGTCTGAAAAAGTAGACGGTGATTCATAGTGTGAATTTTGCCCCCCAAAAAATTTGTCCTGCGTCCGCCACTGGGCAAGCGTAAAAGAAAACCTAAACAATCAATATCCTTTAACATTTTTTCTTTAAGCTGTTGACCTAAATCGTTCTCATTATTACTTTCAGACTTTATTTTCATAGTGTAATACATTTTGCTTATTAGGATTAAAAGTGGTTCTGTTTGCCTTCAGACATGCTTGAAATGTATTCACCAATCAATAGCACAATAGAACTTGTGGAAAGAATTCATGAATGAAGACCTGAAGAGGAGGGACGGAAGGATTGGAAGAGTGGAGATGATGAAGGCCAGCTGATTGGAGCCATTTGTTATTGAAGGCACTGTCAATGAAACTATCAGCTGACTGACGATTTTGAAGCCCAGTTGAACTCGATCTCTGTATTTGCTGCCGACCCGTTGCATTCATTTTCCCCCCCTTTTTTCCTCCCTCTTCTGGGCTTTCTTTCGTCCTCAAAGCTTCTTCCTTTTTTCCTTCTCTCTGTTGACTACAACAAGAAGAAGAGAAATCAATGAAGCAGAAAAACAGTATGAGAAGATTTGAGCACGCTTAAGCCAGAAAAGGAAAAAGCTTGGAGAAAAAAGAAAAACCAAAGAAATGGGAGAAAGATTGTTGAAAGGAGTAAAGGGGAAAGAAAAGGCTGCGTGAAAAAGAAAGAGAGCAAGAATGTCGGGGAATGGAAGTAGTTGGATTTTGAGAAATGGAATTGAATGGGATTGGGAGGGGTTTAGTTTCAAAACAGAGAGAGAGAGAGTTGAAGTGTCGTTGTTTGAGAATAATTTGAAAAGACAGACAGGGCTGTCATGTTGTCATCTATCATTGTCATATACACCCTCCACCGGGTTCGGATTCCTCACTGCAACTTCTTTACTACGCGCGTCACTGCGCCACACGTGACAGCAGGAAGGTAGTGAGGCTGGATGAGATCATCAACCCTGCTGCCACGTGTCGCATGATAAAGAATGGGGTGATGTCAGCGCTGATGAGGTGATCCCACCTGCCATCCACCACCTTTCTATGGAGCAAAGCTAATACCCCTTGTCCTACGTCTATGTCGTTCCAATCCTAAAGAGGTTCGTAGAAAATGGTAATCAGAATTTTAACAAACTATTAAGGTTGATAAGGATGTGCTTACTACAAACCGGGTTAGTAACATTCTAATCCAATTGAACAAGATATAATGGCTTCATCATTACTAACACAGACAAGAGTATTGCATCCGCGCTGCGTGTGTCCTAGTTCGAACATGTGTCTTTCTAAAGCAATATTCCAACTACAATACCAACTGAGCTATGACCCCAAGACCCATCCACTACCTTTCTCCCTTCTTAGTTCCCTGGTCACACACTCAGACCTCCAAATTTTTACGCATTCAAGTGACAAGGCTTCCATCGTTATGAGTTCAAAATTTGGTTGATTAAAAATGTTCTTTTCTCTCTGTTTTAAAATTATAAAAGGCTAGAAGTTATCTATAGAGAAATGCTTATACATTGATCCTATATATGCGTACATAGATATATATTTGTTTATGTCTTTGTGCGTGTTATTCACTTATAATTTTTGGATATAATACACTAAGAAAAATAACATATTTATACCTTTTTTCAATGCTGAGAACCATGCATTTCAGAGTGTCAGGGAGGACGATACGACTAAGTATACGTGGATTAATGAAAGCTGAAATAATGAAATACTTTTCTACGAGATGAACGAAACAAAGTTTATAAAGTTTAAGTTTAAAACCGAAATGCAGCAGTTGAGATGGCCGAGTTGGTCTAAGGCGCCAGATTAAGGTTCTGGTCCGAAAGGGCGTGGGTTCAAATCCCACTCTCAACATTCTTATTTTGCTACATTCCTCGTGCTTATATTAGGCTTGGCCCACTGCCGACACTTGTGTTCTGATCCCATCCGCATTTTGTTACATTTTCTTGATTATATTGGACTTGGACCATGCTACCATGGAAACGGCGGGACTTAGATCAACTAATAAGATTGCTGTTTTATGGTCTTAAAATGCTTTGTGACCTTAAAGACACGGATTTGAGTCGTAGTTTGCTGCTTTGTGACCTTAAAGACACGTTGAGTACATGTTTAGGGTAAGGTCACATATATCAGATCGCCAAACGATCCGACCTCTCTTTGAACCTTACGCAAACACAAGAAACTAATGCACCGAGAATGCCTCTTATCATCCTACCCAACTAATACACCGGGAATGCCCCTTACCATCCTACCCTGCACAAAGTTCAGATTGAATTGGGCTCCGCCCAAGCATTGGTTCAAGTCAGCACCTTCAATTGTCCCAATAGCTAAGTTGATTAGAGATTGTAATTCGTATGTCACACTAATAATCATATATATTATGTTGTCTTTTCGTAGTGTATAAGTAATATACATAACAACATCTCACTTATCCGGCAGTCTGTACATCCAATATTCTATCAGATTTTATGTCATATTACTTAAACTTATGTCATGTGTATTAAATTGGCTTTCCCTTCAAAAAAAAAAAAAAAAAAACTAACTTCACATAGTGTATTATCTTAATTTAAATAACAATATATCATTGTTTAATAGAACATCTTACTTCATATGACGAATAGAATACATGATAGGTAACAATAATAATACTCCCCAAAAAGTTTGATATGAACGTTGGTTTTCAAAAAGGCAAAATAAGCATCAGTATCGCAGATAGTGTTGATAGAATACTCTCTATACTACTTGAACATATTGAACAAATATCCTTTTTCTAAATAAAAAAATACTTGCTAGAGGTACTTATCATTGAATGACCTGTTCGGAAGAATAACACAATCAAAGCTAGAGAACTATATTTTAAAGGAAATATAAGATTATTCATAAAAACCATGAGCTAGTTGTACCACAGGATTATAATGATACGTACACATTGCATGTGGAAACGACACTGTTAAAAGGGCAATGTGAGCCCGCTTGCACAAAAGACTCAATAATGTGATGCAAAACTTGCATGCCTAAAAAATGTAAACCTGAGAACATACACTGCTCTACCAGTATTATAGTAGGTGTGTATATATATGTGTGCCCATATATAGACACACATATATATACACACACACTTCAGGGGAAAGCATATGATTTAATGATTTATGTTAAAATAGTGTCAACATTTCTAATGCGATGATAGGTTTTAATTATTATTTTTGACAAGTTTTAGAGTGGTCAATGAATAATTATTAGCTATTCATTGACCAATTATATAAAGAATAAGTTATTATTTGGCAATGATGAGTGTGTAAAACAGGGGACCTGCCCTCATTGTTATGTTTCTTATTAATAAATAAGTAATTATTAAGATTTGCTGATTGACTATAAAAAAATTTACCATTTTCTATTGCCGCTTCTTTCTTATGCTTTTGGTCTGACGTTCCTTTTTTTTTTGGTGTTACTAAAAATTGGTCTCACGTTATTGGGATAGGATCCCCTCACCGCAAAGGGGTGCGGTGACGCGTGACCGCGCGACACGTGGCAGTAAGGGAGGGTGGTGAGGCTAGATGCGGGTGACCCTCATATAGCCTCACCACCCCTCCTTGCTGTCATGTGTCACGTGGTCACAAAGGGGTGAGAAAAATGTGGGTTAGGAGATCCCATCCCCACGTTCTTACCTGTGGGAGAGCAATCCACCACCACGTTCTGATCGTTGGTAAAGTATGAGCCATGGGGATGAGATCTCCTCACTCCATATTTCCTCACCCTACTCATGACCGCGTAACACGTGGCAGTAGGGTGGGGTGGTGAGGTTAGATGCGTGTGACCCTCATCTAGCTTCACCATCCCTACTTGTTGCCACATGTCGTGCGGTGAGTAAAAGTGAGTGATGAGATCCTATTTAAAAAAATTGAGTCGGATTTTACAGTTTCCCAAGTTTAGTCCATTGCGTTTTGTCTTGAGGAATGAACTTTCTAATCTAATCAAGCCGAGTGTTGCTTGGAGTTGGCATGCCCTACAGATGAGATCTGAGGAGGCTTTCATATGAGTCAAAATATGAGGCTTCTAATCACGCGACGTCATGTGTATAAAAAGGCCCACTATTTACTTTTTTTTTCTTTTTTAAAAAAAGCTCTTTTATACACGTGGTGTCGCATGATTAGAAGCCTCATATTTTGACTCATATTTTGCCTCCTTAGATCTCATCCGCTACATAACACCCATTCAATGTCAGTGTCCCTTTGGGGCAAGACAGATTTTATAGGGACTGTAAATCAAATCAAGTGTAAGTCTGTGTTACTGCTTTTTTTCATTCATATATAAAAAATTTATATTATAATATATCATCAGAAATTGAGACGACTTTAACACATAATTACAAATAAAAGATAATTTACCATACACATATTTGTATCTGTAGTATAAAAACTGCAACTTAAAATTAAACTGAAACTAGTTTGGGCACTTAATAATATATAAAAAAAGACTAGTATGACTACAACAACACATATTCAGTATATGCCAACGACAACAAAATTTATCGTTAGGGTCTGGAAAGATTGAAAGATATGCAAACAATACCACTATCCTAAAAGATACAGAGTTTGATTCCAATGAGACATCCAGCTACTAGTTTGGCTACATTATCATGAAATAAAGAAATAGTAATATTTTAGAACATTACAATGTGAACATTTCTTTGAAAATACTTGTTTGTATAATTTTTTTCATTGGTCTACATTAAAATAGTTCTTAAAAATGTTTCTAAATGAGTGTTCTATTACATCATTGGAAAAAAATTATGATGCATCCTATTTGGCTGTTTAAAAGTTGTATATAGAAGTTGTTTCATCCCACAAAATGAATGCATATTATTCAAAACTTAGGATCATTTTCTCTTGTTCCTTATAGGTTCATCTTGGTATACCACATCTACAGCTTTTAACATGTTCATTAATTATCTTACGGACCACAATTTCCATCGATCATAGAAACCTAACGGTTTCGGGTTGGGATCTCCTCACCCTAACTTTCCTCACTCTCTTTGTGATCACGCGACACATGGCAGCAAGGGGAGTAGTGAAGCTAGATGAGGGTGACCTTCATCTAGCCTCACCACTCCCCCTTGCTGCCACGTGTCGCGCGGTCACGCGTTACCACACCCCCTTCCGATGAGGTGATACTATCCCAACGGTTCCATGTAACTGGGACCACAGTAGCCTCCGCGAACAAGGATTTGGGTTTTACAGTAAGAGCCTCTTATACAAGAAATTTGACTTTTTTTCCCTCATGACATAGCTCATTAATCGGGGTAGAAAAATTGCTTTCAGAATAACGCAGGTTTGAATCAGTACACATGCATCATGCGTGTTTTACTATTATTTGAGACAGTAATGGTTATGACATTGTGTCCGATTCAATTCGGTTAAAGGATTGCTGATCCAATTTGCAGTATGCACCTTGTGTGATTCCTAACAATGTTTTACCAACCTAGTACACCACTGAACTTCTAATTTACATCCTCTATAAAGCTACTTAGAAATATAACACGGGGCTGCTAGGTAGGGGCGTTAACGAACCGAGCTGAGCCGAATACTAGGTTTTAAAATTCGGATTTGTTTAGCGAAACAAACTATTCGAATCGATTCGTTCATTGTAATGAGCTTTGAAATTGATTCGAGTTCGGCTCGATAAAACTATAATTATTTAAACGAGCTGAACTGCTCGTGAACAGTTCGACTAGTTTTAATAAACGAACCAAATAGGTGTTCGAATTTCTCTTTTAAATAAAATTAACAAACAAACTCGAATCAAATACGGATCGAACTCGAACAGTTTGCAAACTGTTTGGTTCGCTTGACACTTCTACTCATACTCCTATTCTTAGGGGTATTTGGCTTTTTTTTGCAAACTGTTTGGTTCGTTTGACACTCCTGCTAATACTCATATTCTTATGGGTATTTGGCTTTTTTTCTCAAGGGGGGAAACTAACGGCCAAATTATCACCTTTCGGGAAGGACGAAAAATTATTTTCCCGCCAAACAACTACACCCATTTAAGGTCAATGGTCCTAATAGCTGTCCTCTTTCCCATATCCCACTAACCCCATTTCTCAAACAGACATGGAAAGTTCCTCCAAGGTAATACTAGGAGGGGCGGTAATTACAGTAGCCACCCTAGCCATTATACTTGGCCTAGTGTTAGTCCTTCTAGCTGAGCTCTACTGCTCTCTCTTCCTTCGCCGGAGACGACTCCGGACCTCTACAATCTCTCTGTCACCCATCCCCGAGTTCGGACAAGTGACACCGCCATGCCGTCAAAACCACACCAAAACTACCACCTCCAGAGGGTCCCGTTCTCGATCACTGTCCGAGCTACTTCGAGAAGATTCTAGAACTTCATCTCTCGCAAGATTCTATGGTCAAGGCGTTATACAACCACCAAGAAGCTTTCTTTTCCCATCATTTCATAGTAATGACAAGCCGGTGGATTTGGAGAAGCAGCAGCAATCTCCTCCTTTTTCACCACTTGCTTCACCTAAAATGGTTCCAATTGATTCTGACGGAATATGTGGCTGTAGTAATAGGGAGAGTTACATTTACATATGCAATCCCATGTATGATACCAACAGGGCTAATAGGATTAGGGATACCCCACCATTTGGGACGCCGGATTCATCGCCGTCAAGATTAGATGACGTGGGCTCTTCCGGCCTGGAAGAAGAAGAACATGATGTTGTTGGACCAATGGTTTCATGTCCTTTAACTCCGATGACACCTCCTTTAACTCCGATGAAAAAGCTTCCGGCGGAAGCGGTGTCTGTTTCTTTAAGGGAAGCCGGTTCACTTGCCACGACAGGGACCGGTTCAGTTTCACCATTAAGTTCTTCTGTGTCTCCTGGTACATCTCACTCATGGTGATATGGATGGGTGATACTATGTGTTTGTCCTATGATGTACTAGTAGTAGTACCACTTACAAGTTAAAAGTTGAAGATCGGTTGCTTTCTATTGCTTTTATTTATTTATTTATGTATGATTTCCTTGTATAAGGAAATTAGAATATGTGTCCTGTATCCACTCAGTTTGGTATATTATATGATGGTTGATAAACCTACATATTATAAATCATTAAATTTAGTAATTGATGATTAGCTCTATAAGCAAGACATGATTGGTAAAAATGTTCGGTAACAATACAGCTATGATTTTTTTTTTGAAATACAGCTATGATTAAGAGGCAGGTTTAAAGTATTCTGTGTAAAAATAAACCCGTCTGTTATAATCCTAATCACTCGAGTTCAAGTTTTCTGATATAAAAAAGAATGTACTATTTTTGTTTGTCCTAAGATTATGCATACTGACTACTTCTGCCTTACCAGTTTAATGGATTCTTCCTAAATTATCTTTGTAAGTAATAAGTATATTAAAAAAGAGATAATTAATGAACATTGTGAAGGGAGAAAGAGAAAAGGTAAGACTAGAAAATTGCTACAAAATTTAAGTGTAGACAAGTCAATAAATGATGTTTCTTAAATAAATTGAACTGATGAAATATGGTTATAAAAGTGGGCGGAGGAAGAAAATTTTGCGTAATTACCATATGGGCATTTGAGAATTTGTCAATAAAAGCTATATTACAGATCTTTGGAAGCAAACTATTTATCCTTTAGGATGGAGATAATGTTTGTCTGACTCTCATCCTCTTATATCCTACCGATAGCTTTCGATGTTGTTTGAATATACTGGGTATGAGTTGTTGTAATCGTATAACTTAATAGATTTACATATTAATAGTTTACAAGCAATTCGTGGTCGTTACGACTCTGTTAGAGGATCGTCACGGGCAGATGCAGTTTGCAAAGTAAATTTAGTGCATGGGCTGCAGTAGTCTACCCATGAGCATCTTCACACTTCTTTCCTTTGTGATTTTAATAACCATAACTTATTTATGGAATTGAGGAGGATTTAATTTATTAAAGCTTCTTTGGATACCATACATAAAGTGAACTGCTAGACTCATTCGACCTCTTACCCGCTCAGGCGTGCACAAACATGGCTCTTCAATCTAGACCACGCTTGCCCCAAGATCTTTAACAACTGGATTGTGTATTGCATGGCAACTCTAGTTGCATTAGTGCCTAAAATATACGGTACAAATGCTACATTCCGTACGTAACGGTTCATAGCTCATATATTTGGGTTAGGATCTCCTCACCGCAAACCACTCACCCCACGCGTCACCATGCGACACATGACAGCAAGGGTGGATGGTGAGTCTAGATGCAGGTGGCCCTCATCTAGCCTCACCACCCACCTCTGTTACCACGTGTCGCGTGGTGACACGTGGGGTGAGGAGAAAAGTGGGTGATGTGATCTCATCCCCATATATTTAGATCTAGTGGTGTCATGATATGTTAAGTCTACTTATGATTAGTTTAGTGGACTCTTAGATTTTGATAGTCATTTATGATATCATTTTGTGATGTTTTCGAACTTGTGCCTATTATGAACATGATAACTCTATCGGTTAAGTTTTCGGGTTTCATTTGTGTTAGCCCATAAATGAGTAACTCAAATTTACGTTTACTTTATTTCTGACGTGGGATATTGTGTTACCAGTAAGATGAAATGTGAGGAAAGAAAATGTATAATTGCTATTTAACCTTTTCTTTTGATTTGACTCATCTATTCATATAATTTGTGACTTGAATAGGTTTAATATTTGTTTTTAACTTATCGACTAAATGTTTATAAATTTATACATGCTTGATGAACTAAAAACTTGACTCGTGAGTCAATTGATATGGTTAATGGCAATAAGGGAAGTAGGACTCAGGAATGAAATCTCAATTCCGTTTCTTCTTTCATGTTTTTCTGCATTATTTAGAATAAACTGTTATTATGGAAAAAAAAAGTAAAAAAAATCTTTATTGCTAGTGCTAGCTTTTGTCTTTCAATCCATCTGTGTGGTATCTTATATTCCTTTCCCCTAAAAATATTATCATAATTAGTAAAACATATAGCTGGTTAAACATAATCTAGCATCAAATTGTCAAAGTATTTTGCATCAAATTGTAAGTATTTTATACATTGTTTAGTAGAATTTGGTCATAAATAATGTGAAGATTATTTTAACAAAATGTTGTGTTGAATATCTTTACGATTTGATTCTAATGGATGTTTGATTATAAAATTAGGAGTAATTTTTGCCACAAAAAACTAATAACAAAATTGAGGCAATATAAGCCGAGGGGTAAGAATCTTCATGCATTGTTTACTCATCATTGGACTCAAACGGACATGCACGCAATGGACAAAAAGATTCCGGATAAGATTTGAGGAGGCCTCATATAAAGCAAAATATGAAGTGATCAATCACGCGACGCCACGTGTACAAAAGAGCACTTTTTTAAAAAAGAAAAAAAGTAAACAGCTGGCCTTTTATACACGCGGCGTCGCGTGATTGGAGGCCTTATATTTTACCTCATATAAAGCCTACTCAGATCTCATCCGGAAAAAATCACAGGAGAAAGCAGCACGGATACAACAATCGCATTGGATTCAGCAAACGAAGCTCATCAAAAACAGAGATACTTCTTCCCTCTCCTTTGCTTCACCAACCTTTCACGTGCATTCTTTTAAATCCCAACAAAAGATCTCGAGCACTCTTGTGTTTTCCCTTCTCTAGTTTGGGCCAAGGAGATTATAAGTTGATCAATACTACTAATCTTAACAATCATGGTACCAAAGTATATGAAAGTGTGACTAATTACAATCCAATCCAATTATGGAGAGGGAGAAAACACTCCCCTCTTCCCTCCTCTACGAACAACCAGGTCAGTCGCCGTAAGGACTAAATAAATAACATAAGCACAAAAGTTACATCAGTCCATAGTCGTTTAGTCGATGCATTCGAAATAGAAGTCTGCTGCAGAGAAAAACTCTCATATGCCTATCTGAATGTTTGATTGCTTGGATTGATGGAATATCTCAGGTCATTTATTTATAAACTAGGCTAAAGACCTCTTTCCATACTTAACCGATAATTAATTTCCTACATCAAAGAATCATACTGATTGTCAATCAATTAGAATCAAATCTTATCATTAATGCAGTCAATAATTGTAACATATCTAGCTAATAAAACGTACAGATATATTTATACACGTGATCCACATTAGTGATTTATAAATAAATTATAAGATTCTTGAAATCAATCATAATTATTGTAATTGATTGTTACCGTCACAGCCAATTAAACAGAAACATGATGTATAAATTTGGTTGATATAACATTTCTACTTCCATATACACACCCTATAATTATGTTTACCAGTCAAATCAACCACATTCCTTCCACATATTCGATGAGGAGGTCTATCTTTATTCTTACGCTCTATTATTATGTTTAGTTTGGATGATCAAATCATTTGATACAAATAATTTATTTATGATGTAAGTTATTTCAGGTTTGGTTTAACTATTAAAGTTGAGGTATGAAGACAAGAAGTCTTTCAATTCCCTGTATGCAGTCTTGCTTTTCCACTTTAATTGTGGTATATTTTCCACTATTAAAACAGAGAGAAAAAAAAATGTCGTAAACAAATATTTTTACACAAAAATTAATCGTACAACCTTTGTTATACCAAAAGCGAACCAAAGATTAGCTTCAGCCTCCTCGTACATCCATCGGAAGACAAATTTGAATGTCGATTCAAAATTCGGCCGATTTTAATGGACATTTGATATAACTCAAAAATATCAAAATAACCTGGGTTGGACCAATATACACCCTCCTCTTCTTCTTTCTTTCTTTTTTCTTTTTTTTTTCTTTTTTGTGGGTGTCATAACAGTTGACATCTACGACTAAAGGTGGAAGCAATTTCGGCCCTCAGAAGTATGATTCAGTAGTAACATATTTGGTATCTAAATGAGAGATCTTTTTTATTTTGATAACAAGGTTTTGATCGATACCTAATAGGTACATTCAATTAAAAAGTTTGTAGATAAAAGTGGAACATGAGTAGAGTTTTAATGCGTCATGAGTTATGAGTTATGTTATACCTGAACTGTATGAAGAGATTCGGTACCATTTAAACGATTCATCATCATCATCCGTACCCAGTATATCCCAACGACAGCAAAAGTTATCGCTAGGGTCCGAGGAGGGTAAGTGGTAGACAAACAATACCTATGTCTCAAGGGATAGAGAGTCTGCCACCATTTAAACGATTATCCTCTTCAAATAGATGACCTTAAACATTTGCCTGTCAAACCAATTAACAATCTCATCTGGAGATTAGGAGGGATCCTTAAGGTATCCAGCGCACTGTGCTAATGTGTGAGCAACCAAATTGCCTTGCATGCCCCGTTCAACACGCTTATTCTATTGTTTTTCTTATCTAGCAAAACAACCCTCAACCAAGTTCAAGGGGGAAAAAAAAGAAAACGTTTCCGTTTAATATCATGATTAGAATTGTAGTTATTTATTTATTTATCTAAAAGAAGATCATCTTTTTCTGGTGATTGCCCAACTTCTAACTAGCTGGCAATGGCTACTTTTTCGGATGTTTTAGCTCATCAAAGCTATCGGACTTATCACCAAGTAATAAGTGTGATCCGAAAGTTACGCTGTCAACCTTCCGTTAGTTGTCCGTAGCTAGCCTTGTCGGCTGATCTGCACAGGGAACAACGTTAGAGGACCCGGGGCCTCATCATCCGACGCTCAAGTCAGTTAGGGCCATTTATGGTGAAATTTAAGTACTGGATCAGTAAGTTTATGAAGGTTTTCAGGTGAACCTGGTAGTTTTTCACTGTGCGGAAGATGAGTCACCGTCTGTAGTTTATGGATTTTCACTTGCCCTTCTCTCTCTTGTTTTCTGCTTTTTATATTGGCTGCATGAGCCAATGCATGTGCAGGAATCAGAGATCGTGACACGCAAATAAGTCACAAAGGCGTCTCTCACTTCTGCATGCTTGCCATGTGGCGCTATGCTTAGCTGAGTAGGCTTGCTTCCGACACCTGAAAAGGAGTTTTACCTAGTAGAATTACCCCGGGTAAACTCAAGTCACCGAGCTTGACCCCCTAAACGTATTAATGACCAAAAGTGCCTGAGGTGGCCCAGGCCGTAGGGTCTGTTTGCCGAGGTGCAAGTGGTCGGTATGACGTCAGTGGCCGACTCTATAAAGAGTAGGCCGGCCTATCATGATGACATTGTTTGTCTAACCAAGGTTTGACACCTGGAATGTAGTCTGCGATTATCGGCGGAGATGTGTTGTGGCCGAGACACATTGAGGCCTTTTGGCTGAGGTTATCCAGTCAAGTAGCTGAACCTGAGTTACGTTGACCGTTGACCAACCAAGAAATTTTGTCTTTTCTGAGCAGGTCAGATTTTGGCCCATCAAAAGCCTTAAAAGGTGACACGTCATCTAATTTTATGTCATTCTTTAGCTTTGTCATTGGTAAGTCCCTACTTATCCTTAACGCATGCTAACTAACGTCTCCACACTTCAAAAAAATTAAGACACATGTATTACATAGGCAATGATATTGTTCGCTACATATCTAATCACTCTCAATAATTTAGACTCCTATAGTGAAACAAGCACACTATCGAAAATGTCACTTTTTTCCCAGTAAACGATTTACTTTTCCTAAGCTTTATACAAAGAATTATGTGATAGTCAACTTTTGAGACACCTAAACTTTTTCTTTGTAAATCCGAGTCTCAGGTCATACATAGATCGATATTATAGATGATTGTTGTTCGATCAGATTATATCTCAGATCGTACATGTAAGAAGATAAAATCAAAAAGTTATTTATGTTTAAATGTATAGTATGCGTTACGTGGATTTTTGGACTCGATTGCAACATCACAATATCTAAATTTGGACTCTTGCTGAGATATCATCTTAGTTCAAAACACCTCAGCGTCATCCAGATGGATGAGATCGGCCATTTTTCGTTTGATATTTGTCAATTCACAAATTTCAAACAATCACTCATACATTAGTTCTAAAAGGAAAAAAAAAAAAATCACTCATATTCGTGGCCTCAATTAGAACCTGAAATGAGAATTGTAATTATAAAAATCCTTTCAAACACGAAAATCCTTCTTATATCTAAAAATTTCAAACACCAAACTGGGAATGAGAAGTAAAGAAAAAAAAAAACACTGCCGTATTAGACTTCCCAATGAAGTCCATGTACGTTCACAAGATTCTATTGTAAGCGATCATGTACACGGATATTCTAAGATAAGTTAACTCCCAGAAACATAACTCAATGTGTAATTAAACATTATAACTAAAAAGTCACAGGTTTCAACGGGACACACGTATCATGTGTGTAACACTAATATCTATTCCAGTAAACACTTAGACCATGATATCTGTTTTAGTTAGGCTAATGGATTTCTGATCCAGTTTGCACCAAACATCTTGTGTGAGTTCTTGACCACGTCTTATCAATCTAAAAAGTCGCAGAGTTTCTGATTTATATTTTTTATACAGTTCTATAAGACTAGAATAGTGGGAGTTCTCGAAGCCAAAGATTTAACCTTTATGCGACTAGTCTGTATCAGTTATTACATTCATTAATTATATCACGTCTGAAGATAACGTTTATATTGACTTTGTTGGCCATAGAGAAAATCCAGATAAAGATTCCTTCTATATTGATTAATAATGATAAAATTATGAAACACAGAATAGACAAATATCGTTTTACCACAAAAGATGCGAAACTAACGGGCATTTGGTTTAAGCATAAAAATCGGAATCAAAATCAGAATGATAGACATCGAAATCAGTATTGATATGACAAGTAAATCTATAGCTATTTTGGGTAAAAGTTAAAACAAATATTAACAACTATAGCTGATATTAATATTAAAATAAAAAAGATATCCAAAAGTAAAAAAAAAATATGAAAGATTTTTAAACAGTTAATATTTATACTCATAAAACTCGTAGAATACAGACAAATACTTTTAATGAGAATCATTTAAAATAATTCGTATTTTTTCAATTCCACACACTTCTCCTAAAGCAATTTGACCACTCTTTCGGAATCTGAATTCAATAATTAGAGTGGAGGCGGATGCATTTGCATATTGCAACTCGCCATACAGAGAGAATCGAGTGATATTTCAAACGTGTACTCTAAGCCACATGCACCCTTATCTTTCTTTCCCCCATGGTTATGGGTCGGGATCCTCTTACCCTTTCGCCACCTCCTTTGGAACCGCCTGCCAAGTGGCACATAGGGAGTGGTGAGGCTGGATAGGGGTCACGCGCACTCAGACTCACCACCTCCTGTGTGCCACGTGTCGGGTGATCATTTAATACCCCTTTAAGGGGGTCAAGTGATCTGATTCCATGGTTATGCCAATCTCACTGGTTATCTTTCTCGGGTTGGGATCTCCTAACCCCCACTTTCTTCGTTCATTTTGTGACCGTGCGACACGTGGCAACAATGGAGGGCACCACCCCTTCTTGCTGCCACGTGTCGTGAGATCACGCGTCACCGTACTCCTTTGCGGTGAGGGGATCCTATCCCCTCTCACAGCCATATCCATTCTCTCCCGATCTTTTCAATATTTCTCTTGCACTCGTTTCGGGTTGACGTGTAAGGACTTGCTTATTATATACTTCTTACGTAGTGAAAGTATTGTATCGCCCCTTAATCCACTGGGTACTCGTATTGAGTATTGCTCCTAAGAAGACAAGCGTTTGAATCCGAGTACACTCGCAGTGTGGATGCTCTACTTCCGTTAGTCTGTAGGGGACAATTGTTCCACTTCTCCTAGTTTGTAGGAGTCATTTGCGTGGGTCTTCGTGTCCTGCCTGCCAACCTAGGGGGCTGCTAGGCATCTGATTTACATCTGTATAAGCTTTATGTGGCTGTGACAATGGAGACTTCCAGAACGAAAGATTTTGCTTTTTGCTCCCAAGTATTATATCAGCTTCATTTAATTAATCATAAAATTGTTGTCTACTTTTCACAACTAAAAATATATGTATTAATAATCAAAGTTTCTATATTACTGTTTCAATCACTATTTATATTATTCTTTTAATGTACATCAATAGATAAATTAAAAGTACAACAGTAATAGTAGCGAAAATAATTTGATTTTTTTTAAATTATGATCAAGTCAAACTAAAACAATAATTTTAAAACAAAGAGTATATATACCTTTGATATGACAAATATGTTAAGTTTACAAGAGTCTTATAAATGTTTTCCCTTGTGCCTTCAACATTTAAAAATTTAAGCATGCAATATTCATGATCAAGCTTTGATCTGCCATAATCGAACGGTTCACAACCTAAAGGAACCAAAAGGCAATGTAACACTGCCGATGTCACAAATATTAAGATGTTAATGAACATCATGACATATGGATGATAAGGCTAAGAAACATGAATACTTCAACTCATAGTTTATTATATAAACAAGGGGTAATAAAAGTTAATGATAATGTATAAAAGGGAAAAAGAAATACATCATTCATAATGTAAATCAACATATTCTTCGTGTCATTTGCTAATGTTACACATACGAGTATCTGATAATTTTCTTTTCAAAGTTCAGATACATAGAAGGGACAACAACAACATTATCTTATAGTCTTAGAAGCTCTCGTTTATGACAGGATATGAAAGGGTCGGATGCACACAACTATAATCATGTGTTAGAAACATACATAGATTGTTTTCCGATGACCCATAATGTATTAGAAACATACATAGATTGTTTTCCGATGACCCATAATGTAAATTGCGTCAAGCTGTTGTATACATGGCATACAAGGGACGAGGTTCTTTTTCCGGGATAAGAGATTGGACGGCACTTGAATAAAAATTATCTCAGATATATTGTTTCATTAGATGATTTATATTATACAAGTCATGTGTACGAAATAGAAAGGAAACGCGTCGCCAGTCATGGGTTGATCTCTTGACATCCACTCCCTCTGGAGATAATCTTTTTATTTTTCACATTATTAATATACTCTTTTCTCTATTATTTGAAATGTAGATATCTTCTTTCATCCGCGCAGTAGTTATTGATATCGTTGAGATATAATTGTTGTATTATTAATATACTCTTGTAAAAATCCTATAAATTCAAACCATTACAGCTGTGGTTTCTGCTTGCCCCTTTGCACAATCTTTCGTCTTCTCCTTAAAGAAAGCTAATTTCTTTTATTTGTATCAAAAGATAAATAAAACAAAAGAGTTTTCTTCAGAATCATTTTATACGGCTACTGACTACAAAAGCCACACGATAAAAGAATCATGGGTTCCCGTGAAAACATGGCGGTGGCCATCTCTCCGAAAAATGGTAACGGTAACTGCTCGTCTAATTCTCCAAAAGGAGGGCAGTGCCTATGCTCGCCGACGAAGCATCAAGGTTCCTTCCGGTGCAGGTTTCATCGCTCCGGTACGCCACCGGCGGCAGTGTTCAAAAGATCAAAGTCCATGGTGTCTGATCCTTCAAACCACAACAACAACAACAGTATCCCCTCCTTTTCTCCAAATTCTGTGGAATCATCATAGGCCTTTTCTTTAAAGAAAGTGTACAATTATCGTACATCTTTGTTTCCTTGGCCCTTTCCTTCTTGTTTTCAAGTTTTACACAGTTCAACTTGTATATCCCTATATGGACGTGTATAAATGAAGGATGGATTCTACTATACATGTGCTTACTGTTCTCCCAAACACACACACATGTATGTATGTAATTGTGTGTGTGTTTTCTATACATGTATATATATAGTTCCTAGTAATTCTATAAGAGTAACAACTAGTAAGCTAATAGTTATTAAATGATATAGCTAAGGAAGAATGTTAGGTTAAATCAATAAGGACGAATAAGAATAAGATGGTTATCTTTAAACCATGGAAGTGTACTAGTATTCGGTTGGAAATTAAGGAATGTGTATTGGTTACATTTTCTTCCATATGTAATTGTATAGCTTCTCCTTTTTCATTTCGTTGAAATTCAATTCCCCTAGTATTGAATTTCGTCATTTTGTTTCCAATCAATCAGCACCAGCTCTTTTATGTATTCGTTGTTCTTTTATATATTTATTTTATCCCTTTTTTCTTTTTTTTTTGCTTTCCGTCCGGAAGGAGAATCAGAGGATTATTGGGTTAGAGCATGACTTTATGGGCACTACAAAATATATATTCTTCGTGTAAGTTGACTAGGTATAATCATGTAGTGGGAATTGGCTTGATGCTGCTCCATGAATATGCGTTTCTTCTGAAACTCTAGCGAATATAATGTTTTTGTTTGTGTATTTTCGGTGCATTAGGTTCTCGTATATATGAAGGGTCTGTGGAGAGGCTGAATCGTTTTACGATCTGATGTACACAGTCTTGCCTTATACTTTGTATAAGATGCTGTTTTTGTAGGTCGAACCCGTCACAAAACAACAAGTTTACATTTGTTTAGATAAGAGAAAATAAATTTTGTTAAATTGGCTATTGAACCTTCATACAAGACCTTTAAAATGTTATCTTACTGTCCATGTCATCTTTTTGACTAACCTATAACAGTTCAACATCAACTAGCCATCGGTTCGGTCTAATTTGATAAAGAAAGCCAGTATATGATTTTGGTGGAGACAGTATGATTAATTAATGGATCCAAGTTGTCACTTTAATATATATAAAATAGATATTTACAACAAGTAGATGGAGAAATAACGATTTGAAATCTGCTTGTTACCAAAAGTTATAATGACATCTACCAGTAGTTTTAATTTGAGTCTATATCCAAGTTGTCCCTTACAGTAATAATTATCATTTTGACGGTCATTAATCAATTGTAGAAATGCTTAGTACTTGATTTTCTACCACCACACATTTTTGCAATTCTCTATTTAAGAAAGGATTAAATTGTTCATAGAAAATATATTCATCATACTACTGGGTCTGCAACCAAATCGAACAAAAAATAAAAAGAAAGGAAAAATGAAAAAAAGAAGAAGAGGAAGGGTATGTGTGAGCCTCTTTTTTAAATCATAACTATCCATTTAGTATGCAGTTTATTTTGTATCTATCAGTATTTAATAAATTGATTAAGACAAATAGTTGTCTTTGGACCAAGTGAATCTTGCCTTTCTTTTTTTTTTTTTTTAGCTTTTTTTAGTGAAGAAATGATTTTTTAATTCCATAAGTTTGTATTACAATTTAGTTCTAACCTTTCACTTTCATTGAATTAAACCGAACCGTTTCCTTTCTGTTATGTTCGAGAATAATTTGGCATTTCTTATTTTCAAACTGACGAAGTCAGATTCCTTCTAAAAGATAATTAGATTAAAATTACTGTATCGAACTAAATCGAACATATAATTGATCTAAGAAATGATTGTTCCGGTTAAAAACAGCATGTTAGAAATCTCAAAACTCGTCTTTTGGAAAAACCTTGTAACGTTCAACTTAGTTATAGATTGTCTAAATGAGTTATACTGTAAAAACTTTATCCATCCTTGTGATAAAGATCGAAAGTCTCATTCTACAACTGTCTACAAAGTTCTAATTGATCAGATGTATTTTCGACTCCATCTAACATCACGTCCTTTTCGTTGGTCATCTTTTATTTAGTTTCACTAACGTTTCATCGTTTTTACTCATGAAGAGATCTGGGCCCACTTTACACGCTGGTTTAATTTTGGGTGTGTTTTGACAACATTGTAACGAACATGTTATCCAGATCTGGAATGCATTTGTGAGGTCCGATATTTTTATATAGAGCAAAACAGAACTACGTCTGAACAGAGCAGAGCTTATATAATTCCCTGTATGAGCACAACATGGGATAGGATCCCCTCACCGCAAGGGGTGCGGTGACGCGTGACTGTGCGACACGTGGCAGCAAGGGAAGCTGGTGAGGCTAGATGAGGGTCACCTGCATCTAGCCTCACCATCTCTCCTTGCTGCCACGTGTCGCGTGGTCACAAAAAGGATGAGGAAAGTGGGGGTGAGGAGATCCCAAACCCGCACAACATAGACTGAACTGAAGAATAACACCTTTCCAAATATGGATTTCCTTTCGTCACAAAGGTTAGCGGATTTGATCCGTCTCTGGGATACTGATCATACATCTTCACAAGGATTAAACTAAAATCAACAACACTAAGTCCATCTCCAACCCAAAACACCAAATTTTACACCAAATCACATATTTAGTGCAATAAACAGTAAAAAATACTTCAACCACAAACACCAAATAAGAATATTCCTTAAATATTCTTCTATCATTCTATTTTTAATTGATTATTATAAATAATTTGACATAAATTTAACATAGTATTCATTAATTCATTATTCATTAATTTAACTGATGTAGATTATTTTTTAACGTGTTTTTTAACGATTCTTTTTTCTTATAACAAAATTAAAATTCTTATAACGAAATTAAAATTTTCTTAAGGTAATTAAAATGGTGATGTAACGGATGAATAGTATTTTGGTGTAATAAATAGTGTTTCACCTATTTGTTGCAGCACTATTTATTTTCACCTATTAGATGTTTAATTTGATGCTTGGTTGGGTTTTTTTTTTTTTCCACAAATGAGTGTTTTGGCGCGAGATGGTCTTATAAAGTTAACAAGAAGATTTAAAAGGATGATTGCCGTATTGGAAGTCGTTGATGCAGCTTTGGATTCAACTCCTCAAACTGGGATATTTGTTTCGTATGGTCATGGAAATTTAAGATTATCCAGTCTCAAGTCTACTAGAAACTAAATCCCATCCATATTTTTTTTTTCCGATAGAAATTATCGACTACACGTTTCCACTAGTTATAACACCCCCCCCCCCCCCCAAGCCCCCTCTTTTGTGTAAGTGTCGTCTCCAAGTATTCGATTGTTCGTAACATTATATATCCAAAAACGTAAGCCACATAATCTTTCTATCTAGAATAGTCTTATTTAATCAACACGAGTGCTTTCATTATTTGTGCATATACACGGTTATGACTATCTTAATATCGGAAGCTTTCTATTTATATTTACTCAATTCCTTCACTAACACACTAACACACCATGTCCCTATTCTCGGTGGAAACAAACTCTCTATCTTTTGGGATGGAGGTATTGTTTGACTACCTCTCATACTCCACATACCTTAGAGCGATAGCTTTTGATGTAAGATGTCATTAGGATATGATGCGTATGTGTTGTAATAAGTGGCTTTTTGAATTGAACATTTCCCTTGCTTTTAATCTATTATTACATTTTAACGGATGGCACATCTATTCTCATTTCATAAATTTTTAAATTAAATAAATTGCCACAGTTCTTTTATTTCTCAGACAAGTGTTCCTACCTCTAATATGACCGTAAAGTAAGCAAATATGTGTTAAGTAAAAAAAATGCCTTTAAACATAGCGTGTTAAGTAGAAGAACATTTTTAAATATAACAATTTAGTAGGATGTTTCCTTCTCCGCGTTCTACTTGAAATCTCTTTATTGGATTAAAAAAAATGTGTTAAAGCTCATCTGAATTTGTTGACTATCATCAACAACATTAAGGTAATATATTTCTTCTTCTTTTGTTTATTTCTCCTGTCCCCTTACCTTATTACATGTACATATACACGTGATGTATTTTAATATCGAAAGTCCTTTCTTTGTATTTCTTGAATTTCCTCACTAACACACTAGCACAACATATATCTATTATCATGTCATTTATGCAGGTACATTTAGAGCCGGAGGTCTCACTGGAAGCAGACTCTCTATCCTTTAGGATAGAGGTATTGTCTGCCTATCACTTACCCTCCCCAGACCATAAGGATAGCTTTTGCTGTCGTTATGATATACTGGGTCCGGATGATGATCACGACGACACTGCTGTTTTACCAAAACCACCGTATGAAATACACCACGGTTTAGACATCATCCGGCGGTAGTTTTGACAGACTGGTATATCACACATTGCGATTGCCAATAAATACATTATGTTAAAAAATCAAGTACGATAATCTATTATCTTTGGAGATAGAGAGAGTATAAAATAAGAGATTGAATTTAGCAGCCACTTGCTTCGTTCAATAAATGCACATAATCGTGTTTATATATTTGAATCAATGTATGCATCTCTCGTCGTGACCTTTTATTTTTACCATGTCTGAATTTTTATCATATTTAATACAATTAAAGATGAATGCCATATGTAACAATTGAAGATTAATTAAATAGATGTAATATACAATTAAAGATGAATTAAATACATGTAATATAATTATAGTAAGTAAGATACAGAATCAGACACGGAAAGGAGTTAAGATGCCCACACTAATTGCATAGGGGAGTCTACTTTTGTGAACATAACACTAGTATGTCCTACATCAAGTTCCATACCACAACATTATCCGTGATAATTTATACACTAAACAGTACTTGTCATTTGTGTGACTATAGAACTAATATGACAGGTCAAACATCTCATGACATGAGCTAACAATAGCCATGCAACACTTGTGTCTAAACATCTACATCATCGAAAACTTAAGTCTGCTGGCCTTGTCCTTCAAGGCAGTCTGTGGAACAAGGTGAAATGATCACCTTTCTCTTTAAGGTAAAAAGGGGATCAATAGAGCACAAATGTAGGACTAGTCAGATTAGTGAAATAGTTCACACCTGTGCATATGTTACTTTGATAATATTGTCCATGCATAAGCATTAACTATATCCAACTTTCAAGAATCAATGTCAATAAAGTTTTCTGTTTTTCCAGGGAGAAAACAAAAACATGGGTTTTTGGTGATCCTTTCGATCATCGATCTCTTCAGGGCCCCCCAGGTAATCTCATTCTTGCCAAACTTCTTTAGTTATTGCCTCGTGAAAAATACTCAACCTCTCCTCTTAATGAGATGGCGGGCTTTTTTTAGCATCATACAGAAACAGTAGGACAGAATATTGTCTCATATTGAGCACGGGGAGGAAGGTGCCACTTTGGTAACAGGGGGGAAGCCTTGTAAGGAGAAGGGCTACTACATGAGCCTACCATCTTTGCAGATGTTAAGGTGACTACCGCAACTATATCTGCAAGTTTTCTATGACTTGAACACAAGCTAAATTAATCTTTGCTTTGCTCTTCCTATTGCTACTTGCTTTTTCAGGATGAAATGCTGATCGCGCAAGATGAAATCTTTGGACATGTGATTTCACTCATGAAATTCAAGTCGGTCAAAAACCTCCTGAATGATATGATTTAAACATGGCCCAAGCCCGACGATTCAAAATCATGATTATAATTGTCTAGCACCCGAACCATAAACTCTTTCATCAACTTTTTCCACATTTATGGAAAGATAGCACTCGTCTATAGCCTAAACTTATGCAGGACCTTGAGGTGGCGATTAAGAGGACAAATGCAACAAAATACGGACTTGCGGCAGGAATTATAACAAAGGATTTAAACATAGCAAACACTGTTTCAAGATCCATCAGGGCTGGTATGATTTGGATAAACTGCTACTTGGATTTTGACCAAGATTGCACTTATGGTGGCTAGAAGATGAGCGGGTTTGGAAGGGATTTTGGAATGCAAGCTCTAGACCAGTATCTGCAAGTAAAATCTGTGGTAACCCCTCTGTACAACTCGTCATGGCTGTGAACATCACTAATGAGATCATCATCATCATACCCAGTATATCCCAACGACAGCAAAAGCTATTGTTAGGGTCTGGAGAGGGTGAGCGGCAGGCAAACATCACTACTGAGATGCAGCCTGGATATTGAAGTCATTAAATGCCGTTGCTGCACCACCAAAACTTGAAGGGACTTCAAAACTATAAACATTTCTCAACTTCCCACACCATCCATTTTTCTGGCACACATTACACATTAGCAATCCTCTTCGAGAGGGAGTTTACGTATCTTAGATGATATATTCTGCTTCCAAAACTCTAATGCATCTCCAAGCTTTTCTCAGAGGTCCTACTTAAAGGATTTGATTTGAATGAGGGATGCAAATGAAAGGCCTACTTTAAGGATTGGATTGAATGCAAGATGTAGATGATAACAAAACGAGTCAGTAATCATGTTTCATGCTAAAACGCGAAAAACAAATCTTACATTGTCATGAGCAAAACCATAGTAAACTTGCAACTATACACTGTATAGCATTTCGCTAGATGGTGCCCTGAGAAAACCGAAACTTCCGCCCAAAACACCATTCCTGCAAGCTCTTGCCTTGTACTAGATTTCCGAAACTTCAAATTACCACAGCAACATGCGCAAGCGTCTTGCCTCTCACATCTAGGCAAAAAAAGGCAAATGCTCAATATCAGATATGCAATTTAACTGTCTACGATACACACCACCAAGGATGAGAGGTTATGTGTAGTTTCTGGTTGTCAATAATAATGAGAGCACTCATAGGAGAACCCTAGGTAAACATCGGACACAACATCAGCTATTGACGTAACACTGCTTCATAAAGAGGAGCAGCAAAAGACTTTGAAATCCATGAGATCGCAAAGAGGAACACACAAAAAGTTTAAATTGAGTTGCAGGTAATCAACCACACTCAAACTCAGAGAAACCACCTTGATTCTTGGCCATCCAGCATGCAATCAATCAGTTGAGTTGCACTTAGATATCCAAAAGTTTATACAGTTCATGGCAAGCACAATATATAGCCCCACAAAAGCTTTAGGAATATACAAGAAAAAGAGGCCACCACAATTTTTTTACCATGTTGAACAAGACATTCAACACTACGGATAAATGTATAAAGCCTCATATTCCACACAAGCATACACACGCACCTTCCCGCCAGAAAAGAAAAAAAAGATGAGTACATAAAACTTAAAAGAATGCAGGTTGGATAACTGTTACCTACATGATATGCAGGTCAGGAAATCATTCATCAAAGGATAGAGACATCAAGGGAAGGCCCCAGCTCACTAACGGTGAAGCTTACAACACCGATTTTGCATGAATTTTACAAGTATGTCCTTAAAGAAATTATCCCAGCAACAAAAGTTGTAAAGCCTTGCCACAAGGAACCTTAATACAAAACACATACTAAAGTCAATTAAGCCATGCGAAACTAACTTTTTTCCAAGAAAATGATACCCAACGTCTTATACGTATTCACCCAATTGATCTATTTTATTTCTTGCAACTACAAATATTAGCTACCATTGGTTACTGTTCTATGAATCTCCATGGATATTTTGTTGGAGTAAGTGAATTGGCAAGGAGATTTGTGCACCAAATCATAAAAGAGAAAATCATTAATGACAGCTACGAATATAAATTTCTCTTAAGCGTCAACTATAGCACATAGAAATTTGATGTACATTTTCAACTTATTAATTTTTTTTGCAATTCCAAGGTGACACTATGATGTCTGACTACAAATTCATCTTCCTCTGGGGGCATGTGAGCACCACCAGGGGTGAACAAGCTGCCTTAAAAGGACTTGCGGTCCGATGCCTGCACAAGCCAACTTCTTCCATTTCCAGTTACCATCCTCTTCCAACCATCCTGATGCCAAATCAAACATGAAACTTATCTTGCCCACTTTATAAGAAAAGGCAACATCTGCCCATCTTCTTTTAAATAACATTTTATAGTTACTACTCTAATCCACCCTGATGCCACTTGTAACACGTCTTTAGCATGTTGGGACCAGTGGATTATCAGTTTGGATAAATTAATGCGGAAACTCTTCCTTTCCAAGCACATACACTTAGCTAGATTATTTTCCATACACTCACACCCGGTAGTTAAT
>AP025059.1:3384451-3421398 GCA_036186865.1 Eustoma russellianum | reverse complement strand
TTTTTTTTTTTTTTTTTTTTTTTTTTTTTTGTAAATGACCTGGTATATAAGTTATAGTATATAAAGTTAACTTATATTAACCACTTGTCCCCAAAAAGAGGATAAGCCTTGAAAAGGGGATGTTTTATGATGGCGCCACCGAATAGTATGGAATGTAATATCGTATTAGTGCTGACCACCTAGTAGAACTAAGTTATGGATGGTTGGAACCAGCAAAAAACCGTTAAAACACATGTATAATTCTTCTTTCTTTATTATTATTTTTTCTTTCTTGGTTCTGGTAGGGAAAGAAAAAAAGAACGAACATGATCTAGTATCTATTGATGGGATTCTAGGTTGTCTCAGTGAAGCAGTTGGCATACCAAAATAGTCTAAAATAACAATCTTAACTCATATTGGAAACACGTGAAAGAACAACATACAAATGTAAGATTGTTATTTTAGACTATTTTGGTTGGCCAACCAAAATAGTCTAAAATAACAATCTTATCTCATATTGGAAACACATGAAAGAACAACATACAAATGTAAGAATGGACCAAAACAGGATTAACCATTTTTGGTAAAGGATGAGGTTTGAAAAGTTGACATTTGTTATGCCATTATTGGCTTATTATTGCCGGTGATAAGTATTATGTCATAGATGGAGACAAGAAGTCGAGAAACAAATGATCGATGACGCGCTTCCTCAAGATCAATATCAGTTCCTTTATCGACATCGGTAAGCAAAAAGCCAACTCATGTTTCAACTCTATTTCCATTGCGAAGAAAGTTGTCAAATTTATGCTGGCGTCCTTAGATCTAAATTTTTAAGGTGTTGTACTCGATTGGCTTATTATTGCCGGTGATAAGTATGATGTTATACGTGGAAAAAAGCGACTACGCAGGAAACTTTGTCCTGTAATGATGAAGAGAAAATGCAAAACAAAACTGTCAAATATTGTTATTCATCCTACATTTATTTAGCGCGATAGAAACAAACTTGAAGTGGAACTGCATAAAAAGTCTAAGAAAGAGTACATCAATATTTACATCCATTAAACTTCTAATCAAGTAGAAGTGTCCCAATAAATTTGTGTTGCACAAAATTTGGAGGCAAAAGACAAGGGTATGAACTCAATACACAGACAGTAAGAAGCTTGATGCTCCATAAGGTTATCCACCCTTAGAAAATAGATATCTGGGACTGTAGTAATAGAACTTGGCCAAATAACTAAGCCACTAATCCACAATGTCCCAGTTCTAAATTACAAAAGTAAATACATGCTTATCTTAAATTCTCAGTACATAGTTATGAGGGGGGAAAAAGTAGTAATCCTCAGAGATGGTCCAAATGCCATCACATTACATATTAATGCATTCACAACCAACCAAGCACTAATTGCGTCCAATGTATCAACTGGAGGTTTTTTTGCAAGCGGAACTTCTTTTTCACATTTTAGAATTAGAAATATGCAACTAAAAACACTTCAGGTTTAACAAAGTCAGCATGATAACCAGTAAAATCCTCAACAATCACCTTTAAGAAGCTAAATTTATCTTAGTTTCATATCAAAGAAAATCTACACTATAGGTTTAATATAGCAAAGAAGATGAAATGTGTTTCTATTGCAAGGAATACCATGCACTGATATAACATAAGTATCAAATCCATCAAACAGAATTACCTGCATTACTCTTGGAGATTTTCAGCTGGAGCATCATGTTCCTCGTCGTTATCATCGCCATCCTCCTCACTGCCTTCATCCTCCTCGACCTCCCTTTCCCTTATCTTGGCAATGTCTGCTTGTGCCCTCTCAAAAATCTGCTTTTTCTGCGACTCCAAATCCCTCTGGAAATCCATCCTCATCCTCTGTAAATCCAATATTTGTTTCCTCTTGTTACTCTCAACCTTCTCATAAATCTCCCCAAATCTCTGAATTGATTCTGCCAACACCCTAGCACATTCTCCATTATCCTCAACCTCTTCTCCTAAACCATCATTTTCATCATCATTCTCCTCCTCAGATTGCCCAGGACTATCTCTCATCTCATCCAATACATTGGACTTATCAAGATAAAGGCGCGGATTCATGAAGACATACTCTCCAGAGTCCACTCCACAACCCAACCCACAATGTCCTCTCATCCTCAAATTCAACAACACATCCATTTTCTTGAAAAATACCCACTTGCTCACAAACCCTCCTCCAAATTTCTCCATTTTGGCACGTTCCTTCTTGAACTTCTTCTTCAAAACATCCATCTGGTTCCTACATTCCGCTTCACTCTTCACCCCTCCAATCATCTCAGAAACTTTTTCCGATACCTCAACCCAGTCTTCAGCCCTCAAACTTCTCCTCCCCAATTCCAAATACCTTTCTCCCCACACCTCCAACAACACAAAACTCTCCTCTTCGTTCCAAGGCTCCATTGAACTCCCACCAAGAATCGAACTTTTGGGCAAATCTGGACCACCACGACGTGCAAACTCATAATTAGACGCCAAAGGCTCTGTCTTTCTCTTCTTTTTGCTGCTCTTAGGTTCGTCCACATGATAAGAGGGATAATAAGAATCGTTAGGGGCAAAATTGAAGCTGTTGTTTTCTTCTTCATCATCTATTTCTACATCTTCCTCAAATTTGTCGTAGTTCTGGTAATGGGAATTCATTGAATTTTACTGAGGGTTTCAAATTGGGCGCTGAATTCAGTGAGGGCTTTGCAAAATGTATCGTCTATCGTCCAGCTCCAAAGTGCTAACAACTGACTCCCCAAAAGCGAAACATTATGTCACAGACAAATAATAATAACAAATAACCAAAATGAAAAAAAAAAAAACTCGAGAAATTGCAAGGAAATAAGCACATTATTTAGATTATGTTCTTGGTATTGCACTGCAATTAAAATTAATATTAAAAAACCGGCTCGTGGAAAATCTTATAGTACACTTGCTATATAATAAAATTGATTAATTGCTATTAGCTTATAACAATGATGCAACATATCTATGACCCAACGGTGTCGGTTCTAATAAAACATAGAATTGTATACAATAGAGTAAGATATAAGGTTGACATCGTTCCTTTTGACAACCCTTTTCTTTAAGTCATATAAGGGAGGTTATAGCTCATAATTTAAGCAAATAAACTCTTCTATCATATTGCGTGGCAAAATTCTTATTGCGTGTGACACGCGGGTGAAGACATGCATTACGTAGTCGCGTATTTTTATGTGTTGGTGAAAATGTATAAATGCCAAGTGCATGCCTTTTTAACTCATACTCACAATCAAAAAATGATTCTCATTATCATCCCATGGCCTTACATTCCATGGGAAATTGATCTCGTTGGACCACTTCTGCATGCTCCACGGTCAGTTCAGTACCTTTTGGTTACATTCTTTGAGAGCACATTATCAGCCGTTTTGGATTACCAAGAGTCTTGGTCTTTGTTAACGGAAAGCAATTTGCTGAGGATCTAGTTAAAAGTTGGTGTACCGAGCTACATATTAATCAACATTTCATCTCGAGGGCTCATACTCAAGCTAACGGTCAGGTAGAGTTTGCCAAATGTAATTTGAAGGAAGGATTGGAAATAAGACTAGATAAAGCTAGATCAAGAGTGGTGGATGAATCGTCCAACATCATGTGGGCGTATCGTACAACTCCTCCTACCTCGAAAAGGAAACTTATTTTGCCTTGGTGTACGGCATCGAGGTAGTGATACCAGCTGAGCTTGGCTCCACGTCAACCATATTCTAACCAGAATAGCGATCAAAATATTCTACTTAATCTGGACGGCTTAGAGGAAAAATGGAAACAATCTCACATTCAAGCGGCACAGTACAAGAACTCGATCTCTAAATACTATAATGCAAGAGTACGGCATAAATTCTTCAACATTGGGGACCTTGTCCTTCGAAAGAACGCTGCAAGTCAGGTCATCCCTTTAGGAAGGCTCGACCCAAAATGGAAAAGGTTGTACCATGTCATTAATGCTTTTCCTTCTAGAGCCTACAGGTTAGAAATCTTAGCTGGTAAAACTCTGCCATGCAAACGGAAATGTATGAAATTTGAAACTTTTTCGTGTATAATACCTGTAAATTTTCTTTCAAGAAAAATTAAGCACAATTTGTTCATTCATTGTTGTTAACATTCTTTCAAAGTAGAAATATGTTGGCATAATCAACTAGTGCATGGCAGTGTGGAGCAACTTTCGCCCACCCGTTTGGTATCTAAGGAAATTGTGAGCCAAGTAGGAAGTTGGGGGGAGCTCTCTTGGGTTTGATTAGCCATGTAGCTTTTGATGACTAGGTCCTTAGCTTAGCCTATGATTTGCCTTTGTTTCGTTCTTTTATATAAATACGTATTCTTGACTTTTTGATATCCATGAAGATCCTTTTCGGCCACAAAAATACAGAAGATACACACGGATGTTTCATAATGACTAATTTATCTTATAATTTTTCTTTTGGGCGACATTATTGACTTCTTTCTTTTGGGGGATTAATCTTTATCGTTAATGTCTATATATGCAACATTGTTCTTGTTAAAAGGAGAAGAAAAAAAAAACAGAAAGAAAGAAAGGAAGAGTAGGTGTGAGATGGAGATGAATATCTCAAGGACATTCCTCGTGAGTGTACCATGTCATCGGTTTATTCTTCCTCGTGAATTCATTTAACCATTTCTTTCAACCCAACTAATCACTTAATCATCAATATTGAATAAATTCCAGAGGTTACCTTCTCACCGTAGCATAATAATGCACGCATTAGTACTACAATCAAGACATTTCGAACCAGGACTTTCCCTTTTATCATGAAATTATAATCTGAAATTGTTAATATAAAATGATATGAATGAATGAAAAAAAGAATGTCATACAAAAAAAATTGTCGTAATTGTTTTTTTTCCTTCTGTAGTTTATTTAAAACGGACTATATTATTCACGATAAATTGCTAACGACTCAATATATAAGAGAAAGTTTGGCAGCTAGGGGTGGACTTGAAGAACGCCATGAATGCACCAACACTAAACATTTAGAGCAATCACGTGAATCCATGACACCGGTAGTAAAGTTCCAAGCTTGAGGTGCAGCAAGAACCCGCCATGTTTGCTTCTTTTTTCATTTTCTTTTTAGTATTAAATAAGACTTACTTGTTTTCCAGTTCAATTTATACTATAAATATCCAAACACAGCCAAACAAAGAGGCAGTGTAGAGTTACATCTTTGAGTGTTGAAAATGGAAATGGCTTTGAAAGGCTGGCTTTTGGTGATTGTAGCCTCCATTGTGTTAGCGGGTAATGCAGAAGAAAGAGGGTTGAAGGGAAATGAGGAATGGGTTTTGGATGGGAATTCTGTTCATGCTTTTGGGAAGCCTGATTGCATAGGAAAAGGTGAAGGAGGTGGAGGTGGTGGGGGTGGAGGGAGGGGAGGTGGCATTGGCAAGGGCGGAGGAGTCGATGGTGGAATTGGCGGGGGTGGAGGAGCTGGTGGAGGTGTTGGTGGAGGAATCGGTGGTGGCAATGGCAAGGGTGGAGGAGCAGGAGGTGGTACTGGTGGAGGAATGGGAGGGGGCATGGGCAAAGGTGGAGGTGGGACAAGTGGGGGAGCAGGAGGTGGTGGAGGTGGAGGAGGAGGAGGGGGCATTGGCAAAGGTGGAGGAGCAGGAGGCGGTCTAGGTGGAGGAATTGGAGGTGGCAGTGGCAAAGGTGGAGGAGCAGGAGGCGGTGGAGGCGGTGGAGGTGGTATAGGAGATGGCGTTGGCAATGGTGTTGGAGCAGGAGGTGGCATGGGCGGAGGAGATGGTGGCAGTGTGGGTGCAGGGACTGGAGGCGGCATTGGCAATGGTGGATCAGACGGCGGTGGTATTGGAGGTGTCATTGGACAGGGAGGAGGCATAGGAGGTGGAAGTGGCGGTGGCTTTGGAGGTGGTTCGAGTGGCGGAAAAGGAATAGGGTGGGGTGGTGTAGTGGGATTTGGGAAGGGAATACGTTGGGGCAAAGGCGGTTGGCTCGGATATGGAGGTGGACTTGGCCATGGTGTAGTCGGTGGAGGAGGAATTGTGGGAGGAGCCGCAGGAGGTTTTGTCGTAGGTGGTGGCGCTGGCGGAATAATCGGTGGTGGAAGTTCCCCTACAATTAGGGCTCAGAGAGACAACAAGACATGATGGAGGAAATTTTAGGCAGCTAATTAGCATTGTATTTGGCAATGCCCCGTATGACTTTGCATGTGTTAGTTTAGCTGTCCATGACAATGTTGAACGGTCGAGTACTACAATTTTATTTTGAGGTTAGCGTGTTTGATTGGAAGTCTTAGTACGTAATATATTTGTCTGTTACTGTTTTATCTTTATTAGGACTCCCAATTGTGGCAGTGCAAGGGTATTAAGGATCGATTCCGGATCGCTTCTTAATCTAATGTACGCATTTTACCTTGTACAAGAAGCTGTTTTCGTGGATCGAATCCGTAAATTAGGATGACAAGTTCTTCCAATCGAATGGTTTAGTAATGATTACTATACACATTTGACATGCAAATGTTCTTAATAGAGTTTTCAGTTAACAAAGTGATTAAGGCACGTCTAGAAACATGATCTCTTGTACAAGACTTCATGAATGGAAGAAAGCTCGAGTTTTTGTCCGAAAAAAAGTATGTGACTAAGAACCAGTCTAGATCCTCTGCTTAATCATTCATTCCTAATCCTCCATTCTCTCCAACCATTAAATGATATAGTGTTGCCGAAGAATAAAAAAGAAAAGGAAAAAAAAACAAACAAACCTGCAGCTACGGTGTCTGGAAAAAGAGAAAACTAAATAGATGACTAAGCCCAGGCATATCGCGAGTGCATGTGTTATTTAGGTGGTGTTTGGTTGGGGAAATGGGAATGAGGGAATGGGTTGTTTGTTTGGGGTAAATGAGAGAATGAATTTCATTTTGATATCCAACTATTTGGTAATTGATATCGTTTTTTGATATACTAGGCTCCCCTTATCTATCAAAATGTGGGAATGGGGGAATGGGGAGCCGCCGGCGACCACTATTCCGACCGGTCACTATTTTCATTCTCACTTTAATACCAAACAACTATCACTTTTAACCCCACACCCATATCCTCCAAACTCATTCCCTATCATACCCATTTCGATTTTAATTCCGATTCTCAAGTATCAACCAAACGTCACATATAGTTGAATTTCACCGTCTTGGTATTGGCAGTGGATATGATGAAGAATGGGAGAAAAGATATGGGTTAAGGCACAAATATAAATGGAATCGAATCCTAGTTCATACAAAGAAAGAGGTAATAATAGCTGGGCTTGAGTTTGAGGTATTTAGAAAGCAAACCAGCAAAGCCCGCATTTGAAGGGGGCTATTGTTTGGTTATTATTTACTAATAACCTAATATTATTTGTTATTATATTAAGGAATCCGAATAAAAATGATTATTCGGTTTAGGTTGGATTCTGAATATCTCATAAAACATGGGGTCTTAAAGTGTAGATACCCATAATGTTAATACCTAATTATTATAATGGACAATAATAGATATTATAAATAAGGTGGTTATGGTCTTCAAAACACACGTTAAGTTTTTCTCTCTTGCCATCAACAAGAAAGAATAAGGGTTTTGACATGATGTTTTGAAAGATCTAATCAGAAAATCACAACAACTGTAATTATGGCTTAATATATGCTTCTGGTTTAGTTTTGGTACTATCTTCTTGATGTTTTAACATGATATCCATCCTAGTTAAGTGATAGTTTTCATCATTAAATTCTTTCATTTAGTATTGGAACATATCATGTTGAATTATTAAGGACCTTATAAAAAATTATACATCATGATTAGATCTTTGATCGTTTATTGAAATGTGCCGATGATGATTAAGTGTACAGAAGGATTAAGTTTTTCATGTATTACATGAAACTTTTTGACGAGGTCGGATTGTCTCGCCAAGGTAAAAGTCGAAATATCCGGGGTCCAGGCCGTCACCCCTCCGTCAATTGTTTTCTTGGGAAGCCTGAGAAAGGAAAGAGAGCGTTAGGGGTCCCAGAGCGCTGCCCCGGGAAAAACCCTCCGACGCTCAAGTCAGTCGTGGGCATTATAGCGTATGGCCCTTACTGAAATATAGGTTTGATGAAACCTATTTGAGGTCGGCCAAAGTGTAGGCCGAGCTGAGATGGAGTTTGCCGGTGGCTCACCCGAGACTTCTCCTTCTTACTGTTGAGGGAGCTCTTTTATAGTTGGCGAAGCTGGGAGCTGCGTGTCTCAGATGGATGAGATGACGACGTCTGGCCCGCTTGCATGGTAGCCGTGCAGCTGCTAAGGATTGCTGTGCTGGCAGCTTCCCTCCGTATGATTGACATCTGGAGAGTTAAGATTGCATGTAGGCCACGTAGCATACAGCACTATGACTGTTGTAAGTTTGGCCGAGGTCAATAATCAGAGACCCGTGGCCGAGATGTGTTCCTTAGGCCGAGATGGAGCTGCGGACCGGGATGAGGCCTTGTGGCCGAGGTGGATTATTGGCACCTGGGATCGGACTGGATTCCTTTGACCGACCTGTCTAATCTAGGTCCTCGGGGGTGCTAAATTGCTATGGCCGAGGTGCCATTTAACCAGGCAGAAGCGGAGGCTTTAATCCGAGATGTCTAGGCTGTGGCTTTACTGCCGAGCTACTCTGTGGCCGAGGTAAAACCCTTGGGCCGAGGTGAAACCCTTAGTTCCAGTAGGGTGCTGACCGTGTAGCCGAGATGACCAGGGGCCTCTGTGGCCGAGACGGAATATTTGTCCGCGTAGGACTTGGTCAGTCTTCTTCAGGCCGACCTGCGGCACTTAGTCTTACTGAATGTTGACCGTTATTGACTAACGGGTGAATTTCCTGGTATCATCATTTGCCCCCCAGATTAGTTTGGCCGAGCTGAGCTGAGGTCAGGCTAATCTGATGATATCGGTCTCCAGCCGAGGTGTCACTCTTGAAGCCAATTACTCCATATCTATCAAGCGTGGTACGTAATGTATCGTATTCTTAATCCCATGAGCCATAAGAAAAGTCATAAAGATGGGAAAGTTTGTGTTCCGAGTCCTTTTATGAGCCATAATGCAGAGATCGGCTAGGCGCGAATCCTGTCGGGCCCCGATTCTGTTATGAACCATAAAGAGAACGTCAGGTATGCACAGAACTTTTCTCGCAGTCTCCATGAATCTTCTCATGAACCATAAGGTGAAGGATTGATAATTAAGCGTTCCACACAGGCTGAGATGGAGCGGTTGGTTGCAGAGAGATCCTTTGTCTTCTCTGCTCGTCTTTCTCTCGATAGCTTCCAAGGTCAGCTAAGAGGAGTTGGAAATGACTTGATATTTCGAGAGTCAAGGGACCCGGAGGTTCAGCCCTCCTTCTAGCGCCAAAATGACGAGGTCGGATTGTCTCGCCAAGGTAAAAGTCAAAATATCCGGGGTCCAGGCCTTCACCCCTCCGTCAATTGTTCTCTTGGGAAGCCTGAGAAAGGAAAGAGAGCGTTAGGGGTCCCAGGGCGCTGCCCCGGGGAAAACCCTCCGACGCTCAAGTCAGTCGTGGGCATTATAGCGTATGGCCTTTACTGAAATAGAGGTTTGATGAAACCTGTTTGAGGTCGGCCAAAGTGTAGGCCGAGCTGAGATGGAGTCTGCCGGTGGCTCACCCGAGACTTCTCCTTCTTACTGTTGAGGGAGCTCATTTATAGTTGGCGAAGCTGGGAGCTGCGTGTCTCAGATGGATGAGATGACGACGTCTGGCCCGCTTGCATGGTAGCCGTGCAGCTGCTAAGGATTGCTGTGCTAGCACCTTCCCTCCGTATGATTGACATCTGGAGAGTTAATATTGCATGTAGGCCACGTAGCATACAACATTATGACTGTTGTAAGTTCGGCCGAGGTCAATAATCAGAGACCCGTGGCCGAGATGTGTTCCTTAGGCCGAGATGGAGCTGCGGACCGGGATGAGGCCTTGTGGCCGAGGTGGATTATTGGCACCTGGGATCGGACTGGATTCCTTTGACCGACCTGTCTAATCTAGGTCCTCGGGGGTGCTAAATTGCTATGGCCGATGTGCCATTTAACCAGTCAGAAGCGGAGGCTTTAATCCGAGATGTCTAGGCCGTGGCTTTACTGCCGAGCTACTCTGTGGCCGAGGTAAAACCCTTGGGCCGAGGTGAAACCCTTAGTTCCAGTAGGGTGCTGACCGTGTAGCCGAGATGACCAGGGGCCTCTGTGGCCGAGACGGAATATTTGTCCGCGTAGGACTTGGTCAGTCTTCTTCAGGCTGACCTGCGGCACTTAATCTTACTGAACGTTGACCGTTATTGACTAACGGGTGAATTTCCTGGTATCATCACTTTTGGAATCAGAATTGAGTTTTGGTTGCAACATTATACCGTGTGAATTAGGAAACATAAGTTTAAATATTATGGACTCGAATCCCTTAGATTTTGCACGGTTGAATTTAGGGTTTCCAGCTTTCAAGTTTGTCACTTCAAACAAGAGAAAATTATATGCGACTAAATATTATCAGTTTTTTAATAAAATATTCGAATCTAATTTTATTATAAGTTTTATCCAGACTTTCTATAAAATACTTTAAAAACGTTAGGTGACATGCTGATGACATGTGATTGTAGATTACCATTTTAATTTACCTGTTTCTTCCTTCCCTATCTACCCTCTATCACTGCAGTGATGCCCCTCCCCCTTTCCCTTCTCCCACCTCCCTCAACATCCCTATCTCTCTTATTCCGGGTGAGATCTGAAGAGGTTGGAAAGGAGGTAAAATATGAGGCCTCCAATCACGTTCCGTCACGTGTAAAAAACATTGTCAGTGGTCCCATCACATTCAATTTTTTTTTAAAAAAATAACAGTTTTGTTACACGTGGCGGGACGTGATTGGAGGCCTCATATTTTACCTCATTTCCAACCTCCTCAGATCTCACCCCATCTTATTCTCCCACCTCCCTCAACATTTCTTTCTTATTCTTCCTCTCTCCTCCCCTCTCTCCTGAAGCATGTCTCTTTCTATTTTTCCACCACCCTAAGCCACACCAATATTTTTACTGACATACACCGTCGCTGGAAGAGTGGACGAACCATCTTCGTTGACAAAGACAGTTAGATTCTTTACAAGAAAGCATGTGTACAAAACAAAATTTTATCTCAACATAGCTACTTATCATTTTATAGCCTTATGCTACGGACTACCATCAAACTCTAATTTTTGAAACTCTTCTAAAATGCCCAATTTCATCATGTATGAGTAGATATCTCAAATAATCGGGCAACATTAATCAGTTATCCTTCTAGAATACTTAAAGATAGATGTCATATGCTAAGCACTACCAAAAAAATCCCATCGGTCATGCACATGACCCCAATTGGATGACGGAATAGGCCTACTTAGTAGTGGTGAGTAACAGTTAAATCATTATTGACGAATCATATAAAAGAATAATTGATTATTTGACAATGATGAGTGTATCAATCGGAAAATCTGCTTCTATTATTATGTTTTTTTATTAATCAATGAGTAATCATCAAAATTTACTCATTGACTACCATAAAATTTTCCGGACGTCATATCCACATAAGTCCACATAAATCGTTGGTCTTATTGAAGCTTAATAGTCCAACATCAACCACCATTCAATCCAAAAAGTGTTACTGCCAATGAAATCAACAGTTAAGATCATATGTAATTACAGTGAATTAGTGTGACATTCTTTATTGATGTGGAGTCTATTCACATATCAAGGTCAATTCTAAATCTGCTCACTTTTGGCCTTTCGAACGAAGAAATAAGCATAAGAGCATCAGGAATTGGGTTTAAGATACTCTTCCATTTGTTAATCTAAAAGAAATTGTTTAATACATTATATGATCATTAAAACCATCACTAACTATCAATTTTATCATACATTTCATATATGTTGCCTTTATTAGTTTTTTACAATAATAATTTTAACGTTAAACATAATTGAAAAGATTTATTGGGAAAACTCAAATACATTTAAAGAGACCTGCAAAAGAAATATTATACTAAAAAAGTGAACCGGAAGAAGTACTGTATCCTGATTCTTCAACTTAACAAGAAAAATCAAAAGTATGATTGCGTTATGCTTTTGTATTGGACTTCTCATATTGCAGTCAATTTCCTAAAGATGTAAACTCTCGGTAATTTGACTTGATTATATGTTATCTACATGTCCAACAGTTTATATATTATATTATTTTGGAGCAATAGATTAGTTCTTCTGTAATCAAATACTAACTTTTCCTTAAATAAATCAATTATTAGATTTATATGAATTTTCATCCAGAGTCATTTTCAATGTTCATTCTCTTTTCTCTATGCCACAAACTCCTTGATGATGAGCTTAAACCACAAAAGTGATTGTCAATTATGAAGGAGGTGGAAAACAAGAAAAGTATATGAATAATTGAGTAAGAAAATTGTCATTGCATAATTAATGAACAAAAACATGTCTAAAAAGAAAAGTCTGCAAGCTACTTAGCCTTTTACTTATCTGAGGCAGGTGATATATAGGACAATTGCCAAAGCTCCAAAGTTCCAAAAAGTTGACATATGGGGACGAAAGTACTCACAACGACAACCATTACGAGAATTCCGTTTGTGACATAATACGAGGAATCGGATATATGCAACTATACTTATTTGTTATACACACAGTTTGTTTTTCGATAATTTATAATGAAAATTGCGTTAAACTGTTTCGATCAACTGTTACTTTACAATATAAGAAACGCATCTAATTTAGTTAGTCATTTCATTTTACTCAATCATATTCTAAAATTAAGGAAGAATGTGTTCAATGAAATGGAGTGAGCACGAAAATACTCGATTTTGCATAATCTAACACCTTTTGTCATGGCATTTCTTCTGATGGACATAATGTACATTCTTTCTGTGAAAATAATGTGGCAATATCTTATCAAGATTTCAGGTAATAAATTAGTGTTGTACATTCTTTCTATGAAAATTATGCTAAAACAATGTGAATTGATACACAATGCCCCTACCAATTAATTAATTAATTAGCATGATGAATCTCCAGTAAGCTACTATTTTAATAGTCAATAAGTTTTTTATTTACATTAGATTTTACCTTTATAATCATTTTGTCTTTTTAAGTATGTTAAACAAATATTTTTCTAATATTTAAGTATTTATTAGCGGGTTCATATCTCTTCACCGCGTGACAAATGGCAGCAGGGGAGATGGTGAGACTGAGGGTTACCCTCATCCAGCCTCACCACCTCCTGCTACCACGTGTCATGTGGTGAGGAGCGCGGTGAGGTGATCTCATCCGCTTATTAGCATTCTTATCCAAACATATAGGAGTAATAATTTGCTTTATTCTAATAAGAGGTAGAAGTTACTTATACACAAATTAGTTCACTTTAACTGTTTTTGTAAGTGATGCCTAACGCCCTATTGCTATTGGAATATGATCGTCTCCTCAGTGCGTCCATGCCTCTCTTTTCTAATGTAAAATTATATATTTTTTACTTTAAAAGCACATATAGAAAGTGTGGATACATCTGGGCTTCATACACACAACAACAACCACAATCATATTAAGTATATCCTAACGACATCATAAGCTACCGTTAGAGTCTCGTGAGGATGAGAGGCATACAAACAATACCTCGATATCTAGGGATAGATAGTTTGATTTCAATGAGACTCCGGTCTATATATACATATATAGATTGCACAATAATAGAAATATGCATTAGTGAAGAGATTTTATTAAACATAAAGAGAATAGATTTCAATATGAAAATAGTCTTAACAGTAGATATGCACAAATAATTGAAAGACAAAGACCAAAGCAAAAAAAAAGCGTACACCCAAACACGCGCGGTAATTACAGATGATCTTAACTGTTGATTTCATTGGCAGTAACGACAACCCACTGATTTTTTTCCAATAGGGAGAATGCACTTTTCCCATGTTTCATTTTTTTCCAGGGCTTGCATTTCAGTCACTATGGCCTCTTGCCACTCGGGTTGGTTTTGAGCTTCTTCAGCAGTTCGTTGTATCTGTTCTGAATACAGAGACACAAAGAAGCTTCGAGACAGATCATATATATTTTCTAAGGACGTATTCACTGGATACCTTGATGTTTTTGAGACCTGAGTGGGAGAGTATCGCTAGGGAGGCACTCCTCGCTTCGTCCTAGGGGGCAGGACTCGTACCTACTGTTGCTCAATAGTGACATTATCTCCTGCACAAACTTCTGGAGTACTCGAGGGAACACTGGGGATGTTAGTAGGGGTGCTGGGATTATTTTCAAGATTATTTAGAACATTGATAGAGTCAAATTGTTCACTATGTGTACCAAAATTGCTTACCTCTGACAGTGTATTTGTCAGAGGGATATCATCGCGTGGTACAGGTGTCGTAGGTGTTGCCTTGTCGGGAGCTGCAGCGCAGTTGGCGCCATCTACTTGCTATGTTGGAACAATCGTCGAACAAGTAGATTGTGTCACCAACCAATCGAGGATTCCATCACTTGGGTATATACACTCCCCCTGAATCCGAGATGAGGGTTGGTAATAATATTCGGTCTCAAGGAATGTGCAATTCATGGTTACATGAAGACGATGAGTTTGAGGATTATAGCAACGGTAGCCCTTTTGGGAGGTGGTATATCCCACAAAAACACACTTTTCAGCACAAGGGTCGAGTTTAGTGAGCTCATGTTTGGGAGTATATATAAAGACCGTACACCCAAACACGCGTGGGGGCAGGGTAAAAATAGAAGGGATAGTATGTTGGGAATAGAGAGTTTGAATAGGAGTTTGGTAGTTGAGAATCTTACTTGGCAGTCGATTAATGAGGTAAGTGGCAGTTGATACAGCCTCCGGCCAGAAACTCACCTGGACGTGTGAGTCAAGCATCATTGCCCGATTCATCTCGAGGAGGATACGATTTTTGCGTTCGGCAACTCCATTTTGTTCAGGAGTATATGAGCATGTGGTTTGATGAATAATACCATTATCATGAAAGAACTGTCAGAAATCAGTAGTAAGGTATTCTCCGCCATTGTCGGAGCGAAGAATTTTGATTTTTGTATCGAACTAAGTATGTATCATATTATAAAAATGAACAAATTTCTGATAGACTTCCGATTTGTGTTTCATAATGTATAACCAGCTCATACGAGAAAAATCATCGACAAGGATAACATAGTAATGGAACCCAAGGGGTGTATTGTATGGTGACGGGCCCCAAACATCAGAGTGAATCAAAGTAAACATATGATCAACACGTGTATTATTGGCAACATAAGACGCCCGAGTTTGTTTCGTCTGGAGGCATGTATCACAGGTAAAATTATGGTGGTATGAAGTAAATAAGCTAGGAAACAAGCGGTGTAAATAACCAAACGAAGGGTGTCCTAACCGGCGATGTCATATCCATACTTGACGATTGACCGTCTCGGTAGCAAGATTAGACTGTCCTTTTTACGCCACGACATCAACAAAGTACAGCCCACTGCGCTCAGTACCACGCCCAATGATCACCCCCGTACGAATGTTCTGTGAAAGACAAAAATTAGGATACAACATAACAATACAATCCAACTCTTTAGTAATTTGACTGGCAGATAAGAGTTTGGTGGATAAAGCAGGAACATAGAGACACTTTTTGAGAGTGATGGTGGGAGTAACAGAGATAGATCCATCTCTGGCAACGGTGATTGTTTCTCCTTTTGCAGTCTCGACAATGGTTTTATTTGGAGTAGTATGAGTGATAAGGTCAGCAGGGTCATTATTTATTGTGTCTGTGGCCCCACAGTCAAAGATCCATTGGGACTTGCTGTGGGTGGTATAACAATGGGATTGGGGTGGATTTGAAATAGGAAGATGTGAGGGGGTTGATTTTGTTCTGACTTCAGAAATAAAGGACTGTTTGGTGCTGGACGGAAACATTTTGGGTGCAGGTGTAATTTTGCTGGTCTGGGGAGCCAAACTGTGCACTCCAGAAAGTTTGGGATCAGAAATAATATTACAATTAAGAACAAGGGTCGGGGCACAAATTCAGAATATGCTAGGGTATTTAAAGGCTGATTGGGGTTAGGGTTAACCCTAACACCTTTACCTCCAGCGGCGGCTTCCCCATTTTCCTTCTTGCCCGCTTCGTTTTCGTCGGCGATTACCATGGTTGCTCCTCCTTTTCTGCCCTGATTTTCTCCTGTATCCTGCTCATGGCTGCTAAGCTCTCCTTCAATGGATTGAGCTAGGGTGGCTTCCCCCTTTTTGCATATTCACCTCACCATTCGGGGTACCCATGGATCTTGAAACATTTATCTTTGGTGTGACCCTTTCTTTTGCAATGGGTGCATTCTAGGTGAGTTTTATCTTCCACCTCATGCCGTGATGGTCCTGAGCATGGTGGTGAACCGTCTTTTCCTTTCCGCTGTCTGTGGTCTGAGGTTTTTACAATGAGTCCTTGTCCAACCCCAAATGATGGCTGCGAGTCTGATGGGGTCATAGCCAACACTCCTTCTTGGATGGTTGAACGGCGTAACTCATTATACGCCATTTTCACTGTTGGCCTTGGTTCTCTTTTCAACAGTTCCTTTTTGGTGTCTGAAAAACGGTCATCAACGGTCAATAGCAGTTGATATAGCCTTTGTTCCTGGATTTTCTTCGCGTAGATGGCTATATCTTTTGGGGATTCCATTGGATTGGGATCCATGGAATCTATAGTCATCCAGATGCCTTGAAACTGGTCCCAGAGTAGTTCAAGGGGTCGATTCCTGTTATGACCCGGCACCAACAAAGAAATAGAAAAGAAAATACAATAATAGATAAAATAAGATAAGTAGATGCAAAAAAAAAGAAGATAATTATCCTAAGTTAAATTAGATTGAATGAGATAGTAGGTTGGGAGTCAAATTTCAAACAATGATTAGTCTTACTTAAATTAAACTACATCTGCTAGGAAACCTATTAATATTTATCTACAAATATATACATATAGATATATGCATTAGCCTACACAAGTAAAGAATGAAAAGAAAAAAAAAGAAAAAAAGAAAATAACAATAACAAAACATACATAAATGTAATGTGCACGTGTGTATGTGTGAACACAAAAAAAAAATATCTTCAAGGCAGTTATGGGGGGCAAATAACCTCCACCTAGAATCTCGCCTGATATGCCCAAATCGCTCCCCATTTTTCCATCAGCCTTATTTCCTCAAAGAAAAAAAAAACGTTTAGCCTTCCATTAAATTCTCCACTCCCACATTCAGTCTCCAACGACAAAAGAAGGCAAAAGAAAGAAAATTTAACCCCCCATCAAGCCTCTGTCGCTGGAAATATTACACACCAAAGGAAAAAATAAATTTTCCTTCTCCCTGTCAATCTACAGTAGCCGAAAGAACAAGAAGTGAAAAGAGAGGTTCCGTTGATTCAACCCAATCCCAACTCAATTGTACAGTATAGTGTAATCCAAAAAGATAAGTATTCCTTCCATCTACTTAGAATTTCTACCACAATTGTATTGAGTTTATTTTAGGTGTTTCATGAATGGGTTTTCTTTTTGAGGGAATACGTGTGGGTATGAGCATGTTTTGTGTCCTACTAGAATTACATACATATATGTAGGTTAATATCTTGGTGTATATATATGTATAAACGAAAATACCGATTTAAGTATATATATTTAAGTACGTAAATTTGATCTCGGAGTTTACACCTACTCGTACAAATGGTATTTTATTATCTTAGAATGTTACATTTAACAATTTGACATTCTGTTCCGGAAAGTATATAATTATGTATAGTTTTTTTTTTGTATTTGAATTTAAATAGGTAAATAAATAGAGACTCTATTTTTTTTGAAGCAGGGGGTCGATTTAGGAAATTTATGGTAAAAAAATGGATTGTCAGATTTATTCATATGTATATATACATATATATTTTGTAAACTATTTTTGAACAAAGGTTGTGGGGGTTCTTTTGCTAATATGAAATTCTAATTGGTTTGCCATGGTTAACTGGGTGCAATCTGCACATTTCATTTTATCTCAGGCTGTAAGGATTTGATGCTACTGAAGTTAACAAATTGAGGGGTATTGAACGAAACCTAAGTGGAGAAATGAAAATGGGGATGGGAAAAACAATAAATCATCGTATGAAGTGGATTATATCAGTTGTGCTGTCAAGTTTTAATCTTTTTACGATAATTGTTTAGATTCAAGCTTGGAACCAGAAGATGTTAAGCACGTAATACGATGTAAGTGGTCTATCTATGCTCGTTATACTGTCATGCATCAGAGGTAAATGGTCTATTTGTGCTCGTCATGTTGTCATGCATCAGATGTAAGTGGTCTATTTATGCTTGTTATGTTTATCATGCATTAGTGTGTATTTGTTGCATATCTGTAATCGAATTTCCTCTATATGTGATTTGTGTGCATATGTGATATATGTATCTACATGTGAACTGTGTGTATGCATGAGTGTGGATGCACCAGATTAAAGAAAGATGAGAAGAACAGAAATGAGAATGAAAAAGAAAATGAGATGAAAGAAAAGAGAGTCGGGCCAGGCAGGTCGTCGAGCCGGACCGAATGGCCAACGGGTCGGTTGCGGTGGCAGGCCTCGACCCAGAACATAATATAAATGTAACTTAATTAATAGTAATAATTATAGGAAAATATAAATAAATATCAGAAAATTAGAAATAAATTCCAGAAATAACTGAACCTAGATTCGAGTGCCGGAGGATGGTGAGGATGGGCCAGGGGCCTCAGGCGATTGTGTTGTTTGCATTCATGGCACGTGCATTGCATTGATGGTGGGTCGTGACGTACGGGTCACGGGCGCTCAGGATGGTGTACGGTGGCGGAGCCAAGTACACTCAGGATGGTGACTGTGGGTGGGTACGACCCACAGCCACTCAGTTAGGACCCGGGTTCATGCATTGCATGGTGGAGATATCGGCATTCCGTGTGACATGACTTCGTTGCGCGTGACATGCATAATAGGACATGCATCATGAAGTTACGCATTATTATGTGGAGTGACTTACTTTCTGCGGCTTATCTACTTCGTTGGTATACATTTTTTTTCTTTGTTTATGTGATTATTTGTTTGTGTATGTCATACTTGAGAAGAGCATGCTTCACGGTAAGGTAGATTGGGTTGATGAGTTATTTATTTTGTATTTATTTTCGAAGTCTTAACTGTTAAGGATAATCGAGTGAAATTATTGTGGACTAAGGACATGTATGTTAACTGTAAATGTTATTTGTATTTGCTTCTGCATGTATGATTCCTATAACAAGTATAAGTAGGTTGCTTACTGAGCCCGTTGATTTTGGCTCACACCACCACTCACCAGTTTTGCAGACATGAGAAATTAGGGTATGCTTACACAGGAGTTGGTATACCGTGGAAGATTGAGACGAGAGGTTTCGAAACTAAAGATATTCAGAAAAGACTTTCGAGAATTGGATGAGACAGTTATTTCGATATTCGAGGTTATGTATTTTCGAGATTAGTGGTTACATATATTTGACTATTGTACTGATTAGAAATTCTTAGACATTGTATTAATGATGATGATCATTTTATCGAGGATTTTAGCAATGACTTCCGCTGACATCAATTTGCGTTATTATGATGACGTGTAGTTGATTTGTATCGACGCCTTGTATTCTCCTTAGTGAGATACGGCGGGTGCACTGTTCTCGATGCTAGGGCTCGGGAGCGGGGCGCTACAGTTGGTATCAGAGCATGGTTCTAGATCCACGGCGGAAGCATAGATTTAGGCTATGATCTTAGAAATTAAATTACGATTTTGTCCCTAAGTCACGATCTTAGACATAAGTACTGAATTTTAGTCGTAAGGACTAACTATACATTAAGCATCTTATTGGAAATAAGACGTGACCTTAGAAATTAGGTGAGGATCCTAGTCGTAAGTCACGATTATAGACATAAGCGACGATCTTGATTAAGAGCTTATCTTCGATTTAAGCATTAATTTTGGACATAAACATTGATTATATACTAAGCATGATTTGGAAATAAAATGTAATTTTGGAAGTTAAGTGATGACCTGGCGCTTATGTTATGATTTTATACTTAAGGAATGACGATACGAAATATCGGCTCTAGAAATTAAGCGGTGATGTGAACATCTGGTGATGATTTGAACATAAACACTGATCTTAGTCATAAGCAGTGATTATATTATAAGCATTGAACTTAGAAATAATTAATGATTTTATACGTAAGAAATGATGATACCAAGTATCGATTCTAGAAATAAGTAATGACATTAAACCTCAGTGATGATCGGATAAGGGATATGTCTATGCACCTCATACGACTCTGAATTATTTGTCTCACTTAAGTGCTGACCATAACCATTTGTATAATTCCTTAGATCTGACCCCTGCAAACCCGGTACAATTATGATAAATGAAGCGGGTTCATGCCCTACATTTGACAGTAGTGGCAAAGCGTAACTAGATATAAGTTGGGATCGTAGTTCCTAAGAAACAACTGATAGTAAAACGAATTATTAAGAAAAGGATTTCTAAGCGTTATGACCCGTAGAGTGTAGTAAAGAATATCGTAAAAAAAAGGGTTTATAGCTACGATTAAGGTGTTGCATTTTAGAGTATCAAATAAGCCGAATATATTAGTCCTCTTAAGGATACTGATTGATAGTGATAAGCGAGGACCACTAAAATAAGTACAGTGGAATGACGAATCATTACAAATTTGGATTAAGTGTTGATTCCTAGGACTGCGTAATTACTGATGTATCGAGTAGTTTGAATTGAAATAGGGTAAGTATGAACAAGTAGTAGTTGTTTGCTTTAAGATCTAATTAAGGTTAAATCAGCGGTTGAAACAACCAAGTAAAGAAGTACAGTGGATCAGTGTGGCGCACGGAGGCATGGTGAATTAGAACACCTTAAGTCGATCAGTATCTAGTATGCCATGCTAGGACTGGATAACTCAAATTAAAGATTTATAAGAAACGAAGTATTGAACTGTTATTTTTCAAGTAGCCTACTATTTTCATACAATCCCGTACACCAAGATACATTTTATAATTTAAAAGTATTTCAAAGATTTTTTTGTTGCTACGAGACATTTCAACTAGTTCTAATTTTTAGTATATTACTTTACAAGACTATATTTCTTTCTGAATACGTATAGCCACTTAATGGAATTTCGACTACCATTGACAAAACTAATATATTTTAAAATAATGATGTTTTCGAACAACGATATATTTATATATCTCGTACATTTCTCAAACTTTTGTTTATCTATATTTATTTTGCTAAAATAATTTTATTTGTTAACTATTGATATTGTAAGCATTTTACTATTAAACGGTTTTGAATCTATTTATCTGATTGCTATGAACTTATTAAATTCTGCAAAGCAGAAATAATTTCAAAAATATATGTACTTATTTTTGAAAAGAGAGGTACCGTATTCAAAATTATATTATAAAACTTTATATTTGATAAATTTTCGATCGTTGCATTTTGCGAAACAAAACATAGCTTTCAAAGTATATACTTTGTTGAAAAGAAAAAGACACCGCATTCAAATCGTTTTGTAAAAACTAAATTTTACAATTGTTGTGCCTCAATTGTTTTAAAGCAATTTAACTGTAATACTTTTGTGAACAAGTTATATGATTGTTTTATAAATGGTCAGTTGAGACACCGCGTTGCGAAAACAAATATATGATCCTTTGGTTTTGTGTTTACAAAAATTAGAAGGTATATTATTTCAAATAGTTGAAGATATATTCCAAATTATAGCTACTTAAGCCAGCTTTCTTTAAACTGAAGAACAATATGTCAATACCTATACTTCGTATACTATGCTGTTGATGATATCTCTGAAAAAGTAAAGACACGAACATTGAACTAGTTTGTAAGAATAAGAATCAATTTCAAGAACTTGGCTCGATGATGGAGGAGAGTAATGGTTAACATATTGGGATACCCAATGGATATTAGTTTGATTAATTATCTAGGGGATGAATCATGTGGGATGAGTTTAATGATTCGGATTTGCAGATTGCGATAAGTTGAATGATATGCGTCAAGTGATATAAGTGGAAATCTATAAGTTGTAATCATAGAGAATTAAGTTAAAGATTGTAGTACACCTAAGAACTGATTTTAGAGGGTTGATGGTCATCGCAGATATAACTACGTTGTAGACCGACGATTGGGTTACGAACCCTTATATGGTGACAATACCCTTAAGAGGATCTTATGGTTAAAAAAAAATTATGTTATGATAAATGGATTTAGGAATTACTTGTATGTATACAAGGAATGATTTTGAGAATTTAGTTCAAGTGTCATGTTAACATATCAACATATGCAATGGATACTTGGTACGGTCATTATCTAGGTAAATGGATCAAGTAGAATCATACTAAGTCGTTGATACACTATATGTAAGTTTCGAGGACGAAACTTTTTGTAAGGGTGGAAGAATGTTATGACCCGGCACCAACAAAGAAATAGAAAAGAAAATACAATAATAGATAAAATAAGATAAGTAGATGCAAAAAAAAAAAAAGATAATTATCCTAAGTTAAATTAGATTGAATGAGATAGTAGGTTGGGAGTCAAATTTCAAACAATGATTAGTCTTACTTAAATTAAACTACATCTGCTAGGAAACCTATTAATATTTATCTACAAATATATACATATAGATATATGCATTAGCCTACACAAGTAAAGAATGAAAAGAAAAAAAAAGAAAAAAAGAAAATAACAATAACAAAACATACATAAATGTAATGTGCACGTGTGTATGTGTGAACACAAAAAAAAAATATCTTCAAGGCAGTTATGGGGGGCAAATAACCTCCACCTAGAATCTCGCCTGATATGCCCAAATCGCTCCCCATTTTTCCATCAGCCTTATTTCCTCAAAGAAAAAAAAAACGTTTAGCCTTCCATTAAATTCTCCACTCCCACATTCAGTCTCCAACGACAAAAGAAGGCAAAAGAAAGAAAATTTAACCCCCCATCAAGCCTCTGTCGCTGGAAATATTACACACCAAAGGAAAAAATAAATTTTCCTTCTCCCTGTCAATCTACAGTAGCCGAAAGAACAAGAAGTGAAAAGAGAGGTTCCGTTGATTCAACCCAATCCCAACTCAATTGTACAGTATAGTGTAATCCAAAAAGATAAGTATTCCTTCCATCTACTTAGAATTTCTACCACAATTGTATTGAGTTTATTTTAGGTGTTTCATGAATGGGTTTTCTTTTTGAGGGAATACGTGTGGGTATGAGCATGTTTTGTGTCCTACTAGAATTACATACATATATGTAGGTTAATATCTTGGTGTATATATATGTATAAACGAAAATACCGATTTAAGTATATATATTTAAGTACGTAAATTTGATCTCGGAGTTTACACCTACTCGTACAAATGGTATTTTATTATCTTAGAATGTTACATTTAACAATTTGACATTCTGTTCCGGAAAGTATATAATTATGTATAGTTTTTTTTTTGTATTTGAATTTAAATAGGTAAATAAATAGAGACTCTATTTTTTTTGAAGCAGGGGGTCGATTTAGGAAATTTATGGTAAAAAAATGGATTGTCAGATTTATTCATATGTATATATACATATATATTTTGTAAACTATTTTTGAACAAAGGTTGTGGGGGTTCTTTTGCTAATATGAAATTCTAATTGGTTTGCCATGGTTAACTGGGTGCAATCTGCACATTTCATTTTATCTCAGGCTGTAAGGATTTGATGCTACTGAAGTTAACAAATTGAGGGGTATTGAACGAAACCTAAGTGGAGAAATGAAAATGGGGATGGGAAAAACAATAAATCATCGTATGAAGTGGATTATATCAGTTGTGCTGTCAAGTTTTAATCTTTTTACGATAATTGTTTAGATTCAAGCTTGGAACCAGAAGATGTTAAGCACGCAATACGATGTAAGTGGTCTATCTATGCTCGTTATACTGTCATGCATCAGAGGTAAATGGTCTATTTGTGCTCGTCATGTTGTCATGCATCAGATGTAAGTGGTCTATTTATGCTTGTTATGTTTATCATGCATTAGTGTGTATTTGTTGCATATCTGTAATCGAATTTCCTCTATATGTGATTTGTGTGCATATGTGATATATGTATCTACATGTGAACTGTGTGTATGCATGAGTGTGGATGCACCAGATTAAAGAAAGATGAGAAGAACAGAAATGAGAATGAAAAAGAAAATGAGATGAAAGAAAAGAGAGTCGGGCCAGGCAGGTCGTCGAGCCGGACCGAATGGCCAACGGGTCGGTTGCGGTGGCAGGCCTCGACCCAGAACATAATATAAATGTAACTTAATTAATAGTAATAATTATAGGAAAATATAAATAAATATCAGAAAATTAGAAATAAATTCCAGAAATAACTGAACCTAGATTCGAGTGCCGGAGGATGGTGAGGATGGGCCAGGGGCCTCAGGCGATTGTGTTGTTTGCATTCATGGCACGTGCATTGCATTGATGGTGGGTCGTGACGTACGGGTCACGGGCGCTCAGGATGGTGTACGGTGGCGGAGCCAAGTACACTCAGGATGGTGACTGTGGGTGGGTACGACCCACAGCCACTCAGTTAGGACCCGGGTTCATGCATTGCATGGTGGAGATATCGGCATTCCGTGTGACATGACTTCGTTGCGCGTGACATGCATAATAGGACATGCATCATGAAGTTACGCATTATTATGTGGAGTGACTTACTTTCTGCGGCTTATCTACTTCGTTGGTATACATTTTTTTTCTTTGTTTATGTGATTATTTGTTTGTGTATGTCATACTTGAGAAGAGCATGCTTCACGGTAAGGTAGATTGGGTTGATGAGTTATTTATTTTGTATTTATTTTCGAAGTCTTAACTGTTAAGGATAATCGAGTGAAATTATTGTGGACTAAGGACATGTATGTTAACTGTAAATGTTATTTGTATTTGCTTCTGCATGTATGATTCCTATAACAAGTATAAGTAGGTTGCTTACTGAGCCCGTTGATTTTGGCTCACACCACCACTCACCAGTTTTGCAGACATGAGAAATTAGGGTATGCTTACACAGGAGTTGGTATACCGTGGAAGATTGAGACGAGAGGTTTCGAAACTAAAGATATTCAGAAAAGACTTTCGAGAATTGGATGAGACAGTTATTTCGATATTCGAGGTTATGTATTTTCGAGATTAGTGGTTACATATATTTGACTATTGTACTGATTAGAAATTCTTAGACATTGTATTAATGATGATGATCATTTTATCGAGGATTTTAGCAATGACTTCCGCTGACATCAATTTGCGTTATTATGATGACGTGTAGTTGATTTGTATCGACGCCTTGTATTCTCCTTAGTGAGATACGGCGGGTGCACTGTTCTCGATGCTAGGGCTCGGGAGCGGGGCGCTACAGTTCCCCTGTTTAATGGTGTAACACTGTTTGTGTAAATCAAATATTTGTAGTGGATCTCCCCTGATCCATATGTTACCGTCAATCCGTCCCACAGCGCTTTTGCAGTTGAGTATCGTGATACATTTTTTACTAAACTGACATCAATGTTATTTATGAGCCAGGTAAATACTAACTGGTCATTTTGTTCCCACGCTGAGTATGCTGGATCAGTAGACAGGGGGGTGGAGGAACCCCCAGTGATGTGGCCGCTCCTCCCCCTGCCTCATAGGGCTATTGTCATCAGTCTGCACCAAAGTGGGTAATTGGTGCTTGTAAGTTTAACTTTCAGTACCAGATTCGATGATGGTGAGGGAACGGGTGCTTGGGAAGTCATGCTCTATTGAAGAAATTTGGCAAATTGTTCGGATAAGTCGAAGTTGGCAGGGAAGTGTGGTTTAGTTTCTGAACTTTCTGGTCTTGTTTCTGAGCTTTCTGGTGTGTGTGACATATTGGTTCACGTTTTTGCAGATATACTGGTTCGAATGGAACTAACTGGATCTAAAGCAGGGTCAAGGTAAGGTATCGGGCAATGAGGATACTAATGTGAGCCTGGATGTCTCAGATTAAACAAATAGGATACTTGGTTAGAGGATGGTTATGGCAATGATGAGATACTCCTCTGAGCCAAGAATTTCTTCAGAAATAACTGATCAGGTCCTTTTTTGATAGGGCCTGCTCTGATATCATGTGAAGAAGACAAAACAAGCTTATATTTCGTATGCAAAAATTTTCTGTATTTCGTATACATCTTTACACAGTGTACTTATAGGACTCCTACATACCTATTTAAGGAAGCTAATCAATTACATTTGTCAGTTATAATCTTGCTACTAATTACAATTTAATCAAATCAAATCTTTCCTTCATAAACTTATGCACTTCCCTCCAATTACGGGATTACTTCTTTATTCTGAGAATCTCAACATAAAATACTCACAACGACAACAATTGCTCTATTGTTTTAGAGGCTTCCGCCTATGACATGATATGGAAATATCGGAGGTACGCAACTATAACTATGGAAACACACAGAGGTTGTTTTCTGATGATCCATAATAAAAGTTGCGTCAAGCTGTGTCGATTAACTGCTATTTCATAATATAATAAGCGCAGCTAATTTAGTTATTTTGTTTTATTCTATTATATTCTAAAATCAAGAACAAATGTATCATTGAGTCTAATAGAGTAGACAAAAAAACTCGATTTTGCATAATCCAACACCTTTATGTCATGTCATTTCTTCTGATGGAACATTCTTTCTGTGAAAATAATGTCGCAATATCCTACGAACATTTCAGGTAATAAATTAGTGTTGTACATTCTTTCTATGAAAATTATGCTAAAACAATGTAAATTGATACACAATGCCCCTACCAATTAATTAGCATGATGAATCTCCAGTAAGCTACTATTTTAATAGTTACTAAGTTTTTTCTTTACATTAGATTTTACCTTTATTATCATTTTGTCTTCTTTAAGTATGTTAAACATTTACTTTTTAAATATTTAAGTACTCATTAGCTCTTATCCAAATATATAGGAGTAAAAATTTGCTTTAATCTAATAAGAAGTAGAAGTTACTTATAAACAAAGTAGTTCAGTTTACCTATTTTTGTAAGTAATGCCTACCGCCCTCTTGCTATTGGAATATGATCGTCTCCTCAGTGCGTCCATAACTCTCTTTTCTAATGTAAAATTATATATTTTTTTACTTTAAAAACACATATAGAAAGTGTGGATACGTATAGGCTTCATACATACAACAACAACAATCATATCCAGTATATTCCAACGACATCAAAAGTTATCGCTAGAGTCTAGAGAGGGTGAGGGTCATGCAAACAATACCTACACCCCTAGACATAGAGAGTTTGCTTCCAATAAGACCCACCGCTCTATATATATCTGTATAGATAGCACAATAATAGGGATATGTACTAGTGAATGGATTTTATTAAACATAAATAGAAAACTTTCGATATGAAAATAGTCATAACAGTGGATATACATAATTAATTGAAATACAAAGACCGAAGAAAAAAATGCGGGTGAAGAGATTTAAAAATAGGCTTCATACATAACACGTAGTTTTTTTTTTTTTTTTTTTTTTTTGAAACCAATACATGACACATATTTAAACTATGTAGTCACTAGAAAAACTACATAAAAAATGATTTTAAAAGAGGGGAGAAGAATAGTTGATGAGGAACGATTACAATAGTTGTCACGTACGAGGAAACAGGTACTAAATTCAGCAAAATAAGATAAGATAGTATTTGTCATATCCTACGTGGCTGGTGTCATCTTTCCTGGTAAGATTTTATCCTTTTTTTTTGTGCTATCTTCGGTAATAAAATTGCACAGATTTTACGGTTACTACAAAGGGCACACGTTTTTTCTTTAGAATCAGAAAAAAGATACTTATAAAAACAAAAACACACAAACATCACACACAAATGTACCCAGTCTCTTCGCCGGCAAAGAACTGCCATCTTTCTCCAATTCCCATAATTCTTGCCCCCCCCCCAACCCTCTCCACCCCAAAGGTCCTGTCTCTGCCGGCAAAGAACTGCCACCATTTTCCAATTATCATCATGGTCATATAGACTTATCTGTAAATAACAATTATATGTTTAATCCAAAACCAACGTCAGTTATTTTGGTACATTAATCTCCTCGGCTGCATGTCCGATCCTTCAATTTGTGGTTAAGGGCATTGTTGTAATTGTCATTCTGGCCTCGGGGTCCTTGATTTGATGTAAGTACTCGATTTTTTTTTCAAATTGATTGATGGAATTTTTTTGGTTTACTTTGTAAAAGTATTTGATTATTTGAAATTTTTTTCGTTTCGATCGGTCCAGAGTTGGCGAAGATTCATTAATTTTTTTTCCCCTTAAAATTTTGTGTTTGTCAAAAAGTTACTTTTCAGATCATGACAAATTCATTTTTATTAGACTTTCATATTCAGACATTTGACTTTTTTCTGGTAACTAGAGAAATTCATTCTTATATGTTAAGGAAATGGATACAAAACAAAGAGTAGAAGTATTAATAGTTAATGACTTGAGCCGTGTATTACACTTTTCGTAAAAAATATTTGTCTTTACTAGTTGATATAGGGTTGTAGACAAATTTCTTCTTAGAATACAACCCTACAGCAACTAGTGGAAGCAAATATTCCTTACGGAAAGTATAGTACACGCCTCAAACCATCAATTATTACTACTTCTACTCTTTAATTTGTTTTGTATCCATTTCCTTAACATTTAGAGTTCTTTTCTTTTTCCCCTCAGCAGTTGGTAGAACACTCTAGTTCTTGAATCCGTGCCCAGACTTCATGGGTAAATTGGAGGAAAAAACAACATAGAACATGTGTGTGTGAACACACACACTTCAAGAATGGACTTTTGTTTTTATCATTTCTGCTACTTCATCTAACATGTCGTTTTGCATTACGTTTTGATTTGTGATAACTTCTTTATTTATTATACGGCTGTCTAGTAACCGACTAACCGTGTGTAAGGACAATTGTAGCCCTGTAGTTTGCGTGCTTTGTCTGTGTTAATAAACTTATATCCAACAATTTAAAAATTGTCACGTCTTATATACCCTTTAGTTTGCTTATCCACTCCCTGGAACATAGTCCTATGAGGAGCTTAAGATAGCCCTTTAATCATTATCGTGATTCTTCAAATCATGTAAACTCATTAAAGCAAAATAACATCAAAGGAGTATACGATGGAATAAAACAAAATGAATCATTTAATTAGTTGTGTTTTTTATATTATGAAATAGCTGTTGATCTACTAGCTTGACGTAATTTTTATTATGGATCATCGAAAAATAACTTCTGTGTGTTTTTAACATATGTATATGGTTGCATACATCCAACCCCTCATAATCCGTCATAGACGGAAGCCTCTAAAGCAATAGAGTAATGTTGTTATACAAATTGTGGGAATTGTATAGTCTTTATACGATTAGCACATCTTGTGATTTGTCTATGATATATGTAAAAGACAACCATACAACTTGGACGCAATATATTTGTCACCTCATGAAAGGAGGCCATGACTTGTCCATTAAACCTAGTTTGTATATCCATGGTTAATGTGAATGAACTTTTATTAACTAAATTAACCACTTGACAATAGTTGGAGGGTACCTATGCAAGACTGTAGATACAAATTCATTTCTTTCCTTTAATCAGAGGTGCATGTTGTGGCATTATTGATTTAAGTTTTGATTGAGTACACAAATAATATAACAGTAACGATGTAGTAATAGCTTGGATCTGCTCTCCATTGATAGTTATGTCTTTCGTATTTTTGTATGCAATTGATAAAGACATAGAAATTTGATCAAGGCCATACATTTCTTTTCTTGCAAAAGGTTGAACCCCAACCCCAAGAGCCCCCACATCCTGACCTGACGAGGCAGCTGGTTCGATGTAAATCTTATTTGGTTAATGGATAAGAACGATGATAAACTGATAATTAATGAGATTAAACTGAAAAACGTGTGCGTTTATCAGGGTTAGGATCCCCTCACCCCTAAATCTCTCACCCATGCGTCACCGCATGACACGTGGCAGTAGAAATGGCGCGTGCGGTGAGGTGATCTCATTCCGGTTTATGAAGTTAACATGTGTGTTTTATCAAATAAAATTTTACCCGTACAGAAGTAGAAGTGACGTTTTACAAGAATGAGCCATATAGGAAACTTGGACTTCTTTTGTTTTATTATCCATGCAAAAAAAAAAAAAAAAGAAAATGGCAGTAATGGCCAGTTTCTTAGCTGTGGCTGTGGCTGAAGCACACTCTGTACGCAAACATGAGGATGGATGGGACTTGTGCTACAACGACCCCTCCCTCCTAACTCCCACCCATCCCGCCAATGAAATGACTAACGTGGTCTAGGGCATAACTCCGTTGATATTCAGATTGGATTTGATCTAAGAGATACATGGTTAGATTTCAAGGACACGCACAGTGTTGATGTCTTACTGCCACTGGATCAAATGCTCAGTTTACAGTGGACACCTTGTGTGGTCTCTTTGTGTAAGACCTCACCAACTTAGAAGGTAGTTGATCTCTTGATTTACATATTTTACAGTGTTCTTTGAAGCTAGGACCAGAAATTTGTCATTTTGCTCCAATGAACTGCCTAACGTGGCAGGGTCAAGATATTTTAAGAGCAGGGGAAAAGGGTCGTACGTGGTTTGGATCACCTCACCCCAAAATCCCGCATCCCTCTCTTCACGCACGACACGTCATATAGCCTCACCACCCTCCCTTACTGCCACGTGTCGTGCGGTGAGAAGAGAGGTGAGAGATTTTGGATGAGGTGATCAGATCCTGGTCGTATGGGTCAGATGGTGGAAAGATGCTGCTTGAAAAGACAAATTTTCCTGCTACTGACTCGAAAGCTTTCATTGATTATTAGCCCAAAAAGTTTATGTATAATCTGAAAAATACAGGGAAAGAAGTTTTAGACATATGTCATATCCTATTTGGAGATTGGCTATTCCCGCAAATTGCTGAGTAGGGATATAGTTTTTGTTACTCTTTCCTCACATGGGATATGCTGCCCAAATAGCTAATTAATAGCTTTGTATGGTGCTCAAATACCTACAAAACTATATAGTTTAGTTCTAAGAAAAAACTCACACACGAGAAGATGTTGTGGTTGTGTTTTCTACCTACACAAACTACACCATCGGTGTGTGCCTTTTAACCAAACTATGTGACTTGGTTTTTGTCCAGCACACATGGGCATCCTACTTGTGGAGCACATCTAACATGACCTTTTCCTAGTATGATATTTTCAAGTGTCCTTTTATGAGCGAATGCTGTTTTCAGTCTTCTAATTCCATTGAAATCCTTCAATAAGACATGTGGTATACTTTAGTTTTGAACTGAAAAAGTCGTTCCTCACCTTTAAATTTTTGTAACTAAAAAAACACACGTCGAGAAGTTTCAACGATGTCGCTATAACATATAATATATATCAAAGACCGACTAGAAACTCAATTTTTCCTTTTCACTTATGTGGTAGTTTCTCTGGTTTTGACATTGATTTAGTAAAATTTGTCACAATGCTTTTTACCACACAGCTCCTTTTCCCTTGTCTGGTGCTCTTTTTGTGATATGACCTTTGCATGGGTCCAAAAATTAGCAAAAGCGTTAACAGAATTGGGATAGGATCCCCTCACTCCTCATTAACCCGCATCTAGCCTCACCATCCCCTGCTGCCACGTGTCGCGCGGTGGATAGTGGGTGAGGAGAAAAGTGGGCAGGAGATCCCATCCCAACAGAATTCATCAAACAATGATTTTCATTTTCATCTAGGATAAACTAAAATGAAATACTTTAAATTTTTTTCTGTATCTTCCCTCTCATTCCTTGCATCCTTCCCCACTTAATTTTTCCCTTTAAGTACATGCATTTCTTTTGAAATATACACTCTACTTCATTTTCTTCCCACTCCTTCCCATACAGCAACAAAGATGGCGCCCCGTTCGCGTCATGAGGTGAACTTTGCTGCCCCAAGAAGCTTCTTTACAGTGTTTAAATCCCACCTGGGGGAGACACTCTTCCCTGATGATCCATTTCATGAATTCAAGAACGAGCCTTTTTCGACTAGGACAAAGAAGACAATCCAATACTTTGTTCCAATCTTTGAATGGCTGCCTAAGTACAATATAAGCCTCTTCAAGTATGACCTCCTTGCCGGCATCACTATTGCTAGCCTTGCAATCCCTCAAGGAATCAGCTATGCTAAACTTGCAAATCTTCCTCCAATTATTGGACTATGTAAGCTTAAGTAATTTTCTTTGTTTAGTTCTTTGCTAGAGAGCTCAAATCTTGATGGTGATGACTTTCTTTTTTGGGGTGCTTCTTGTTTTGCAGATTCTAGCTTTGTTCCACCATTTATTTATGCTATTTTTGGAAGCTCAAAGCATTTAGCAGTTGGAACAGTTGCAGCCGGCTCATTGCTTATAGCTTCAACAATTGGAGACGTGGTCTCTCCTAATAAGAACATGGAGTTGTATGTCAGTTTGGTCTTCACGGCTACCTTTATTTCTGGTTTGGTTGAGACTGCTTTGGGCTTGTTTAGGTGAGAACCTCTGGGCATATAACACGTCAAAAAGTTGCATGCTTTGATCATTATTGGATTCATAATACATAAATATTTCTTTGGTCCCTTTCCGGACATCATGTTTTCTGCTTCTGAACCGTTAGATCATACATACGAATATAGATTAGTCCATGTGGCATGTGACATGACGATTTCAAACTCAGGCTAATGAGATGCTGTAACAGCACCATGAATTTCTCTTGAAACAGTTGTTAAGCAAATGCTTGGCTCTTATGGTTAATTTGTTGGCAGAATGGGAATTGTGGTGGACTTTTTGTCACACTCAACAATTCTTGGGTTCATGGGAGGGACTGCAGTGATTATTTGCCTGCAGCAACTGAAGGGAATGCTTGGAATGCAAAAATTCACCACTAATACAGATGTAGTTTCTGTTCTGAAGGCTGTATTCAAGAACAGACATGAGGTTTACATCAAACTCTTGGCATTTTTCCTTTTGTTTTTTACTTAATTTGTCAGCCTATGCATGTTTCATCTTCTGAACAATTCTTTAAGCAACTTTTTTCAAATTCAGTTATGTAAAAAAAAGGCACTTTAACATCCGTCTCGGAAAACATTCTTACTTATCGATAATAATTGTTTTCAATACTCTCCAGTTCAGAAGTTCTTTTTTTGTTGTTTTTGTTTATTTTCCACTAGCCAATATTCAAAGTGAATGATTGCTGATTGTTACCTAGTTGTTAACATTTCCCCTGAAAATGAAGGGCATATATTATGCTTTAATCTTTGGCAAACAGAATTCCAAACAATAATTATGATAGTGAGTCCAAATTCTTATATGAGAAAGTGACATAAAGAAAAATAAAAGCCTCCCCATACTTGCCTGTATTGAAGAAGTTACTCCTTGTTTCTAATTGCATAACCTTTTCAACTCTATGATGCTGACATCTAGTAATCTCATGACAACTTCTGTATCAGATAAGTATCAAACGGGTATTCTTAGGTTCAGTACATGCTTTGTGCCTACAGACTTTGAAACTTACATATACTACAAGCGTCCGAATTTTAAGGGCAAGATGAGTTGTTACCTCTACTGTCACACTTCCAAGCTGTATTGACTGAGAAGTACTTTCAACTAGCCGCGTATGCATTTGTCTGATAGATGACATGTTTGTGCAGTGGAGATGGGAGAGTGCTGTTGTTGGGATCATCTTCCTTGCCTTCCTTCAATTCTCGCGATTTTTGGTATGTTCTTCATACATATGCTGCCGCTATATCCCCCTGCCCATGAAAGATTGAAGCTTTATGTATTTATCAACCTGATGCAATGTTGATTAAACTTCACAGAAACAAAAGAAACCAAAGCTCTTCTGGGTGTCAGCCATTGCCCCCATGCTCACAGTCATTGTTGGCTGCCTTTTCGCCTATTTTGCTCATGCAGACAGACATGGCATCCCAATAGTGAGTAATGTTTCTTTTCAAGAATTATGTGCCACATATTATAGCAGGTTGCTCTGTGAGTACCTTTGAGTTACACAAAGCTCAACAATCCTAACTTGAGAATGTAATCAATCAGGTAGTAACATGTTTAAATGGTCAAAATTTTAATATTTTGATCGAAGTCTCCTCTTTTTGTGGCTTAATTTGTATGTTGCAGGTGGGTCCTCTGAAGAAAGGAATCAATCCACCTTCTATTCAGCGCTTAAATTTTGATCCAAAATATATAACAGCGCCTCTGAAAGCAGGAATTATTACAGCAATGATTGCCCTAGCAGTAAGTTAATATATAGTATAACGAGCAGAATAGCGAAATCATGGCAGGTTAAAACGAAGGATTACTCAATTTGGTATCTGTTTTTCAGGAAGGCATAGCCATTGGAAGGAGTTTTGCTATCTTGGAAAACCAACAAACAGATGGAAACAAAGAGATGATAGCTTTTGGCCTCATGAATATAATTGGATCTTTCACTTCTTGTTACTTGACTACAGGTGTTCATGACTGAATCACAATGTTCGCGATTATTTTGCACAAAAGCTTAGTGCTACTACAGAGAGCCAAAAAACTAACCATGAACTTACTTCTGATTACTTTGCAGGGCCGTTTTCTAAGACAGCAGTCAATTACAATTCTGGATGCAAGACAGCAATGTCAAACGTTGTAATGGCAATCTGTATGGGCTTGACTTTGCTGTTCCTGGCTCCTCTATTCAGCTACACGCCCCTCGTAGCACTTTCAGCTATCATCATGTCTGCAATGTTAGGCCTGATTGAGTACGAGAAGGCTTATCATCTGTTCAAGACAGACAAATTCGACTTCTGTATTTGCATGGTCTGCTTCCTTGGCGTTGCCTTCATAAGCATGGACATGGGCCTCATGCTTTCTGTAAGATACTCTCTCAATTAACATAAAGGAAAAAATGATAACACTGCAAAAAGACACTATAATCTTAAAATAGTCCAATAGCAGCTACTACTCATCATAGTAGTTACTCGTTAACAAATAAGAGGTAGAGACAAGTAGACTGGGTCCCCTGTTTAAGAACAACTATCCTGCTGATTGGGTGTTCCCCGTTGTATATATTTTATTGGTTAAGGAATAGAACACGATTAAACTATTGGTTTTTCTCAGACTTTGGCTGGTTTCAGGTGGGGCTTGCTTTGATCAGAGGTCTACTGTACATTGCAAGGCCTGCTACATGCAAAGTTGGGAACATACCGAATTCGGATTTGTATCGCGATATGGAGCAGTATCCTGATGCAAATGGGATCCCAGGGATCCTAGCTATACAGCTTGGTTCCCCTATTTACTTTGCAAATTCTGGATATGTAAGAGAAAGGTCGGACCTTACTAAGATGACTAAGCAAAGGATTCTCTGGCTCATATACGCAGGATTCTCCTGTTTTCTGTGTTTCAAACCTTTGCCTGATTTTCGTAAAATTAATGCTTTGCAGGATCTTAAGGTATTTGAGGGATGAAGAGGCAATGGCAAAAGAAGTTGATATAGAATATATACTACTTGATTTGGGAGGTAATTCTAAGTCTTCAAGAGAATTCATATATATCAGAAAAACTATAGACATCATACTTGTAACAGAAATGTTGCCAGACGCTGTAATAAAATAGTTTAGTTGCAAATACATTATCGAAAACCACATAAACATTTTGGCAAATCCATTAGGCCTAGTAGAGAGCTTTCCATTTCCAATGGAATTAAAGACACACTCTTCCTTGACTTTAGAATATAATAGATAAAAATTGGCTACGCTTCTTATATTGTGAAATAGCAGTTGATCGATAAGCAATTTTCATTATGTGTCATCGAGAAACCACCTCTATCTGTTTCTAACACGTGGGTATAGTTGCGTACATATGAGCCCTCATATCCCATCATGAATGGGAGCCTCTAAGGCAATGGAGTAATGTTGATGTTGTTACATTATGCCTGGTTGAGAGTACTAAACTGGTTTTCGATTAGGCGTCTCATCCATGGACATAACTGGAGTGGAAACATTGCTGGAGATCAGAAGGAACTTAGAGCCAAAAGAAATCAAGGTTAATGAGCGCATCAATTTTCGATTTTTGCTGAATCTGTTGTGATGTGATGGTTGAATTATATTGTTCTATGTTTTTTATGTAATGCAGATGGTGCTGGTGAATCCTAGGCTGGCAGTGATGGAGAAGTTGACTGTGACAAAATTTATAGAAAAGATTGGGAAAGAGAATGTGTTCTTGTCAGTAGAAGAAGCCGTGGAGGCATGCAGATATTCATTCAAAAGCTCAAAGCAGCGAAATGTGATTGACAATGATGAAAAATGAGTTGATGTACAAGTTGTTAGATTTGCGTAGGCTTTTTGTACCCTTTCATAATCGTACATGTAAATATATGCGTCAACTAAATATAGCCGGAGGTTCTGTTTTTTTTTTTTTTTATAAAAAAAAAAATTGTATTCTACATATATATATACACACACATACATACTATATATATAAGCGTTCTGCATGTTGTCTGACCCCTTTCCTGTTTTGTTTTATCTTTTTAGTTCCCATAGAAGTTAACAGACCCAGTATCAGACCCGTCCCTATGTAAAACATTACCTTGCATTGCCCAATCAACCTCCCCTCTTTCATGAAAGTCAATATCAATGATGAACTAACAATACATGCACAGCTTTAAACAATTGAATATATGAACCCTTTAACTCAGTCATCCAAAAATACAGAACTCTGATATCATACAACTGAAAAGTGAGGCGACTCAAAGAGGAAAAGGAGCAAGCCACAATAAAATGAACA
>AP025059.1:3340942-3379610 GCA_036186865.1 Eustoma russellianum | reverse complement strand
ACATGCACAAGTACCTGATAAAATTCAAGCATGTGGAACAGAAAATTATGACCATACATGGAAAAATGAGTTGCCACCTTCACTGTCTCAATCAGCTCAGACACTTAGCTTCAAAACGTAACAAGCAATACAACATCATTTTGTCCGATAAGGCTAGAATGCACATCTGTTTCTTCACATTGCAAATCACATATATATCATTGGCCCAAAAAAGGAAGTCACAATTTCAGCTTGAGATTGTTTGCATATGCATCAACATCTTGTGGATGTTCAACAAAGTCTGACCTCCAAAGAACCCATATCCCAATTGCCATTCCCCTCCCCGACAGTAAGCTTGTAAAATTGCTCCCCCCCTTCAACCCTACCTTATATATTGTCTCAAATAGTTTCCCACCCCACCCTCAAAAGAGAAGGGAGATAAGTGAAAAATCCTAGCTCACCCACCTGCAAATGGACTTTATAGAAGTTTCCTCTTTCCCTCTCTCATAAGCAGGCAGAACTGGCCCTTAAAATTTTTAGCCAATGAAATCTGATCAAAACAAACCAATGTAAAGGTCACTAGCTAAAACCCCTCAACCCCCAGCCTTTTGAAGATGACACAATCTTCTCTCGGAATCATATCAAACGGATGAAGTACAACTCAGCATTATCCAAATAAAAAAATCGGAAAGAAAATGAATGACAATGTGAAACTGAGACAAGTAAAATCATCGAAACAAATAAAACTTAAATTAGATTAACCAAGAAATAAGTCAAAGCTTAAACATACCAAGCTGTTGCAATTAATGCATCTGCGATTGTCAGGAAGCTTGAGCAAATTCCGAATAATCTTCTCTCTTCTCATCCTCTTTCCGACTCGCCATTGCAAACCTTACCTTCCTAATGAAATCCAATCACGGTCCGCAGATTTCACCAAACACGAAATTCAACAACTACTAGTCAAAGAATCAAACTTTCGCAATCACCAGATCTGTTAGCGGTGACCCCAATTGATTTTAACATAAGTGAATTAAATTAAGCATGGAAGTAAAACACAACTGGCAAGATCGGTGCAGTAATTGCCTTTTCTAATAGTACTAAATCTTAAAACTTCTACAGAAGAAATAAGAGAATACCCGATTGCAGGAAACGACGGCTTTGTACAGCTACACTTTGGGAGGATAGAGAGGGAGAGAGAAACAGCAAAAAATGTGGAGAGAGAATGTTGAAGAGGGTTGAGAAAATATAGGATGTTGCGCGGATACAGGGAAAGGAGATGACTAAAGAGACCGTTTGTCGGCGTCAGTGGAAGAAGATTGACGGCGTTTGGAATACACGAAGGCGGCTGAGTTTTGACTCGTGGTAATGACATCATGGTAAATAATCACAGTGTTGGTAAATATTCTTCAAATATTTTTTTCCTTTTGATGTATTAAAATATCAAATGACACCCGATGATGGCGATACATAGTATTAAAGATATAATAATTAAATAAATCACATATCATAAGATAAAATATACATGGTATATTTGGATCAAAAGGTGAAATCTCTCACCCCAGTGATCCACCGTCCCAGCCGCAAGGAGCATATGTAGATGATGCAAATCAAGAGCCCAACGGCCTTATAGATTGAGTGAGATCTTACACAGTGACTCACACAAGGTTGCCCCTGTAAACCAGTCCTTCAGCCTAGTAGCAGAGGAACACACATTATGCGTGTCCCCATAATCGAACTTTTGACCTCTATCTCAACACAAGTCCCTGGACTATGCCTTGAGGATATACATGGTATAAGGTGGAAATAAAACCGTTATGAAAATGTTTTACCCTAAAAACATTCAATAATCTGAACCTAAGGTTATATCAGAGTGTCAACTCTAATCGCTTGAACCATGTATGGTTAACTTCTTCAAAGTTTAACTATAAAATTCATTGTTGATTTATTTGTCTGGACCTTAGCTCAACATGTTAAGGCTGTAATATAAATATTTTGAGTTTAATTTATACCGTATTCTTTGTTTATTTTTCAACTGAACAATTATTCAATATGACATTAAAAGAAAAATATTTATGTCATAGGCAATTATTCTATTTTTTTTTCTCTTAATTCTATTGGTCATCCGTCAAGGAATAATCCTCTTAGTCGGGACGTTTTTCTTTTTGTAGAACATATACTCTATCGATTTAGAATTTAGATTTTGTTAATTTACTCTAAGAAGTCAAAAGTTAGATTCAAGAAACACGCACAATGTGGGTGTTCTACATTTGCTAGATCAAAGGTCTAGTTTGCGGAATGACACTTTTTGTAGGTCACTGCGTAAGCAGTGGCGGAGCCAGAAGTCCGTTCTTGGGGGCACTAATAGGCTTCGCCACAGGAATATCACCGGCCACTGTTTCGAACCGAAAAAACTGACAAAATCTTCTAGACATATTTCTGTATTATAACATAAAATACGTAAAATAAAATATATCTATCAACCAATGTACAAAAAGAATACACAACAAACAATATGCGGACCATAGTTATTAAATAAATATAGAAATATACATCAATGCACACCTATATCCTATTTGACGAGGACGAGAATGAGTTTCCAAGGGACGTAGAAAGGTTCTTCGAGATGACATTGATTGAAATTGTTGCATAATATTTTCATCTTCAATAGTGCTAAAAATTTCATGCTAAAAGTAACACAATAAACAATCCGATAGTACATCATCCCTAGCCTGTTGCGTAAATCAGTCTTGACGATATTCATTGCAGAAAAAGTTCTTTCAACACTAGCCGTTCAAACAGATAAGATCAATGCTAACTCGATAAGTTGATATACTAAATGATAGTAATTGTGATAATTTTTTCCACCATCTTCTTTGCAAGATCATCAAGATTATTCATATTACATAATATTTCATTTGATTTCATATCGACAATGTAATTGTCAAGTTGATGGTCAAGCTCCATTCGTTCCAAGGAAGTGAAGTCATATGGATATAACTCAGCAAAATGCAACAATTGACCATGATCAAAGTTTGCAAAAGAATTTGAAGGATCAAGATACATTACACATCTAAGTAAATCCGTGTTTGCCTCTGTGAAGTGTCCATCCATTTCCATAGCAATAATGTCAATCACCTAAGAATTTATATGAATAAAAATTAATTGCGATATAGACAAATTAATCATCAATGTCATATGTATCAACACAATAAAGATAAATGTAGTATCTTTATGAAGATTTCTGCACGAAAATGATGAAAGTATGTCATTGGTTCACCACCTTTACGTTTTTTTCTAGACCAGCCAATGACAACATCCTCCATATTAGACACACCAATTTCATGTATTTCACAAAACTCAAAGACTTCTTTCAACAAATTATCCCAACCAACCTCTCTATATTATTGTAAGCTTTTTTTACCCCGTTGATCATATTAAGAGCACACCCTATGTTTTGATCTCTCACTTGTAGAATCTTAGAAATTGTACTTGTCCTTCCTAAAATTTTCAACACATACTTTCCAACAAATACAAACTCAAAAGAGTCCATTATCATCAAACCCGATGCAGTATTTTGGATATCTGATTTCTCGTCATCCTCGTATTTTAGTAAGTTTTAGACACATTTTAGTCACTTAGCAGAGAATTACCGAACGCTAAATATATGTGACCATGTAACAGAGAGTTAGTGTTATGTCAAGCACTTTGAACTAAATGGTCAAAAATACAACTACACTTATCTATCTATAAAATTTTTTCGCCGACGCTGGGGGCACAGGCCCCCTTTCCCTCCGCCCTTGTGCGTAAGTCATCATCCAACTTAAGAAGCCGCTGAACTTCTGATTTGCATCATCCACAATGCTTTTTAGAGCTGAGACGCTGAAATCCTCATGAGCACAGTATGAAATTTTGCTCCAAGAATTTAGCTTTTGTGACACTATTACCACTTACGGAATCAAATGTCAACATTTCATCATCGATGTTGGAGAATCATATATTCCATGTCATTTTTCATCCTTTGCTCATATAGGATCAGCGTGTCAAAAACTATAATGGATTAATGGATCACCATTAACGATGAAACGAATCTAGAATTCCTTCTAAATATTATATGGGTGGTCTATCATACAATAGTTTGTTTATGTTCAAGATGAGACTACTTTCATGTGACATTTAGTTTGATTTGATAATCATTTTTATACTATTTTGTAATGTTGCATATACATATAGAATCGGAGGTCTCATTGGAAGCAAACTTCCTATCCCTTGAGATGGAGGTATTGTTTGTCTGCTTCTTACCCTCTTCAGACCTTAACGATAGCTTTTACTGGATATAGTTGTTGTTGTATACTATTTTGTAATGTCACATTTCCAGATGTTGAGATTTAACATCGTTAGACGTGTATTAAATATTAATACGTCTAAGTTCTACGTATACGTATTAAATATTAATACTTTACATATACGAAATAAAATTGAACATGAATTTTAAAGACGTGCTACTTAACGTTATTTCCATTTACCAGGATAGATGGACGATTTCACCATCTGAATTGTTAACTGCTAAAATGATATGTAAAATGAAAATTTAGATAAGTTAACTTTGCAATATAAAGTGATTTTTTCAATCGTCAAGCACGCATGGTATTCTAACACCTACTTGCTGAGAGCTGCTACCAAGGCTCATGTGAGACCCGTGGTTAACATGGGTGGGATCTCTTGACCCCCACTTGGGACGGTAACAAAGGGCCGCCTGGCACGTGGCAGTCCGGGGGTGGTGAGACTGACTCCCATTCAGCTTCACCACTCCTGCTGCTACGTGTCGGCCGGTCACAAAGAGGTGAGAGAGCCGACGGTCAAGGGATCCGGACCCGGTTAACATGAAGCCTTTTTCTATTGCAGTATTATTTTCACCAGTCATCCATTATCTTCACATGGACCTTCTGTACTCGGTATGCCCCTTTAACCTATTAAAATTCATTTATTTAAACGAATAATACTATCTATGCAACTAAGCTACGTGCTCCTCAATTATTAACTCCTCTGAGTACTCATTCTTCTTTCACATGTCATAAATTATTATGTCAGACAAAGTACATTTGCAAATTATTTCAGAACTTCATCGTTGTGCACCATTGATTTTGCAAGGCCAAATTTCTCTCTCGGTCCTCACCATATCGGACCGAAGAATCATGGTAGATAATATAAATCAAGATTCCAATGGTTTTTTTAGGTTGGTGAAGTCTTACACAAACTTTAAACTGAGTTTTTGGTTCAGTAACATTGAAACACCTACATTGTATGTATTTCTGGAATCGAACTTTGTACCTCTTAGAGCAAATCCTACTCAAGTAACAACTAAGTTATATCTGGTGGCAGCGCTTATGATTTTCTAGAAGAGCATAACAAGAGAAATAACCTTCCGTTCCAAAAATTTCATAGAAAATATAATCCAATGATACATTTTTGTGAATAGCCCCAAAAGTAGGGGTGTCAAACATGTCGTGTATCGTGTTTCGTGTTTCGTGTTTTTCGGGTTTCGTGTGTCAAAGTGACGTACTCATACCTTACCAGTTTGCTTCGCGTGTATGGATGCAGATACCCAAACTCGTACATATCAGGTTTCGTGTCGTGTATCGTGTATACTCACGAACTTGACAAGTACAAATATTTCAAGTCGTGACGAGTCATTTTATGTATTTTTCATGTATTTTCAGGTTTCGTATATTTTTCATGTTTGATGTACTTAAACGACTACTTACAATGTATGAAACAACAATAAGTACAGAATCAAAGGTTAAAATTAAAAATGTCGTAGACCATGAAATTAAATCACATCTTTCTAGTCACGTAAATCAAAAGAGAGGGGGGAGGAAGCAGGGTGTATGACTAATCACAAACTATTTGAGCATGAATCTTCAGCTTCTTCAGCATTACAACTGTAGTTTATTTATTTTGAGCATGAATCTGCACCATTACTGTAATCCAAATTCTATAACTCAAAATATCAATGAAGCATGTTCAACTGTCACTTTGAATTTTCTTTACGAATTCCAAAGACATAATACCCATAAAAATGTATTTTAAACGTTTTTCCGTCACAATTTCTATTTTTTCACCATTTACTCTTATCCCTTTCGCTGCTCTTGCTCAAAGGAAAAAAAAGCTAAAGGAAAAAAAATGCAAACAACGAAACCAAAAATCGTGACAATTGGTGCAGGAATGTCTGGCATCACAACAGCCCTGGGAATTCATGGATGGATGTTTGTAGCAGTGTAGCTGAAGGTGAATTTGAGCTGAATCCGTTTCTTTTTGAAAAGAAATCACCATTGCTAAATAATCATCAGAAATTTTATGAAAATAGAAAAGATAACAAGTAACCATATGCTCGTGAAGAAGTTGTCAAGATACTCACCTGGACTGTAGATCTGGTGGCGGACATGCGGAGATTGAAGAAGAAGAGAGATAGAGAGGGGGCTGACTAGTGGCTGCGGGATTTGGGGCAGGAGATTGGAGAAGAGGGAAATGGGATTTGGATTTGGGAATGGGGATTGGGATTTTGGTAATGGTGGAAGGGGGGAACCGGAGAAGGGATTAGCGATTAGGTTAGTATTTTTTTGGGAAAATTTATTTTTTTACTTTATTAATTATAAATTTTTTATTTAAAATATATTTTTAAATTTATAAATTTTTTATTTAAAATATATTTTTAAATTTATTCGGGGTATAAACGGGTAACCCGCAGGTATACCCAGATACGACCCGCCCTTAGCGGGTATCTTTCATGTGTTACCCTATTTGTACACGAAACCCCGCCAAAGTCATACCCATACCCGCGAAAATCGTATCAAGTTCGGGTCGTGTTTTTGTGTCGTGTCTGAAATTGCTAACTCTATCCAAAAGTTTGTATTATTCACTAAATCCATAAATAATCTAAATTCAAACCTCTGATAAATTTGAATCTTTACATTAAGTGTAACTGATTGTCACTATATGAGCATCCTGATATTTTTTATTGAGCCATGTCCTTATAGACGAAACGACAGACTAATAATTTATATAGGCTTTGGTGTTAGAATTTGCAAGTGTTATATATTAAAGTATAATTATAATGATATTTTTTTGGTGCAATGTTGATGTTTAAAGACCATGCTGACATGATTGTGTTATGCTAATGGATTCGTGGCATATTACAGTTATCAACATTATGCCTAAAGCTCGTTAAGGAAGTTTCATATGAGTACATAACTTAACCTAACTTAACCCTAATTTTAACTCTAACCTAACTTACCATAACTTAACCCCTAACCCTAACCCTAATCCTAACTTATTTCTAATAATCATAACTCTAACTCTAAAAATGACATGAACCTAACTCTAACCTATTTAACCCTAACCCAAACCTTAAGTCTTAAAATCATGTGTTTGTGGAAAAGCCTCAATATAAAAAATCATTCCATGGACTCGATAAGAATGCAAAATTTTCAATTATTGATACACTTACAATGCCTTGATTTAAGAGGTTTATGGTAACACTGAATATTTGGGTGCATTTGCTTGCCGCTTGAATTGTTAAATCAATAAACTTTGAAATTGTTGATGTATGGCATCCAGGATGCAGAATGACAAGGGCTCATGGCACACTTGAGAGTGTCATCCAGGTCTTGGATGCGGTTGTCAATGTCGTCTTGGACCTAAATGGTTTAGCGTCCCCACAGCAGTCTTCCAACTCCTAAAAACCACTTATTTTTTTGGACACACTGACAGTGCCGTCCATTGTGATTCTTAAACGCAACTTAAAAATGCGTCCTCAGGAATTTTTCTTGGTTCCATATTTTGGATTTTTTATACTAAAATATTTTAAAAATTTCTCGAGATATTGATACTGCATGCCCTTCCTCCTTGGGGATTGAGATCTACTCACCCCACTTTCCTCATCCCATTTGTGACCGTGCGACACATGGCACCAAAGGGGTGGTAAGGCTAGATGAGAGTCACCTGCATCTGGGATGAGATTCCTCACCGCGCGGCCCAGAACGCGACACGTGGCAGCAGTAGGGGGTGGTGAGGCTGGAAATGAGGGTTACCCTCATCCAGCCTCACCACCCCTTTTTTGCCACGTGTCGCGCGGTCACGTTTTGGCGGTGAGAGGGCAGCGGTGAGAGGATCTTATCCCCCTGCATCTAGCCTCACCACCTCCCTTTGCTGCCACGTGTCGCGCGGTCACGCGTCACCGCACCCCCTTTTTGAGGGATCCTATCCCCCTCTTTGGGTAACATTTTCTCACCTCGAATTATATTGGCAGACACATTGACCATTTGTCTTCCACTCTTTCTCAGCTGTAAATATCAAGCTCCCGGAAACTATGGACAGGCCTCTGATAATTTTCGCCGGAACCCTAACCTTTCTCTTCTTCCTCGCACACTGCTCACAACTCCCTCAGCAGCTCACTCCGAGTTAATTAGCTTCGGCTTCCCCGTCGGCCTCCTCCCCACCAACGTCAAAAACCTATAATCTCAACCGCACATCTGGAGAATTCGTTGTCAGGCTCGGCGACACATGTAAAGTGACATTGCCTCCCGATAATTACTTGGCCACCTACTCTAAGACCATTACTGGTAAGATCATGATGAGCAGGATTGCCGAGATCAATGGGATTAGTGTTAGGGCTTTCTTCAAGTGGTGGGGGATTACTGGAATTAGGTGCAACAGAGAAGATTTGACTTTTGAAGTTGGAATGGTTACAGCTAAGTACCCTGCCAAGAATTTCGATCAAAGTCCTGAGTGTGAGGGCAAACGGTCTTCTGCTTAAGGTACTTGAGTTTAATTTATTGACTGTTTCGATGTCTTTGGAAATTGGAACTTGAGATTGCGATTATCTACTGATATGTTATGATGTTGACTTCTTTATGCTTATGTATGATTGACTGAAATTTGTTTGGTATTTAAGGAGGTATCTTCAATTAGAATACATGGAGAGGAAGTGTTACACTTTGCATTTTCTATGGAATGATCTAGCATATCTGGAAGAAAAGAAATGTTAGTATGTAAGGAGTTGGTGTAACCACCTAATCGAGCATGCCGGTTAACAAGTGCTCTATGTCAGTCAATTTTTAGCTTGAAAATGACCACCCGTTATTTTTACTCTATTGTCCCACCACAATTAGCATTATCCGTTATTTTGGCTTGTTTTGTTTTATATAACAAGAGTTGTACTAAGTTATTATACTAATTTGGCGTAATAGTTATATATTGAGTCTTCTTCTGATGTGCGGTTTGTATTCGTCGTGTTAATGTAGGAAAAGGCCAGAACTTTTTCGAAGTGAAAAGAAAGATTGGAGGACTGGATGATTTAATTTAGATTATTCAAAGAAAAACTAAAAATGTTATTTAAACCAGAAGAAAGAGGAATGATATTTAAAAGTTCTTGGATTCTGGAAACCTTGTGAACATAATTTCATAATAATTTTGTTCTCTGTTTAAATAATTTCAGCATTTTTTCGATTAAAATTTGTGCTTTATCTTCTTTTGAAGGATCATTTAGTTGATATGGTTTACTTTTGTCACCAATCCGATAAATGTTCTCAAAGCTGTCTTTCTACTTTGAAACATGCTCATGTTGTTGTACTGGCCTTAGCATGACATGCATTCGATCTACCGGAGTTGGATGGTTTCTTTAATCGTGTTTGATGATTGGATTGGGTACATCCAATTACATTAGTTGCGATACGTAACTTTTGGGAGATGAGGGAAATAGTTAAGGTTCGGTGATTCTTTTTGTACTAGGATGATTCTTCTTGGAGATAGGGTTGATGGTAGCACATATGGTATCAGCTGGTTGCAAAAATGGTTAATTGTCTGATGTTCGTCAGGCTGCTGGCTTCATACTAATTTTATTGTTATTCTTATGTCGACTCATGCTTCTCTCCTAAGAGTCAAATGTGCACTCGGCTCAGACTGTGTAGTTTGATGGTTACTGAATACGACCTTCTTGTAAAACTAGATATTCAATATCCAACCAAGCTGACTGGGATTGGCCTAGTTACAGTTATAGGTTGTGAATTTCATGTGCAACTTGGTAAGGGTGGACAGAGAACTTTCTGCAGATATTATTGGTCTTTCCTGCCTTTGGTTTGCGGTTGTTTTATCTAATATTAGAGTTATAGGGTGAACTAGTGATAATCCACACTCAATAAGAGATTAAGCCTGTTGAATAAAAAAATTGTTGATACTACCTGAGCTTGTTTGGATATCACAAAGCTCTTCTTGATGACACTGGAACCCGTCTAAACTTGAGCTGTTGTGTTTTTTTTGTTATTAATGATTTTCCTTTTTCTGTTATTAAGAAAAAAGTAAAAACATAAACCGTGGCTATGGAAATCGTTTATATGAACTTTTCTTATGTAAGATGTGCTCATTGATTCCTTGCTATCTTGCTGGACGAATTTCTTCATGCTCTATTTGGGCTCCTTTACCTATGGAGCCTGAACTTGACTGAACAAAATGCACGTAGAGCAAATTTCCAAGCTCAGCTCAAGATTCTAACCAACAGTTTTGGCTCGTTTAACTCCATGGAGGATCCTTGGCAGGTCTTTATTTGATTCCCTTTTGCTTGAGAAGTATGAAATATTCCATTCTTTTGCTTATAGTTGCAAATCCAGAATTCCATGTACAAAGTTGCGCTTGCTTTTACTCGAGGATAACGTGTAAAAGGACCTTTTTGTTTCTCCTTTTCTTTTTTTCATGCCATTAGAGTGGATCTGGGTGTGGTATTCATTGTTGGCAAAATAATTCTCTTGCCTTTCCTTTCCTTTAAGTTGCTAGATATACTAAAATCCTAGTGAGTTGTATTCTTGCTTTCAGAGGTTTAGGCTACAAGCAGAATTAGTGAGTGGGATTGTTTGATGGCTTCTTTTACATGTGGTAATTCACAATGTGATTCAATTGATTGCATTGTATGTTTCAAATGATTTTAGCTTCGAACCACTCACAAAGCAAAATTTGTAATTTTTTCCCCCCTTTTGCAGGTATGATAGGATTTTCCTTGTTCTTCTATGAATAGATCCCTGAATCCTGGAGTGTGATGGCCTCCATGATTTTGGGAAAATTTAGCTGTGGTCCCTGTAGCACGAACTATGTCTGAACCTTCCAAACTGTTAATATTCGTGGAACTCTCAACATGTTCTTTTCTTGCAGGTTCTCTGCATGATATCCTCTGGTCTGTTAATGCAACTGAATAAATAATTTCTTTAGACATTGCGCAACATGGACGAGAACCATTGAATAGTGATTGTAAATAAGGTTAACATGTTGAAACGAGCAGTTCCTGCTATGTGCTGTGTATGTGCCATTAGGCTACTTAACCTGTAGAAAACTTTGATATGAAGCATTTACCTATAGTATAACTTGTTACCTTAGTAGCCTTCTGCTCTTGGAATATGTATATGTATTCCTTAATGTAAAACTCATATTTCCTTTCAACTTAAGTTTCCTTGTGGTAGATATCCTTGTCCAATATGTTTGTAATTCTGAAAGAAAACTTCTCTATATACCATTGGAGATAGGCTCCAGGGAATTCTTATATGCGATTACGATAATGCGTGTTGATTCGTTAGACTATGTTGATATGATGTAAAATCATTTGATCTAAATGTTACCTAGTTACAGAATCACAGAATTCTGCATATGTCGATTAGTAAGATTAAGGCCGATCCTGAGATAAGTGGCTATATCTTTTTCTATTTGGTGTTTATGGTGATATGCCATGACAAAGAGATTATCAGTTTGATGTGTTAAATAGGAAATAGAGCAACTTCACATGTCGTGGAATGGTACAATTATTTCATAGTCATTAAATCATTTTGTACTATGCATTATGCGTATAATACGATAATTATGACATGCACTGAATTATTCCATTAGTTGTACGTTGTTTTCCATAGATATGAATCGTCATTCTCGTTTTCTAGACGCTGTCCTTTCAATGTACATAACAACTGAGCTATGTCTACATCCTGAGCTTTATTTCTTTTCTTTTCTTCTCTCAATTGGACTAGTCAGTCCTGTACTTTTACTCTTATTCATCCATTCAGGCATAGCCACAAAAGCAACGAAATTTAGGGGGTGTTTGGTTGGGGGTTTCTTCATTAAGGCTATAGTTTTGGAGGGCCTTCAAACCTTTGGTTGTTAAAATTGGAAGTATGGATTTCGGATTGATATCTGAGTATTTGGTAATGAATATCATTTGTTTGATATATTAGCCCGTTGTCTTTCAATATTAGGAGAATGGGGGATATGAACTTGACCACTCTCAACCTACTCCGGCTGCCCCACCCACCCCCATGGTCAAAGTCCCTGCTGGTCACTATTCTGGCCAGTCAAATTTTTCTGACCAATTTTTCGGTCGTTCACTTTCGATACCCATTTCAATTCCGATATGTTTCAAACACCATTAATGTCAATCATACTCATTTCCACTTCAATACCAAACAACTATGAATTTTACGTCTAAATACGTATACTCTCAAACACATCTACTGTCATATCCATTTCGATTTTGATTCCGATACTCAAGTACGAACCAAGCGCCACCTTAGTTCAATTGGATAGATATCGAATCCAAATGATCCTAGAATGACATGTAGACATTTATCCATAACCTAGGACGAAAGCAAATAGTATAAAATAGGAGCCTTGTAGTCTGGTCAGTGGTTGTACAGGTGCCCGATTATCAAAACATTTTGGCCCTAACTTCACATGCTTCAATATATATCAAGACAACGTAAGAATACAATACACACAAACACAGCAGGATTAGTTTCTACCCACTTAATCAAAAATATAAAAGTTTTATGTGGGTCCTTGTATCATCTTTTTGTTTGACATTTTTTATTATTTACATCAGCTTATTATGTTACTAGTTTTTTCTACTCGCTCGCGAAATAATTAATATATATATTAGAGTTTTATTAGCTCAATAAAAGTTGGTTGTATTATAAAGACTTATGTTCAAGATTCTTTTTCATAAACGATCTATAAATTTTTGTGTAGACTGTAAATCCTCGTCTGGTATGCCACGATCATAGATTAAGGAAGCTTCATTTACCTAAACTTTTTAAGACTAAAATGAAAATAAAGAGTTTTTATTAGCACCTTCCATGTCTGTTCACTAAAATAATATGCAAATTTTGTAACAGTGATGCTTCCCGATGATTGTGTGATTGAGCTCCATGTGTTAGTTTTTATTCAGGTTGAGATTTGTTCCAAGACGTCAAGAGTTTGATTCCAGTGACACGTACTGTGTAGGTGTTCCACTGCTGCTAGGCTGAAGACCTGGTTTACAGGATTAGACTTTGTGTGAGTCACTTGTAAGTGCTAACCTAACTTAAGAGGCCGCTGGACTTCTGATTTACATCATCCACAATGTTCTTTGAGACTGAGACGGTGAGCTCCAGACCAGAAAATGATTTTTTTCTCCAAGATGATTTTGTGATTGATATTATAGTAAACCTCAAGTAGAGATTAGTGGGATATCCAGTAGGATATTGGTGGTGGAATCTTTGCTTTTCGACCAGTTGTAACAAAGAGAGAAAAAGGGGCTTAACATTTCGGCTAAATGTTCCCCACATGACTTTCTTTATTAGGATTCCCATGCCTCTTCAGTCTGAAACTGGCCCCATACTAGGATACCTATCTCTGCTATAGATTCCTAAATTTGGAAAAAAATGATTGGGTATTGATTCTACACCATACAGCCATTCGGGAATTTTTGGACCAAAAGTCGAAATCCTATATTCTTATATTTGGTGAAAACTTATGTAGTGACCACACAAGGTGTCTTTACAAACTAGTAGGATTGGATCACTCTTTTAAGGTGCCCCTACAAACTAGCAAAAGTTGATCGCACACACTGTGCGTGTCCCTGGATTCGAACTCTTAACCATTTTAGAGCAAATTTAAATCCGAGTACCAACTAGACTATGCCTGGGAGCACCATTTGCGATTTTTTCGTTATATCGTATATTTCTTTCAAATAAAAGTATTGTTTCTATTTCACTTATATATTTAACATAAACAACTTAGAAAATCTACTTATAAGTGGATTTCAGTTTATGCAATTGTGAGGGCAGGCCTTATAGCAACTGTTAAGGTTGCTGCTTTGTGACCTTAAGGTCACAGGTTCGAGTCGTGGAAGTAAACCTGCACAAAGTGTAGGATAAGACTGCCTACATCAGATCGCAAAGCGATCTAAGTTTTTCTCAGGTCGTGCATAAAATGCGGAAACCTAGTGTATCGAAACATCATTTCACTTTATGCACTTGTGTCTCCTTTGTCTTTCCACTACGTGAGACTTATATTCTCCATATTTTTTTTCGTTTGCTTCTTTCTTTCAGGTTATGACCTATTGTTGTATTATTTTTTGCACTTTATTATGAATTGCATTAAAAGTTCGACTTAAATTATTTTGATTAGGACCCGATTAAAAATTTTAATGGTTTGTGGTGGCGGCAGTTTATTTGATGTTGACAGAAAGTTCCAGGTATTTTTTTGAGCCATGTGAACCTTTTAAGCCTTAAACTCAACAATCAAACCATTTCGATTGTTGATTAATTATTATTATGTGTTTTTTTCCCTTATTCACAATATATTTATTCTTTTCGTCCTAACATAACTTTGTTTTTAAAAATCATATTTATATGTTAAGGTTTGACGTGACATATATTTTATCTTCCATGGTAGAGGATAAAGTGACAATGTCAATATAAAAAACTTCGGTTTAAACACCTAATTAAGTTATCATAATATTAAAGTAAGCCGTCAATATACCAAAAATTTTCAATTCATAACGAACATTTACATGATACAGACCAACCGACCAAGTCCATATAACGAGAAAGTCAGAAACAAACAACTACTGTCTCAAATTAAAAACTTATTTAATACTTATACTTCTCAAATTGTCGTTAAAATCAACATTTACTTTTACAAAATGTAGACCGTTAAAAAGATAATTTACTTATTTAACTATTTTTTATTAGATATTTTTATAAAATACATATAATAAATTTTTGATTATTTTTTACTATTTATAAAATATGAATAAAACATTTTAAGCCGTCTCTTGTCCATTTGGGAACACCCACTTGGCTTACAAAAAGTGTAACTAAAATCTCTGCAATATATTTTTCGAAATTATAACTTCGAGAAATTCGATGAAAACGTCTTTTGGGGAATGGAACTTTATGTGGAAAGCCACCCACGCCTGCTAACCTCAATGTTAGTGACGATCTTAGATATTCCAAGGGATTTATTCGAGTAACTTTAGTTTAGTTTTGATTTAATTAAATCAAATCTTAACTCGAGTAACAACTGTTAAGCAGTTTTGATTTACTTTGTTAATATTATTCCGATGGAACATAATATATGTTCGGATCTCTCTGTAAAGATGGTTTTAATGATTTTGCTTTAGTGTAAATACCTTAAAGATAATGTTTTCTTGTCCTTCAAATATGTATACAAATATTTTCATCTTGCAAATCGGCCAAATACAGACACGACCCGAACCTGACGCGATTTTCGTAGGTATGGGTATAACCTTAGCGGGTTTCGAGTACAAATCGGGTAAGACCTGAAAGATACCCGTTAAAGGCAGGTCGTGTCCGAGTATACGCGCGGGTTATCCGTTTATACATGGAATATCCGAAAATTTTAAAATATATTTTAAATAAAAAATTATAAATAAAAAAATAAAAAAATAAATTTTCTCAAAAAAATAATAACCTAATCGCTAATCCTTTTCCGGTCCCCCTCATTCCGCTATTCTCAAAATCCCAATCCTCAAATAGTTTGTGATTAGTCACACACCCCGCTTCCTCCCCCTCTCTTTTGGTTTACGTGACTAGAAAGATGAGGTTTAATTTCATGGTCTATGACATTTTTAATTTTTAACCTTTGATTCTATACTTATTGTTATTTCATACATTGCAACAATAGTGATTTAAGTACATGAAACCTGAAAAATAGACGAAACATGAAAATACCTGAAAAATACATTAAATGAGCGTACACGACTTGAAATATTTGTACTTGTCAAATTTGTGGGTATACACGATACACGACACGAAACCTGACATGTACATGTTTGGGAACCAAATCCATATACACGAAGCAAACGGTTAAGGTATATGTATGACACTTTGATACACGAAACCCGAAAAACACAAAACACGAAACATTATACACGATCTGTTTGACACCCCAATTTACGGAGTCGTAGGTTCAGTTCGATTCATTACATGTAAGAGGTTAATTATCATCCCAACAAAAATTATAATTAATTATCATCCCACCAAAAATTATATTCAAAGGAAGATCAAAATTACTTCCTTTTGGTATCTCAAAGTATCATAAAAAAACTTAAATATTCACTGTTAGTTAAATTTTGATACGGCAAACATTATTAAAGTTATCGACTGGTTCCAATCAAATTATGCAGGCTATGCATTATTAGAAACCTTCAAATAAACAAGGAAGAAAATAAATGCTTCTGGATTTCTTGCTTTTGTTACTGCAATATTTTAATTGTTATTACGTTATGGAACACTGAAATATCTTTTACCAAAACGATAAAACTGATAAGTCAATAATAGACATTTTTCGGCCGCATTTGCAACGTCAAATATGGAAAACTAAATCCTAGGGAAAAATTGCACGTTAAATGTTTGGCTATAGGTGAACTTCGTACCCTATCATATTTTGACATGCATATTGTATCACATATATAGCCATCGATCAAAAAGCAACACAAACATACCTAAATGTGTGTGTACAAACACACACAGATATATATATATATATATATATATATATATATATATATATATATATATATATAGGGGTTGTAAGTGTATTCGACTTCCGTGTTTATGCAGGGTCCGGAAAAGAGTCGGATCGCTACGTTATCTGATATACGCAGTCTTACCATGAATTTTTTTTTGTGAAAGAGACTGTTTCTGCAGCTTAAACATGTGACCTCAAGGACACAAAACAGTAACCTTAACAGTTGCTCCAATGCCCACAAACCCACACGCTCACACACACATATATATACAATATATATGTATATATACACATATATAAGTACATACATACATATACATACATACGTACATATCTATACACACGTGTGTGTGTGAATGTACATATATTTATTTATGTAGACAGACACATATATTAAAGAAATAGCAGGGAAAGGTAAGATGATATTTTTTGTGACAATGGATGTAAAAGGGGAAAAAAGAAGCGAATGTTTGTTTTTTCTCATTTGCTACTGAAAAGACAAAAACCTTTTTGTTTCAAACGTAAAACCACTTTTTGCATTAATTCATCAAATATGTACAATATTGTGAGAACCGAAAATATAAATAAAATAAAATGCTATAATTCTTTGAGAAAGTGTTCTAATAACTTCTAACTGCAATAACGAAGAGTTGATTCACTGGCCCAAATTTGAGACATTCTTGAAAATTATAGTCGTACGGACCGTATTGTTCGTGTGCTAAAATATTTTATTAATTAATTTAACATTTCTTAATGGTTACTATCAATTTCATGGAGCAGGTCAATATCAAGGAAAAGAGGGAAAGGGAATTGCAATGTCAGAAAGAAGGGCACAGCTCAAAAATAAATAAAAATAATAAGAATCATACAGACACATAATGTATATTATTTGTCATGGATTTAATAAGCGGTTCATGTCATGAGATTAGTCAGCCTAATTTCCCTTCTTTAGCTATTAGTTTATCTTACATGATCTGATCGTTATATTTCAGGAAAGGATTACATTTTTCTTCATACAACGACACAACAACAACATTACCTTATTGTCTAAAACGCTCATGCATATGACATGATATGGAGGATCAGATGTACGCAGCCATACCCATGTGTTAGAAACACAAAGTGATTGTTTCCCAATGACCTATAAAGAAAATTACGTCAAGATGTGTTATTACTTCACAATATAACATCCAATTTAGTGAGTCATTTTGTTTTATTCCATCATGTTCTAAAATCAAAAAATATTGTGTCCTTCACCCATTGAAAATGGAAATATACATTTTTCTTCCGAAAAAAACTTATAATATTTTGGAGACATTTCAAATACATTATTTCCAAAATTAAAGCATTTGATGTAAAATACATCGTATTCAATTAAATTGATATTTTTTCAAATTATGCCTTCAAAATGTACTTTCAGAACACGGAGAATGATTATTGTCATTGGTGGATTTGTTTATCCACCCATGTGCAAAGTTTTACGTGCCACATTAAACCACCATCAGTTTGCCTTACTATATAATCAGTCTAAAAATATCTATATCTATACCAATGACACATATTACGGATCAACTATCTCGATCAGCACTCCAAAACTATAATGTGTTTACGGGTTATGATTCTCTCACCATAAACCCCTCATCCCACGCGTCATCGTGAGACACGTGGCAGCAGGGGTGGATGGTGATCACCATGCACCCCTGCTACCACGTGTCGCACGATGACACATAAAGTGAGAAGAATGAAGGGCAGGAGATCCCATCCATATGTTTACGTCTAGTTACAAAATAATGAGAGTCAATTATTGTTTCTTCTCGTTTAAACAAAGAGATTTACATGTTCGTTAATTTTAGTGTATGTAGGTTAGTTGTTATGCACAAACTAGTCCGATATCTATGAAATCCTTATTTGAAGAAGATATTATCAAAATTGAATTTTCAAAATAGCGTAAATTATAGTAAGTTATTTTATAAAAGAAAATAAATGGTTGCAGCGGCAATTTAGATAGTGATACGGATGCAAAAATTTTCCTTTTATTAAATTTAGAAAATACTTTGGCGTGAGGAGATTGTTTGTTTTTTTAAGAACCTGGCGTGGAGAGATTAATCGGCAATACAAAAGCTAATTACGTAAGGAAAAAGGCATACGAATCCAAAAACATTATCTTCACATGCTAATAATACGCGTGAGAAACACGACCCCGTCGTAGAAAAGCCACGCAACCTGTGTACTTAAAACGCTTCGCCTCAACTGCTCCGCCTTTTCAACTGAACAGTGGTCCCCACGCTCTCCTCGTAGCGCGTGACCTCACCTTTTCCTCAGCTCCGAACCTCCTATAGCGTGCCGGAAAATCCAGCAAAATAAAACTGTTATCGATTATACTAATTGTTATTATTATTATTGTTGTTATTATTTTCTTCTGTCTACTGTTCAACTACGAAAACAATAAGAATGAGCTTTCCTCATAAATTCACTCGTATTTTGCTCTAAATCCTCTTGATTTCCCAGAAAGCCCTAAACTTCTGCTTTTTCGCAAGGTGAAGTTTACTATGTCCGTTATGTTTATGATACTTGATTCGTTTCTTGATTCAGTATAACTCTATTACTTGTTCAGATCTGTTGTTGTTTTTGCATGGACTGCGAATAATTTGGTTTCTATTTTGGCGAAAATTTGCTTTCTTTGTCTATGGTTTGAGGAAATCTTCCGGTTTTTATCTTATCTTCTGTCAGAAATCTATTGCAATATTAGGATGATGAGATTGTTTTGAGCCTTAGGAGGAAAGTGCCAGCTAAAGTTAGGATTTGGGTTGAGGACAATGCATGGACTTAAGTATGTGGATTTGATGCCAAATGTGCTTTGTTATCTTGATTTTGGATGGTTAATGTCTGCAGGTCTTTTTGAGTTTAGTATTCTTTTTTAGTTTGGTTGAAGATAAAATTTATTGAATAGAATAGATACATTGTTCACTTGATGGGAAACGGAAATGCCTTTGGTAAATGTTTCCACTTTGTTGATATGAACTCTCCTTGCATGTGGATTTTTTATTTAAATTTTATGACTAATTAATTTTCTTGAAATTAATTCATAGCATTTGAGTCCTGTCTCTGGCGGCAGGTTATTTTAGTTTGTTATGATCAATTTGGTCCTACATTGTCTCAGATCATAGTGAGGTCGTATCAAAGCAGAATTTTGTTTTATGGATCCAGAGGACAAAAGCCTAGCTAAAGGTGAGAAAATCTGTGAACTTTGGTTTCTATCCCGAACTGTAACATCCTTGTCATTTTAAGGATCATCATGATGAAACTACAACTGCATCTTTGCAGGAGGAAATTTATCCAATTTTTAAGGAACCCATTGTTTCTTTACCTTTATTGTGGTTACGGTATCCATGTCTTTCAGTATTCATGATTGCTTTTAGTAGATGTTTATGATTAAACCAAAGTCACCAGCTTCTGTTTATCCAGGTTTCGGAAATTACTAATTCATCTTATCTCCTCTCAATAATGATTTAACTCTAGTAATATTTGACTAATTTCGCATAGAATCCTAAGCTCAAGCGTATGAATGTTGGGACATATTATTGCGCTTTCCCTCTTGAGAAAACTACCTATGTAGGTCCTTGATTGCAGCCAGCCTTGGGGTTCTCCTTTTTTTTTGTTTTTGTTTTTTGAATTGTCTAATAAACCATAAGATATCACTCTGTTGGTAGTTACAGTTTGTATCAGTCTTCTACAACAACAACATTAACTCATTGCCTTATAGGCTCCCGCCTATAGCGAGGTAAGGGGAGTCGGATGTATGCAACCTTACCCATGTGTTAGAAACACACACATGTTGTTTCTGGATGACCCATAAAGAAAATTGCGTTAAGTTGCTTGATCGACTGTTACTTCTCAATACAAGAAGCGCAACCAATTTTGTGAGCCTTTTTTTTTATAAGTACTAATTTAGTGAGTCATTCAACATTGTGGCATCTAATGCTTGTTGATTTGGTCTATGTATATGCTTACGTGCTTACTCTTGTACACATCATTGGTGTACAAGGCATCCTTGACTTATCTATCTTTATTTTTGGCAAAGAAGTATGTAGCAATGTGTACTAGGAGCATTTTTCAATGAATTGGTATTTGCTACATTTCTCTGTTTTCTTTAAATGTCCCATTCAGGTTTCCTCAGTATATTACAGTTTCTAGTTGTTTGCACTTCTGCATTTGAGGAGGATATAATATAGGATTGCGTAATATAGTCGGATGATACATATAGCTGACCCCATCTCGTGGGAGTAAAGCTTGTGTGTTGTTGTTTGCATTTTCCTTTTTCAAAAGAAATCTCCATTCCTTGCTTGCTTTAGCGTACAGACGTAGCCTTTCTTCACAAACTAATCAAGCTTGTCTGCAAATAGCATATGGCATGACTTTTCACTCAACTATTCTGAGGGTTTTTCTGTAACACATTTCCCGTTCAAGGATTCTCCAATTATGGATAGTCACTTTATCTAATTTGAATTTGTGGTTGTCTAGTCACAATGATACCTTTGTGAACTATTTAAACTTTCAAGGTTTCAATTTTTATTGCTGTAGAAAGTGGGACTTTATAACGCAAGAAAGAGGAACAACTTCAGTGAGAATAAGGATAAGCCTATAGGTTTTTGTGAGTTAGAACTGCCCCCTCTTTGTTGTTCTTTTTTTTTGTGGATTAAATGCAAATTTACATTAACCAAAGGAAATCAGTGCATCCGCGGGATGTAAATCATACAAAAGCCGCTAACATATTAGGCTATACGCAACCTCAATACAAAAGACCCTAACATATTGTTTTTCTCTTCTTCTTTGCAGAGTAAGTTGTTTCATTGTGCTTTGCTGTTAGTATCTTAATGCCCTCATACTCTTAAACATACCAAAGGATGGTTTGGCAATCTTTTATGGAAAAAGATGATCGTATTGATAGTAACGTTTGTGTTTCTGTTTTGTGTATAAATGTATAACTTGATCTTCTTTCTCCAACAACTTAAACTTTTAGATTGAGATGGCAATTTGACATGGTACCAGAGGAGGCGATTTTGGATTTGAATCTTGTTAATCCACTTCTTGAAAATTCGTACTACTGCTAGTGTCTTCCATTGCTGATGTTACTGTTGTTGTACGTGCGGTAATTGGGGGGGGCTTGATGACTGTATAAATGTATGAATTACTCTTCTCTCTTACAACTTAAGCTTTTAGATCAGATAATAACATAACATATGCTGAAAAAGGTCTGCTCCCGGAGTAGATAATTGTTGGTTTTACCCAGTCATGCTTCGGTATCATTAAGTACATGTCAATAGTGCCATGTCTATGATACAACTGATTCTAAAGTTTGCGTTCGTGTTGATGACATTGATGAAGTAATGTCTTGACCAACGCTTTAATCTGGAGTTTAGACATTTGGAAGTTAGCTGCTGTTATCAGATTCGTTGGGCATCATGAAATGTTCGCCTGGGCTTTTCCTGTTTTATATCTGCATTTGAGTTTAAATGGTCAAAATGGAACAGATTGAAGTCTTTACTATCTATCCAGGTGATGAATTTTACAATTGCAGTAGCATTTCTTTTGATAAAACTCTGCAGCCGTAAATTATATTATTATTATTACATCAAACGAGTGGCAAGGTGGAAAATGGGTGAGAGGCAAACTAGAGGGAGTAGAATTTATATAAACGGATCCATTTTAAACATGGGCTACTTTACAGCTGTCCTGGAGCAAGAAGGGAGAATTTAGTGGCACCATAAGTGCTAGATGCTTGGATGCCAGATGTGCATTTGACCTCACATTTATATGTGAGACTCCACCTCGACCTTGTGCATTAGTTGCGCTAAGTTTCCTCTAGGATCACTATAAGTTTATTTGGGAAGATATCTTCAAAGATCTGCTTGGATATAAGCACAATTTGAATGTTGGGAATAGGGCATCTTTCTAAACTTATGATTTCCATTAAGTGCTTTGAGCCAAAAGCAGAAGGTGAATATTCTCATCGGTTGACTATGGCAAGGTTGTTACTAAAAGATCTTGCAAAACGTAACTGATTTTTTGCATATGACTTGAGTGGATACATGTCAAACCTGAAGTATGCTTATATGGAAGTTTGCCACTATTATATGCATGCGATCACCTGAAAATTTTTCGTCGATCTTTGGAAATGCATTATCAGAAACCACTTGAAAGGGAAATTAAGAGCAATCTGATGTTACGGATGAAGTTACTGAAATGAACAGAGGGATTGGTTTTTGAACTCTGTTGCTTTCAGATCTGACAAAACACCTGCTTATTGTAGATCTTTGCATATCTCACTCAATCATTTTCTTAACAGTAAGTTTTTCGAGGCCATGTTTCAGGTGAGTATGAGATTATGAATTCTCCCTGTAATTTGAAACTTGAGCAGGACGCCAGTTGTGATTACTCCATATGGCACTGGTAATTAGGTTAACTTTTACAATTTTTTGTACTTAACAGGACTTGTTGAAAGAATTTTTTTTTTCCCATCCGTTCTTTCAGCAACATCTATTGGTATAAAGGCAGCTTATGAATTAAGATTTTGGTATTCAAACTTGCCAAAAAATCTAGTCAACTTTTGGATTGTGTCAATGAAAATTTTTTTTTGTTGCTAATATCCGAACATAATATATCTTCTATATTTGTAATTTAGCATGCAAATAAGCTGTTCTCTCTCCTTGCTTCTTCTGCTGTACGTCTGAGTTATTAAACTTGGTATAATACTAGCATATTTTTATTTATGGAGCCATCTTCAGTTAAGCCCTATGCTTTACTTTTCATTGCATTTTGTTGGATCTGTTATAATGGTAGGAGCATGTAAACTTTCAAGCTACCCTCAAGGTATCAATGTTTTGCAAATTTGCTTTAGTGCCTGGAATAATTTTGCCTTTTGGTTAGTTAGGAGATCTTGATTGCTCTCCTTAAAGAGTTTGTTGGTGCACACTATCTTGTGTGAATTTGGCCTTTTCTTTTATTAGTATGATTTAGTATTTGAGGTTTGGCAAAGAAGGGAACTGTAAAAAGTCATGGTCATGTTTTGTGGTCGCCAAGCATTGTTCGTTCTCTGTTACTTAGTGATGATAAAAGGGTTAGAAGCTGAAGGAATTTGAATCCAGGATTTCTACATGATTACTTTCTACTTGTCTCCTAGTATTTTTTATTCTACTTTGCTTACCTTCATTTCATAGCCTAACATACTGCATTGATGAATATTTTATGGCCAGCCTCTGGTATTCAAAGTCTTTCCTCTAGTGTGCAAAGCACTCCTGACAAGAACGGGCACTCAGAAGATGATTCAAGAAGCCCAAAATTGCGTAAAGAGTTTTTAAAATCCGGTTCAAAGGAGGACATTTTCCGTACTTCCTTGGATAAATACAAAAAATTATCAGCTTCAAAGGGAAAAATGGCCGAACAAGTTTCAAAGCTTAGCAAAAAAAATACGAAAAACCAGGAACTAAAGAAAGCAGCTGCTTGTGCAAAGGAGCAACCTTTGAAAAAGCAAAGTAGGAAGGGTGAAAACCCTGTCCGAATTCCACCTGCTACCGAGCAATGTTCTGATTTTAACTGTTCTAGTTCATGGATCTGCAAAAATTCTGCGTGTAGAGCCTCTCTTTCTATTGATGACACATTTTGCAGGCGTTGTTCTTGTTGCATTTGTCACTTGTTTGACGACAACAAGGATCCAAGTCTTTGGTTGGAATGTTCATCTGAATCGGGCCAGGGAGATTACTGTGGCTTATCTTGCCATATGGAGTGTGCCCTGCAACGTGGAAAGGTGGGAGTGGTTGATCTTGGCCAGTTAATGCAACTGGATGGAAGCTATTGTTGTGCTGCTTGTGGTAAAGTTTCAGGAATACTTGGGTAAGTTCCTCTTTCTAATCTACGTACATTGTAGACTAAGTTGGAATATTCTATATCATGTTGTATCAATATAATACATTCTTATACTCCTCTATACAAGCCCAAGTAACTTCCAGGAGCATAACAATTATGCTGGAATTATTCTCTTTGCACCTCTTCAGCTTCAATCTTACTTCCAAACAAGTCTTTTGCTCATCTGAGCTTGGCAGCCATGTTCACTCTTCCACCTAGCAATGTCCTTCTGTCGCTAAAATTACTTTTGGAGCCCATAATTATAATGTCTAATACAAAGGTTTGAGGAGTGAGTTCGCTGTTGGTCATTTTTCAGCTTATAGCTGCATTGCTGGTTGTTTGCATTTTCTCTCTCTCTCTCTCTCTCTCTCTCTCTCTCTCTCTCTCTCTCTCTCTCTTGATAATAGGCTGAATTTTTCTTAATATTTACAGTTATAGGTAAAATAAAGTGTAAAAGAAATTACAAAAGAAAAAAGTGTAAAAGAAGGTGGTGCACTCATTTGGATACTGCATGGTCCTCAAGTTGTATATTCTAACCCCGATTCGTCCTTCAATCTGTAGATGCTGGAAGAAGCAGTTAAGTGTAGCAAGGGATGCACGTAGAGTTGATATCCTCTGTTACCGGATATTATTGTGTCATCGGCTGCTGGATGGAACTACCAAATTTAAAGAACTACATGAAATCATTGAAGAAGCCAAGTCAAAGTTAGAGTCAGAGGTTGGCCCTATTGATGGAGTTTCTGCCAAGATGGCACGTGGAATTGTAAGCAGACTTTCGATTGCTGGTAGTATACAGACACTATGTTCCCTGGCTATTGAGAAAGCTGAAGAATGGCTTGACACAAGGTCTAGTACAACCAGTAACCACAAAGGTGCCAGCTGATGCATGGTTCAATCAAATTGCAATTTGATAAACATATTATGAACGCTTAGTGACTAGATCCTGTTTTCTTGTTTCTGATTTTGCAGATGGTTCACTGCCAGCAGCTTGCAGATTCTTCTTTGAGGAAGTAACATCGACTTCCGTTGTAATTGTGTTACTAGAAATATCTAATGCATCATCTAGTGAGGTCAAGGGCTATAAGCTCTGGTACTGTAGGACTAGAGAAGAGACTTATACAACAGACCCTGTTTCTGAGTTTCCTAGAGCTCAAAGAAGGATTTTGATATCGAATCTGCTACCTTGTACAGAATATTCCTTCCGCATTGTATCTTACATGGAGGAAGGTGACGTAGGTCATTCTGAGGCCAGGTGCTTCACTAAGAGCAGAGAACTACTTGCCAAACATCCCAACTCATCTCCAGTTAATAACAGGAAGGATAATCCAGCTACTGGTGACTGCTCTACTTCTGAGATGGATGAGAGAAATCCGACAGCTGTTGAATCTGACTCCGGGTTCAAGGTCCGGGACCTGGGGAAGATATTTAGATTTGCTTGGGCTCAACAACATGGTTGTTTTGAGGGATTGTTTGATGCAGATGCAGTGAAATGCTGTGGAGTCAGTAAAGCCATCAAACCAGAAACTACACGAGAAGATATCCCGCCTGTCTCTCGTGAACTTGACTTGAATGTTGCTTCAGTTCCTGATCTAAATGAAGAATTGACTCCAATCGAGTTGTCTAGAGACGAAGATGATGGGTGCACTTTGGTGCATACTGTTGAGGCAGACGATGATGTAGTCTCACGAGACATAGGCAAGAATGGGGTGGCAAGATCACATGGTAGTGGGGACTCGCCGAACTGGAAGCATGGGCAGAAAGGAGAGGTGCCTGCAGTTGAATCATATGGTGAAGCATGCCGGAAGAGAGCAGCTAGCGCCCTTGGAGATCCGCATGATTGTGATAGTACCCTTATCAATGGCTCACCAGTCCAAGTTCGCAATGGATCAGGTTGTTTGGACGAAAACTTTGAGTATTGTGTGAAGATCATTAGATGGTTGGAGTGTGAGGGTTACATAGAAAAGGAGTTCAGACTGAAGTTGCTGACCTGGTTCAGCTTAAGATCATCAGAGCAGGAACGACGCGTTGTGAACACCTTCATTCAAACTCTTATCGACGATCCAAATAGCTTGGCAGGACAGTTGGTGGATTCCTTTTCAGATATATTATCAAGCAAGAAACAAAAGAATGGTTTCTGTGGCAAGCTTTGGCATTGACGTATGGCTGAATTAATTAACTTCACAATTTATCAATTATTCTTGATAAGTTATTGCTGATCATCATCTTTACATTCCATTGTAGATGCAATTGTTTCCTAATCAGGTATTCATTCATTATAGAGGACAAAGATGGTGCAGCGACAAGATTTCAGATTTCTATTTGCTTGACAAATCTCAGTTTTCTACACAAGGGTAGTCCTAGCCTGAAGGAGATATCATAGTGTAGCAGCATTCTCCAGCTTCTGAATCCTTGCAACTTCGTAATTCAATTCTTACTGAATTCTGTCGGCAGTAATTTATTTTAAACAGTTGGGCTAAATAAAAAGAACCCCTTGTTTTGGAAATTTTCCTCGTGTTATTTTTGTTGTTAAGGTGAGTTTGATTGCATAATCATATGGAGGTGTAGACAGCTTAAGGCAGCAGACTGAAAGTCGTCAGGTGGAATGTGTTGATCTCAAAAGTTCGTATGACTTTTTTATGTGTGGGATTTCAAATAAAATACACTTGTACGGGCTTACTTAAGATGGATAGTCCTCGATAAGGGACAGGACGATACAAGTCCAAGAGCCTATAGATACAAACACTACAGAAACTGGACGGTACAAGTCCAAGAACCAGAGGAAGCGTAGAACCAGTAGCTGGATTTGAATCTGTTGGTCACAGCTTCTTCTTCTTCTTTTTTTTTTTTTACAGAATACAACAATAACATTACCCCATTGCCTTAGAGACTTCTGCCTATGACGAGATATGGAAGGTCGGATGTACGCAACACACATATGTTGTTTTCCGGTGACTCATAATGATGCGTCAAGTTGTGTTACTTCACAATATAAGAAGCATAGCCAATTTAGTGAATCATTTTGTTTTATTCCATCATATTCCAAAATCAAGGAAGAGTATGTCGTTGGCTTCATTGGAAATGGAAATCTTTTACAGAATAAAAAAGATAAAATTGTAGAAAGTGACATTTTGCTCAAGATAGATGAAGGAATCTATATTAAAGAACAAAGTTCATGCGCATACCATATATATATATATATATATATATATATATATATATATATATATATATATATATATATTACATATTAATGCTAATATTATTTTTTGCCTTTGTAAACCAAATAGTAATTGAAATATGGTTGGATAGTAAAACAGTTGCATATTGTTCAAGTCAAACTATATTTCGGTTAAGGTGACCGAAATAATACTTGCGAGTAATCAACAATATGATCGGCACCTGAAATAACTAATACTTATATCGGAAAGGGGAAAGAGAAGAGATCCGGACCGTTGGTTGTGGCGCGAGGGAGGCTGAAGGTTATGCTGTCACGGATTAGATTCTGGAGTGACGTGGCATCACCACCTGAGCCTCACGTTTAACATACTCCCTACCTCCAATCTTCTCCAAGGCTTATCCCCTCCGTCCCTCACCACTCACTGAAGCTCCGAACACGCAAGAAATGACGTCTCTTCAAGCTTCATCTTTTCCGGCTCTCACATTCCGATTCTTCTCATCACAATCCAAAGAAGTATCAGGTGACTGGCGTTTCTTCCTCCTCCTCCTCCTCCTCCTTCTCCTTATTCAACTGGTTGCATTTTATGTATCGTCTTTCCGGTGATTTTTGACGTTGGCAGCTACCTCTTTTTTCCTCCCCAAAAGCCATGTCAAAGGCAAGCGAATGTTTTACAACCGTTCAGCTTTGTTCCCCATTGTTCCTCATGCCTCTGCTTCTTCTACTGAAGGTGAATTGCTTACCCTTGTATGAGAACCTTTTGGTGCTATCAAGTCAATGCCTAAATTTTATGGTTGAGAATTAAGGAATGAGGATTTTGCTAGTGTACCCGTTGCATGATTGGACTAGGTGTTCAGCCGCCATATTCTCCATCTCCTCCAGTGTCTTCCCATGTAGAAACGCGTATATTTCGTCTATATATGTTTATACCTAACTAGTGAGGGACTGTACGTGCAATTGGGATAAACGAGCAACTAAAATAATCATAGCCTGGTATAATACCTACGTCATGGACCGGTTATTTAAGGCTTATATAAGATAGGTAGTGTAACAATCGGTACCTTTAACCTAGGGAATCTGAATTAAGAGTAAAAATGTCAATTAGAAGTTGGTGAAAATGAAAATTGGAGGTAACATTTTCCGTTTGCTTTTGCATATTAAGCAACAAAATTGTTCACTAGTTACTCGTGTCATCTTGATCCATGACTAAATAAACAAATTTCTGCTACAAAATTCATCAATCTCAAGTTTATCTGCACTCAATAATCTCAAGTGTTTCTGAGTCTGACACATTGAAAAATTGCAGCAGCTTCTTCTACAATGTCCTCTCGAACTGCTGAGGCTGACGTATTAAAGGCTTTATCCCAGATCATTGACCCAGATTTTGGGACAGATATTGTCTCTTGTGGTTTTGTCAAGGATCTTTGTGTCAATGAGGCTGCTGGAGAGGTATTTTAACTATAGATCGATAAGTTCTGCAACATTTTGGCTTCTTAGTTTGTGCTTTAATTTCATCGTCCTTGCTATTGATTCAGGTTTCATTTCGACTAGAACTGACGACGCCTGCATGTCCAATCAAGGACATGGTAAATGAAACCAATCACCACTGTTTGATCAGGCATTGATTTGTATATAAAGTGGTACATACTGTCGATTAATGCTTTGATTTTTCAATTTTCTTCAGCTCAATCTCGTCAATCTTGTACATAGACTGAAACAATATGTTGAATGTCTCTCGGCTTGCTATCCACTAAAATTATTTTACTTGCCAGAGCTTCCACTTCGATGTTTTAACGTAGTGCAGGTTTATATTCTTGCAGTTTGAGCAGCAGGGCAATGAGGTGGTGGCAGCACTTCCCTGGGTCAAGAAAGTAAATGTTACAATGTCTGCTCAACCAGCGAAGCCTATTTATGCTGGCGAACTGCCAATGGGTTTGCAGACAGTATCTAATGTCGTTGCTGTTTCAAGTTGTAAGGTAGTGAATTATATTCCTCTAGGAGGTTTTGGTACCCTATGCAACGAGTCTGTTCAGAGATGCAACTTTTGCTTCATGTTTAAGGTTCCGTCCATCCAGAGCTCATGTGCTGTCATTTCCAGCATGTTTTTCCTGTTTCCTCTTTCCAATATATGGAATGGTATGGAATCACTATATGTCTGACCAGGGTACATTTCTCGAGTATTTGTATAAATTGTTTGGTCAAATTGCTTCTTATGAATAGGGACAGGCCTAGAAGCTAGTGTTTAATTGGTAAAGTTTTGATACTAGCAGACATTGTTAATCTCATTTGAATATTATTATCAGTTGATTAATTTTATCTTTTTACTTGAATTCTCCTTTCCTTTTGAGTTCTTTCATTACTTCAAAAATTGTAGGGAGGTGTTGGAAAATCAACAGTTGCAGTGAATCTTGCTTATACTTTGGCTGGCATGGGTGCTAGAGTCGGCCTTTTTGATGCAGATATTTATGGACCCAGTTTGCCAACTATGGTCTCCCCTGAAAACAGGCTTCTTGTAATGGTAATTGTCCAGTTCTTGGAGAGAAATTACTGCAATCTTGTTGGCTTATGTTATAACGAGAATGCCATTGCATAGAACCCAGAGAAGAAAACAATCATACCAATTGAATACTTGAGTGTTAAGTTGGTATCATTTGGATTTGCTGGTCAAGGACGTGCAATAATGCGAGGACCAATGGTTTCTGGGGTCATTAACCAACTACTGACCACTACAGAATGGTACGACATCTGGTAGACTGGATTGCTCTTTAGTGATTCATCATTATTTCTTCCTTTCGATTTGCTCCCTTTTTTTTCTTTCCTTGCTCGCAACAGGGTGTTTGTTTACTGCTTATCTTCATGCTTGATTTCCTTGATTTTTTTGCTTTCTTTTACTAAATGGAGTCCCTCATTTGGTGATTAAGTTTCTTAAGTAATTTTAAAAGAATATCATATTCTCGGTTAGATATATGTGATCTATAAGTCCTTAGGTACCTTTTGAATCCATCCTGCTTGCTTGTACTTGTCGGATGATGTTTAGGAAGTAGTGAACAAAGTTTGTGAGCCAATGCTCAATTTGTTCTTACATTCATTAATTTTTCTTTTTTTTGGTGAGATTAGTAAGATAGTTTAAGACTGATATTGTACCAACCAATTGTGTGGAATTCTTGAAATGATGCAGGGGTGAACTAGATTACCTTATTGTTGATATGCCTCCTGGAACTGGTGATATTCAACTCACATTATGCCAGGTGTTAGTTCAAATATTACTGTGGATGAATTGTCAATTTCAGTAGCATATCTGATTATTTGCTTCTCCTGAAAATATGACGTTTGCCTCTTTGTTGGCTTGTATTCCAGGTTGTTCCTCTGACTGCAGCAGTCATTGTCACTACGCCGCAGAAGCTGGCTTTTATTGACGTTGCTAAGGGAGTCCGCATGTTTTCCAAGCTTAAGGTTTGCTCCTAGTATGCTCGTTACTGCCATTTTTTGCAAATGTTGCAACTCGCATGCTTAACTACTCCTTCATCCATAAATGTACATGCTGTTTGCCATGATCGTGACTGACTGCCATTATATAACTTCTGGTGGATATGCATCATGGCAGGTCCCTTGTATCGCTGTCGTTGAGAATATGTGTCACTTTGATGCTGATGGAAAGCGGTATTACCCATTTGGCAGGGGTTCTGGCTCTCAGGTTTTCCGTGTCCAAGATCTGTTATTCATTTTCTCAGTTTAACATGTTAAGAAGACGGAAATATGCCAAAAGTCAAAAGACATCTTCCATAACAAAGGCACATCCGTTTATTCATGAAGAGAAGTACTTGAATATGCTCCTGGAACTATGTCCTGAGATGCAAAATCTTAGTTGTTCTTTGTTCCCTTCATGTGCAGGTTGTCGAGCAGTTTGGGATCCCCCATCTTTTTGATCTTCCTATTAGACCAAGTGTAAGTTCTAATTCCTTGTAATTCAGAAACTAAAGGACGTCCTCTGACCACATTGGAGTGAACGGTTGCTATCAATTCTGTATGTCTGTAAACATGATAATTGTCATTATCCTATGGAGATTAGCTGTCAAATATGTCTGGTCTTTGGACCTTAAACACAATATATATCAAGATAAATTATAGTATTGTTAATCATGGTTCACTTGGTATCAGATAAGTCTTTGCATGCTTGTTCTAAGCCTCGGCTCTGGGAATAGCCACACTTTGTTTTCTTGGCGATTTGCACCATAACTATGCAAGCCGTAGTGGCAATCTAAACATACATGAAACATCCCCACTCAGTATCAACTATCAAAAGAAACTTCTTATGCTCTCTTCTATTTTGAACATATAAAACAGCTATCTGCTTCTGGTGATAGCGGGGTGCCTGAAGTTGTTGCTGATCCCCAAGGTGAAGTTGCCAGCACCTTTCAAGACTTAGGTGTCTGTGTTGTTCAACAGTGTGCCAAGATCCGGCAACAAGGTAAGTTATATTTTGTTAAGAACCTGGTGTAGCATTGCTTGGAGTAATACATGTGTTAAATGATTGCCACTTGAGTACATGATTGTGAGCCAGGGGTTTCCAGTTTCTGAATTTTCTTGAACTCAAATTAACAAGCTTTTTCAAAATTTGTTTGACAATGTTATGAGAACTTTTTAATATAAATATTATGAAGTTATTTCTAGAATAGAGCTCTTCATTTCGAAGGACTTGAAACATTTATATCTACTCATCTCCTAGTTTGTTTGGATGCAGTTGGCTGTGAGCTAATTTTTCTTTTTTGGGTAAAGTCGTTACTTTATGTGGATGAGTCCTTGGTAACAATAACTGCTCTTCTTTAATTTCAGTGTCAACCGCTGTAACTTATGATAAGTTGATGAAGGCAATCAGGGTGAAAGTTCCTGAATCAAATGAAGAATTCTATTTGCATCCTGCAACTGTAAGACGTAATGATCGCTCGGCCCAAAGTGTGGTACGGTTAAAAATCATTTGAAAGATATGCTTTGCATCTTTTCCGTTACTAATAATAGATTAATGATCATGATTGTATAAATCCGTGCTAGTTGTTTTATGTTAAAAGCATTTTTACTGGCACACATGCAAATACTATGGCGGGCCCGTGCTGCCCACACAAATTCTTAATACTTCTGTACTGCTACATTTGTTGTTTTAGGGGGGGGGGGGGGAGCAAGCTGTCCACATTAATCCTCAATCTTTTGTCTGCTTAAGTTTTCTTTCCCGGTTAATTGAAATATGTCCTTAATAGCTGTAAAAATAAAATATCTGGCACTCATTAGCAAATTTTAGGACTACTATACCTGCAGAATTTTGTTCATTTTCACTCTCTTTTTCTCTTTATCTTTATTTCTTTTGTGTCGCTTTGGTTTGAAGTTTTACTACTCAATTAAAGGTGCAGTCTGTTTAGTAAGCCAAATAAGTGTAGGTTTGAGTGACGGATTTTCCTCAAATTGAAGATGATACTATCTGCTTAACTGCATTCAAATGAAGAAGAATTCTTTCATGTACTTTCTACTAGATCATGTTAGTCTTACCCTTGCTTTCTCTAGATCTGAATTTTGTTTACTGCCTCATATCTTATGGCAGTCCTTCACTTATAATTATTTTGGACAAAGAATTCTGGCATATACTTCATCTCATGGTTATCTTCCCTTCATATGCTTCAGAGAGTAATTGATCTTTTGCCAAGAATCTGTACATAATGATGTGTTTGGATGTGGTCTTTGAAGCCTGTTTCACACGAACAAGGATGTGCCAAGCAGCATAATAAGGTTGAGGACTTAAAAGATATTATCGTTAGATGGATGACCATTTCTCTATGTGAATGGCACTGATAAGTTGATTAAATTAAAAAAAAATTGAGTTACGGATAGCTAAAACCTGTAAAGACGACTTTCAATCTCCTCATCCCTGATTTTAACACTGACCTTAGCTATGACTCGTTCAAGCATGCTTTGGGGACTGAATTATCTCATATAATATTTGATTTCTGATGGTTCCCTTTCCCTTCCGTTTACTTATATAGTACTCAATGTTCCCTTAAAGAACCTTAAGAGCTTAATAATTTGTTTGCATTTGGTTTGCAGAAAAGTCTTCATAACAAATGAAAGCTTCGATGAAGTGTGACAAGTGAGGACTTCAAATTTGAAGTCATTGAATGAATTGTTCATACCTCATGTGGGGATAGCGAGAATATGTATTATCACTTTCAAACTCGTCATCCCCATCTCTGACTTTATCTAACAAAAGTTGACCTTGCGCAGGGTGTAGTTAATCGTCTTATGTCACGAATTTTTATTTTTCTGGTGCAGCATATTCGAGAAGTAGGAGAAAATGTTGGAAATACTGAAATATTTCTGTTCCTAGGCTTCCACTCCATAGGTTTCTGGCTTCAGAAACAATTTCCATTGCAACAGCCTTATGCAGTTTGTCTATAAGATAAAATGATTAATGGTCATTGACAATTGCTAAAGCTATTCAGACACGGTAGAATGGTCCTCATCTGTATTTCAGAAAAAAAGGCTTCTTGTCCCTACATACATATACACTTATCTTTGCTCCTCAAAAACATTAGTTTATAGTGCCCAATGATTTGATGGCTCCATGGGTTTCTTAGGAGAAGTGAGTTAAATTGCATCTCAAGTACTCCCTTTTCTCTAAAACTACGAAATTGGAGTTTTAGTGGAGAATGCCTGATATTTAGCAAACAAGGATAGGCATACATACATACGTGCTTACGGAGGAAAAAAAAGGACATGCATACATATGTATATGTATACTATGGGAGTTTTTTGTTTGTATGTATGTCCGTATGTAGATACCTATTTATGTGCGTCTATTTCCATATACATTCACATGTTTATATATACGTATGCAAACCGACATGTATGTACATAGACAGGCAAACGAACGCGGACATATATATACACCTTTACCTGTGAGCATGTCTTTTCAGGAATTTAATGTAGCATCAACCTGTATCCCTTTCAAATTGTATCTATGAATGCATGTCTGTCAATAGTGTTTCTATGTGGCTGAATTGTTCTTATGTATTAGATTATTTTTGGAAGGAGTTCCGGAGATCTACTTTCAATTCTTTATATATGTGTATCTGTATTTATGCATGTGCACGCATGTGTTTGTGTGTGCGTGTTCACGAACTAATTGGAGTGTCAAACTGCATCTCTCATTAAGCATGCGCTTTGTGTGTGTTTGTATACACACACACGCGCAAATACGTCCGTGTGTATGTGTGTTTTCATGAACTAAGTGTGTGTCTAACTGCAACTCATCAAGTATGTAATTACTTTTGAAAACGCTTCTTAAACACCATTGCTGTTTATAAGAGAATTATTTTCTATGAGAATAGAGCTCTAGTATGTCGCTTCTCACTTTTAGTCTCTCTGTCCCTTAGTTTTTAGTCCATCTCTCTTATTTAATTAGGAAGCAGGGGCAGAAACCTTTGAGGAAATCTGTCTCCTCTATTTTTCTAATTTGAACGGCCTACATTGTTTTCCAGAACGGCTTAAGGGTAGATGTAATGTATGATGACTGTGAGCTAGATTTAAAGGAAACCTCTCTTCCTCCTTGTGGGGTGGTCAGATTGACAGCGACATATTGCAGAAGGTGGTTCAATCTTTGACATTGTAAACCCTGCTTGTAGTTTTTTATGAAGCAAACACGGTACTTTTTTTTTTCCCCTTTTTAAGTTTGCCTGAAAGCAAGTCACGTATGATATTAGATATTGATGTCACTAAGCAAATAGATCAACTTTTTGGAGAAACAACCGAAAACGAAAGTATTATTTTCAGTTTGATGATGGCATCATGGAGACCAAACAAAAAAGTGCTTTTCCATGTAGCTCTAGGGTGCATGATTGCCAGTATTTTAATCTGGTGATGCAAAACTGAGAAGTGCCGATTTGGCTTACAGAGGGAGAGAGAGTACATGATTCATTGAGATTATTGTTGTGCTGGATTTGTACTTCTGTATTGTCTTCATACATAGATTGTTCAAGGAAAGCTAAAATAAGTTTCTCCTTTTCATCAAAAGGGCTAAAACAACTTGGCAGCTAGTTTAAACAGTAATACCTCTTTTTTTTTTGGTTGGGTCGGGGAGAGGTTAGAGTTACAGCGAAGGAATAGGGTTGCCTTGTCCTTGTGGTTAATCTTGCTGGTAATCTAAATACTTTAATCATTAAAAAGACAAAGACTTGCTTTCTGAGGTGACCTGGTAATATTTTAATCCTTATTTCTGGAAACAAACAAGGAAATACTTTTTGAGAGGTTGGCTGCAAGCAAGTGCTTTAGTATTTTAGAAATTGATGACAAAAGCAAACAGATTTTAGCTTTTTGGGAAGATACCCGAAAGGGACTTCATTATTATCTCCAAAGTTGACGATGTCATGATGGAATTCAAACAAAAATTTACTTTTCATTTAAACAGTGGAACTGCATGGTGGTTAGTGGCTTATCCTACAGAGGAGAGAGGGAGATTGTTGCATTATCATTGAACTGTAACCTGTGTTTTTCATCTTGTTATTACCTCACTTAGGACAGGGTCTTCTGACCAGATCTCTTTTTTGAAAACAGGATGAATGGACTGGTGAGCAGAAGTTGCAGTACACTGATGTTCCTGAAAATATTGAACCTGTAGAAATTCGGCCAATGGGAAACTATGCTGTTTCAATATCCTGGCCAGATGGTTTTAGTCAGGTGCTTGGGTTTTTTGCTCATTCTGTTTCTAGTCATGGAATGGAAATGAGACATGATTCATGATATAATGGTTGCGTTCGGATCCGAAAGTAGTGGCAGTAGTTAAGATAACAATCTTTAACTAGAACTTAGAACTTACTAAGATTCAAAGATAGAGCAACTTTTCAGAAAAAAGAAAAAGAAAAAAAAGTGGCATCACCAGTAACTGTAAACGATAACTCATTTGTGAAAATCTGTCTTTATTTTGTAGATTGCTCCTTATGATCAATTGCAATCAATGGAGCGTTTGGTTGACGTTCCTCAACTTTCTCCGGTATAGGTAAGAGAAAGCCTCTTAAGCATAGTATATTGTTTGCATTCAAGACTAAAGATTTACTGTTAGCTTTAGCTTGATATTTCCAGGAACTGGTAATGTTGTCGTTTTGTGACATTGCGGTAATGGGTTCGAGGCGCAAAAACAGTCTATTGCACAAAAGTGTATAGTAAGGCTATGTACATTAGATCGCGAAGCGATCCGGCCTCTCTCTGAACTCTATGCAAACGCAGGAGCCTAGTTTTAGCTTGATATTTGAAAATGATTGAATCCCAAGTTTATAGTTGGTATTTTCCCCCTTCCCTACAGGTTTAGCGTCTAGAGGAAATGATGCCTTTCAAACCATAGGAAATCTTCTCATACGCTACACGTAATAGAAAGAATGCATTTGGGAGTTGGGAGCGAAGAGCAATGCCTTCCCAAGGACAATCCCACCAGACACTTCCCCCACCTAAGAAAAGAAAAGTACGTAAGGTCTCACGAGGCCTTTTCCGGGCACTTCTATTCGTCTAGCTAGATTTTGCAAAGGAACTTTTAAGTTTATGTTGACAACATTAAAACTGGTTATTTGTTTATTTCCTCTTGTTCTGTAATGTTCCACTTATAACCATAATTATCAGTACTCTGCAGAAAAGAGTACTGGAAAATTGATGATTAGAGTGTGATATTGATGTCGCTCTTTCTATCGGTAACAAACAGAAAATAAATTTGCTATAACGCTTTTATATATATATTTTTATAATTATCACTCACACATCTCATCATGCTGAAAACTGTTCAGTTAAATAAATTTGCAATAACGCTCGTCTTAGAAGCAAAAAAAATACATAACGCCAACTGTTCCTTATTCTTCTTTTTATTTTAGTTATTCCAAGATATAAAATCATACGAAATAGGTTCGAAGAGAATCTTAAAAACGTAGCGATATGATACGTAGGGATCAATCGGTAAAGTATCCGTCAATATCAGTCGGTAAAATATGAAATTAACAAAACTATTATTATGGCCTTCTTTTAAAGTTGATTTATATAAAATATCTTGGTACGGCCTTTGAGTCCAAAAAAGGGCGAATTTATTGCAAGTGCGAGGGGACCGACTATAGAGATGAGCCAGAAATACACTAAAACATCTGTTTTACTAACTTCATATGGGACTAAATGTTCTTTTAACAAGAGTGTTTCACGTTTTATATTCAAATGTTTAACAAATGTTATACGCAATAGCCATACGTTATGAATTCATGACGTATATTCACATGTTGTCAAACATGTTATAATACTTTGATGTCCTCAATTTTTGAACAACAATCATCACATTTTTATTTGTATTTTATATGTATATGTTTGACATATGTTGTAAATCATATATGTTTGTTAGAAATAATCTATTTACGTGTGACGTCACGGCAAAATCTTTGGTTCGTCATTGTAAAGGTTGATCCCGTTAGAGAGGTATATACCATATCACTTTATCCGTTCTAAAATATGTCTTCTCTGACTTTTCAATATATTTATACTGTATTACAAAATCAAGAAGACCTATATTTTAAATGGAAAGAGTACATAACCTCGTGATTAACATCTGGATGCTCGTCCTGAAATCAAAACATGTTGATGTAAACTGTGGATTACTCTTGTATAAACATTTATTATCTTATTGCTGTATTACACTGAACTATATTTAAGTCCTCGAAATGAATTTTAAAAAAAAGGAGATCAGAACAAAAAAAAAAAAAAAAAAAA
>AP025059.1:3297766-3335186 GCA_036186865.1 Eustoma russellianum | reverse complement strand
GAAAACATAGATTTCTGAATCCTAAAGACTTAATTGCTTACGGAGGCGATATCCGGGGGCTTGATCATCAAGAAAACCTGCTTTAATTGTCACGTTTGCTCAGGCATGGCTGTCGACGGAAAGCAAAAGATGGGAAAATTTTTTGACAGCGGAAGATAAGGGACCGAAAATAATGAGATCAAATTTTTCGCTCTGATACTGTAAAGATTTGTGGAGCAAATTGAATTATCATTGATCTCCTCTTGCTTTACAAAACCTCATATATATGGAAAGCCTATAAACAAAACCGGATGAGATCCTAGGAGGCTAAAACTGAGGTAGAATATAAGGCCTCCAATCATACGTCGCCACGTGAAGACAATTTTTTTAAAAAAAAGAAATTGCAACACCTATTTGCTTTTGTACACGTGGCGACACGTGATTGGAGGCTCATATTCTACCTCAATTTTATCCTCTTAGGATCTCATCCGAAACAAAACTCTTACAGTTATGGAATGAAGACAACAACCACCTATTCTTACATCCCATCAATAAATACAGATAATAGAGAGAAAATAATAGATATATATTATCTCAATATTTGTAATTTATTTCCTCAAAAAAAATTGTTATTATTTAAGATAGAGTCCAATCAAGTTACCCAGCTGGATTAATGTAACAATGCTAATTTCTTGTGTCAAAGCTTTACGTGCTGAGTATGCGTTATCTTAATCCAAGATATATCTTTATATTGAAATGCTAACCATTTATACAATATGCTTAGAATAATTAACAGCCTTGATTATGTCAAAGATAAATCATGACAAAAGATTACAACTTTGTTCTTACTACGTGATTGATTGATTGGTTGCATCTTAGCATTAGAATATTCTGGTACTTACATAGACAGCAACTATACGATATTTTTGTTATAATCTGTTACAAAAAATGTCATAATCGAGGCATTTTTCGGAGTGGAAAAAGTAGAAATTTGTTTTCTAGTGGTCATGCTTGTCGCAGCTGGTGTGAAGCCATTGGCAATGGATGAGATCTGTTCACCACAGTCTCAGACCCGGTTGTAGCAAAAATAAAATTTAATATTTATATCAGTATTTGACTTCACATATCATACCATTGGCCACCATTTCAGCCGTTGGATTCCATTGTTTTGGACAGCAAAATTCTATTACATGATCATTTATCTATATTCAAGGTTCTGGCAGACGAATTTTCCTTTGGACCCAGATGATAAAAAATAAAATAGAAACTTATGGGCAGAGTTTTCTGAAATTTTGTTTGTATGCCACTGTATGATGAAATATATATATATATATATATTATATATATATATATATATATATAATATATATATATATATATATGCATATAAAGCGAGTGTAAGATATGCATAATTTAATTAGAGGTGATAACAATATTTTTGGTTTGGTCTGAAAACATAACGAGTTAAAGAGTCGGGTTTTTATAAAAAAAAATGGGTTTAAAAGTAGTTTTATTTTTTTAAAATATAGGTGGTGAAGATAATTCTCTAAAATTAATACTTTTTCAACCTGAATTCTACTTGACCTTTTCTTTTTAGGTTGCTGATTTGTTCTAGACCAAAAAGTTCAGGCACGCTGGGATAGGATCCCCTCACCGGAACGGGGTGCGGTGACGCGTGACCGCGCGACACGTGGCATCAAGGGGGTGGTGAGGCTAGATGCAGGTGACCCTCATCTAGCCTCACCATCCTGCTTTGCTGCCACGTGTCGCATGGTCAAAAAGGGGTGAGGAAAGTAAGGGTGAGGAGATCCCAACCCAGACACGCTGGCTGGTACAGCAAGTTAATTTAAATATACTGACATGACTGACACAAAGATGCCTTGACAGAAAAAACAAAAAATGCCTTTCTGGTTGGAGTTTTTCTAGATACAAAAATTCGAAATCCCTCTCTTGGAACCCCATTGTTCTAACCTCATAGAGCTTTGTGGATGATGCAAATCAGATGTTCAACGTCTTTTTAGGTTGGTGAGACTGCACACGAGGACCCACACAAGGTGCCCCTACAAACTAGGAGAAATGTACCAATTGCCCCCTACAGACTAGCAGAAATAGAGCACCCACATTGCGAATGTCCCAGGATTCGAAATATTGGCTTCTTGGTAACAATTCTCAACCCGAGTACCATCTGGACTACGCCCTGGGGCTGGTTTGAGTTTTTCTTTGTTCCGGAGAAATGACTAAATCCTTCTCCATACTATCTTAACAGCCTTCTAGATTGGTAAGACGTTATTAGATAATTCATTTAAAAGTCCACTAAAACGAAGCCTGTAACCAGCATTCAATTGGGTCGGTTCAGAATTTTGGACTTCAGCCCAAATGGCCGTATTACTTTTATGATATGGGTGATTTGATTCAAACTTTATTATTTTAAAATAATATCTCAACCCGAATAACAACTGAGTTATGGACTAGAGTCGAATTTTTCTATGTTTCTATGAACTTCTGTTCTTCCTTTTTCTTTTCTTTCCTGTTGGGAAATATTTTATTTCTAATCCATTCACCATTCAAAATGCTTATTTCATCGCGTAGCATAATTGAATGGCGTAACGTCTACGCTAGGAAGTATTAGATAGAGAAATGATTTTTAAACTTATATGCTTACATTACCACATACATCACACGTATACATATATGTGCATAATCCTATATAAAAATATTTTCATCTAAAAGTTTCTATTTTTAAAGTCAATATCATCTAAAAGTTACATAAAGTAAAAGCAACAGAAAATACAATTCACATAGTCACTCACTATGATATGATCAACATTACAATTTACTTTTGAATCTTATATAAAAACATGCGTTATTGATCATAATGCTTTTTTCATAAATGGATTAGTGGAGTTATTACACCAGGGGGAATACAACTACATGATATTTTGTCAAGAACAACATGCATGAAAATCTTGTTGGAGACAATCAATCCTGTACCAAGACGCAGTCGTACACTGTGTGCATATGAAAACATAAAATAAATCAACCCGGGGCGAGTCCAAGACTCTGTCCTTTAAGACGCTATTGCTCCGGTATACTGTGCCCAACCGGTATGAGCAATCGTCTCCCAGGATACAACGGGTACCTGTTCAGTTGAGCGCACTGCTGAACTTGAACTCCTTCGAACGCTAGAGTGTCCTGACTTCTCCCGGACGAAATGCAAGACTCACGTGCTTATGAATGCAAAATGCTTTGAGAATGCTAAGAGCAAAGGTGTGTCTCAAATGAACACCCTTAGCCCTCTTTATATAGGGGAGTCGGTTGAAGAACAAGGAACCGTGATCGTTGGATCAAAACCGAAGTTTGATTTAGGCCGTTGGATTAAAACCTCCTATCTAGATTAGGAAGGTTTAATCTCAGCCTTTAGATCGAAGATAGATATGCAGGTTTAAACCTGGAGCGTTAGATGGAAACCATATTCGGTTAAGCGGTTAAGACAGTTTAAATCTCGGCCGTTAGATCAAAGCTGCCTCCCCACCACCGTTAGATCAAAACAAGTTGATCTCATTTAAACAGGAGGATAGTGTTAGTTTCAGATTTGAAACATAACCACTCAATCTGAAGAGATTCTGCACGCTGTTCAACATCGATCGATCACATCGATCGATCGATGTATACATCGATCGATCGAGTATCGATATCGATGTACTCTCAGAATCGTTCCTCATCTTTCTGTCCAACTTCGATCGATACATCGATCGATCGAAGTCTACATCGATCGATCGAAGTGATCGACTGATGTGAGACAGAAACATCGAAGCTTTCTGATCAACTTCGATCGATGACATCGATCGATCGAAGTGACATCGATCGATCGATGTCATCGATCGATGTCCGTCAGAGCTTTTATGCCACATGGACACTTCCAACGTGGCATTCCTCCACAAGGTGACATCACCCATCCACAACATTTCCATCACTTTGAGCATTAATTTCACATTCACACAATACATAATTGAGTGAGTTCACATCCTAACATTAACACTCGTTAAGGATTCATTAAGCTCATAGTACGTTGCACAACCAAGTTTGCAACTTCATAACGGGCCGAAGCCCAAATCTTCAATCTCCAACGATGGGCCAAAGCCCAACCTTAAATTCTCCAACAATCCCCCACATGAATGGAAATTAATGCAGACACATATGCAGGACTCTGAGGAGAAGTAGAAGACAAGAAATATTGCATCAGAAGAGGTAGCTTCTGGCTTTGAACCCTTTCTTAGTGATGTACCATCGGATCCACTCGGCTAAGTAGTGACTTGATGTCTTGAACTAGTCCAGCCTTTGTTGTGAACCAAGACAATGATACTCACACAATATTCCTTTACACACCCTTTGGTTCTCATGGTTGTGTTCGTTTTGGCCATGAACAACCTGGGTTTCAGAAAGTGTTTTAGAGAAATCTTGCCACCTAGACTTTCTCATAGAAGCGGGCCCCACTTCCACACTTCCATAGGTGATTCCTATCAAGAGTATTCTGCCATACTCCACTTGACGCATCAAGATATAGGACATCATTAAAAGCCTTAGCTACCCTAAAATCTTCTTGCAGACAGCACTTTTATCAGACGGAATGAGTAAGTGCTAACTGAACCCTTACATAACTTAGTTGTTCCCATTGAACCAAGATTCTGGGATCTCCAGTCAACAAAGTTGGTTACCATTACAAAGATTCATGCATTATGGGCTTCAATCCCATTCCGTTTGTCATCTTTGACATATGATCTCTAGGCAAGCCTTTGTAAGCGGATCCGCAAAGATTCTCCATTGATTTCACATAATCAATGGAAATCACGCCATTAGAGATCAACTGTTTAATGGTGTTGTAGTCTTCGACGTATGTGTCGTGACTTACCATTATAGATGCTGCTTTGAGCACGTCCTATAGCTGACTGACTATCACAGTGTATGCTAATAGGAGCAATTGGTTAGGCCAGCACGAATCATCTTCCAAGAAATTCCGAAAGCCATTCAGCCTCTTTCCCCAGCTTTGTCCAATGCCTATGACCTCAGCTTCCATAGTGGACCGAGCTATACAGGTTTGTTTTCGTGGATTTCCCACGACAACAGCAGCACCACCAACAGTGAACACGTACCCACTGGTGGGACTTCGAGTCCTTACTATCTGATATCCAATTTGCATCACAGTATCCCTCTAACACTGCTGGAATCTCGTGTAATGTAATCCAAGATTCATTGTGTATTTCAATACCTCATTTACTCTGTTAAGAGCTTTCCAATGATCATCACTTGGATTACTGGTAAACCTGCCTCAACTTGTTTACCCCCGAACAAGCTAAGTCTGGTCTTGTACAATTCGTTATGTACATCAGACTCCGATTACCTGACGAGTATTTCAACTGAGCTACAAGGTTCGCCTCGATTCTTCCTTAAGTGCAATACTTAAGTCGAGCGGGGTCTTTACCGGTTTCACATCATCCATATTGAACCGTTTCATCGGACTGATTCAATATAGTGTGTTTGTGACAGTATGAGTCCCTCAGTCACCCTAGAAATCTTAATCCCTAGAATAACATTGGCAACTCCCCATGTCCCTTCATATCGAAGTTCCTCGTCAACATCTTCTTTGTGTTTAAGATATGTCCCGAGTACTTCCCATGATTAGCATGTCATCTACATAGAGACACACTATCACATAAGCATCCTGTGTGCTCTTAATGTAGGACCACACTTGTCACACATCGTTGATCTGAAAACCATTAGCTAACATAGCCTGATCAAACTTCAAGTGCCACTGCTTAGGCGCTTGCTTAAGTCCGTACAAGGACTTGACGAGTCCTACAAACCTTAGACTCTTGTCCTGGAACCACAAACCCTTCGGGTTGTTCCATATAGATTTCTTCATCCAACTCACCATTCAGAAACGCAGTCTTTACAATCCATCTGATGAATTTCCAAGTTATAGACTGCAGCAATGCAACTAGCACCCTTATAGAAGTGATTCTAGTCACTGGTGAGTAGGTTGTCAAAAAAGTCAAAGCCTTCCTTTTGTAGATAGCCTTTAGCTACCAACCTGGCTTTTATACTTTTCAATAGACCCATCCTCTTTAAGTTCTTCTTAAAAACCCACTTACAACCAAGTGTTTTACTTCCAGGTGGAAGGTTAACCAACTTCCCAAGTGTGATTTGAAGAATTGAGTCTATCCTCACTGTTAATTGCCTCTTTCCAGAATGGAGCTTCTTGGCAACACATTGCCTCGGAAAATTCTTGGCTCATTTTCTACCATTATAGGTTAGAAAATCTGGTCCAAACGAAGTTGGCATTCTGGCACGCTTGCTTTTGACGAAAGCTCCTATCTCCTTGAGGAGTCCCTCACGCAATCGCTTACCAAGTCTTGTTACTTCTTGAATTTTGTCTTCCTCGGAAAGACATCTTCAAAAAACACTGCATTCCTTGACTCCATGACAACGTTTTCATGTATGTCAGGAATATCCGATTTGTTGCACCCAAGAAACGATATGCACATTACTGTTAGTTGCATAACCGATAAATATGCAATCAATCCGCTTTTTAGGCCCGATTTTCACCTGTCTTGGCCTTAGGTTACAGCCACTTCGCCAGACACCCCCACACTTTCAAGTATTTGTAACTAGGCTTGTGCCTTCTCCAAGCTCGAAAGGGGTTACATCCATCTTCTTAGATGGAATTCTGTTTTAAAATGACGTCTGGCTGAGAGGATTCGCTTCCCCCCACAAGTTCTGAGGTAAACCCGAACTTATCAACATAGCATTCATCATCTCTTTAAGAGTACGGTTTTGCGTTCAGCAATACCATTCGATTGAGGTGAATATGGTGCAGTCGTTTGATGAATAATGCCATGTTCTGAACAGAATTCATTAAACGGTGTATCATATTCGCCACCTCTATCACTACGAATTGTTTTAATTCGTTTGCTAAGTTGATTCTCAACTTCATTTTTATAATCCTTGAAAGCATCAAGGGCCTCGTCTTTGCTACTTAGCAAATATACATAACAGTATCGTGTGCAATCGTCGATAAAAGTTACAAAATACTTTTTACCACCTCTGTTTGCACAAACTTTAAATCACACACATCGGTATGAATTAAATCCAAAGGTTCAGTGTTCCTTTCTATTGAAGGAAATGGCGCCTTTGCCATCTTCGCTTCAACACATATTTGACATTTTCCTTTATTATTAAAGTCCAGTTTGGGCAATAAGTCAAGATTACTCATACGTTGTATTGACTTGTAATTAACATGTCCCAAACGAAAATGCCATAAACAAGAAGATTCAAGCATGTAAGCAGAAGAGGAAGCAATTTTATTAGCCTCTGCGGGCAAATCTCTTTTGGGTACAATAGTGATGACATTCAATTTAAACATCCTATTCGACAAGTACCCTTCCCCAAATACATGCCATTTTTCGAAAGAATAACTTTATTGGACTCTAACACTAGTCTAAAACCATGCATGACTAGAAGAGATCCAGATACTAAATTCTTCCGAATATCAGGGACGTGTAGCACATTCTGCAGAGTCAGATGCTTCCCTGATGTGAGCTTCAGAACAACTTTGCCCTCGCCTTCAATCTTCGAGGAGGCCGAGTTTCCCATAAAGTTGCTCATTGTTCCCGGGCTGGTACTCCGTGAACATCTCTCTGCTGGAGCAAACATGTCTAGTGGCGCCAGTATCAAGCCACCACTCACGTACGTTCCCCACAGCATTGCACTCTGAGACCACCGCACAGAGATTCAGATCATCCAATGCATCGACTATGTTCGCCTTTGCCTTGGATTGCTTCTTCTTGGGCTTTCTGCATTCATTGCTGACATGCCCCTGAATGCCACAGTTGTAGCATTTCCCGGTGAACTTCTTGGCGATCTGCTTGCCTTTCTTGTTCACCCCGAGTTGGCTCTTTTTTCTTGGCCTCTGCAACATGGGCCTTAGCCTGACCAGAGCTAGATTGTGGCGCTCTTTCAGATCTACGATTGTCCTCCTCAATGCGGAGTCGAACAATTAGATCTTCCAATGTCATCTCCTTTCTCTTGTGTTTGAGATAGCTTCTGAATTCCCTCCACGAAAGAGGTAGCTTCTCAATCACTGCTGCCACGACGAAAGATTCACTGAGCAACATGCCCTCCTCTTCCATCTCGGCAACCAACGTCTGAAGTTCCTCAGTCAGGAAATTTGCCAATCCCACCGCAGTCAAGAAGAATAGCATCTTCTGCTGCCAGCGCTTGAAGAAGCTCCCACTGAACTTCTCCGGTTTCTCCACTTGGGCCACTACAGGACCCTGCACAGGAGGAGCATGTCTTGGCACCCCAGCAGTTGGTGCCATCGGAGCAGAACTCTGAATGTCTGCACCATGAACCGAGCCTGAGCTTGCGTTCTCCATCAGATTACTGTTCAGTAGATCAAAACGAATAGATCAGAACAGAATCAGATTTCAGAAAGGAGTAGAAGTAGACTGCAAATCAGTACGAAACTGCTTTTGCGAGAATAAAAAAAAATGGTACAGAAATTAATTGAATAAATCAAAATACGTCTTAAGATTGTTTGAGACAATCAATCCTGTACCAAGACGCAGTCGTACACTGTGTGCATATGAAACAATAAAATAAATCAAACCCGGGGCGAGTCAAAGACTCTGTCCTTAAGACGTATTGCTCCGGTATACTGTGCCCAACCGGTTATGAGCAATCGTCTCCCAGGATACAACGGGTACCTGTTCAGTTGAGCGGCACTGCTGAACCTTGAACTCCTTCGAACGCTAGAGTGTCCTGACTTCTCCCGGACGAAATGCCAGGACTCACGTGCTTATGAATGCAAATGCTTGAGAATGCTAAGAGCAAAGGTGTGTCTCAAATGAACACCCTTAGCCCTCTTATATAGGGGAGTCGGTTGAAGAAACAAGGAACCGTGATCGTTGGATCAAAACCGAAGTTTGATTTAGGCCGTTGGATTAAAACCTCCTATCTAGATTAGGAAGGTTTAATCTCAGCCTTTAGATCGAAGATTAGATATGCAGGTTTAAACCTGGAGCGTTAGATGGAAACCCATATTCGGTTAAGCGGGTTTAAGACAGTTTAAATCTCGGCCGTTAGATCAAAGCTGCCTCCCACCACCGTTAGATCAAAACAAGTTGATCTCATTTAAACAGGAGGATTAGTGTTAGTTTCAGATTTGAAACATAACCACTCAATCTGAAGAGATTCTGCACGCTGTTCAACATCGATCGATCCACATCGATCGATCGATGTATACATCGATCGATCGATGTATCGATCGATGTACGTCAGAATCGTTCCTCATCTTTCTGTCCAACTTCGATCGATACATCGATCGATCGAAGTCTACATCGATCGATCGAAGTGATCGACTGATGTGAGACAGAAACATCGAAGCTTTCTGATCAACTTCGATCGATGACATCGATCGATCGAAGTGACATCGATCGATCGATGTCATCGATCGATCGATGTCAGATGCTTTTATGCCACATGGACACTTCCAACGTGGCATCCCTCCACACAGGGACACATCACCCCTACACAACATTTTCCATCCACTTTGAGCATTAATTTCACATTCACACAATACATAATGAGTGAGTTCACATCCTAACATTAACCACTCGTTAAGGATTCATTAAGCTCATAGTACGTTGCACAACCAAGTTTTGCAACTTCCACTAACGGGCCGAAGCCCAAATCTTCAATCTCCACGATGGCCAAAGCCCAAACCTTAAATTCTCCAACAAATCTTACTGTCACTCGCTATGAATTATTTTTCATTTTTTCCTTATATCTTTATTACTAGTAAGATATATTAGGTAGGATGGACCCTCAAAGCATTCGCGGTTGCAGACGAAATCAGATCTCCTAAACTTCAATTCATCACTCCTTTCACTACCGTCCAACACGTGGCAATAGAAAAGAGTGGTGAGGTTAGATGAGGGTCACTCGCATCTAGGCTCATCACCTCCTTATGTTGCCACGTGTCGGACGGTGGTAAAAAGAGTGATGGTTGGAGGTGAAGAGATCCCATTCCGTTACCCACAGCCTTTTCTTAATCTTACGACATGAAAATAGAATAGAGCGTTCGGAGTAGAAAATCTCATCTCGTTGTAGAGATATGTATTCCATGTGTATGTATAATGTTGTGCATAAATCTTATATTGCTTATTTTTAATAAATTAAAATATAGCTGATTAATGATTATTAGGCTTGATGTCAGCCTAATGGTACTATGACTATTGACTAAGTTTTTTTTTTTTTTTTTTTTTTTTTTACCGAGCAACGTATATAGAATAATTACTCCCTACAAAATTAAACCCAAGACCAATAATTTTAGAGCTTAAAATTTAACCAACAGGCAAGAATGATAGACACTATTGGCTCCAAGAGTTGATAAAGCACTTGTAAATATTTGATGGTACATACATATCGAATTTCCACTTTTCAATCATGTGTAAACTAATCGGAAGACAAAATAAGGAATATGAAATAAACTCAAACAAGTGCCTCTGGACTGCTTGCTACAGCTGTAAGATGAGAATTCAACTGCACAATGGGTCTTTGATCATTTTAAGAATATCATTAAATTTGTCTTCAAACTGTACAATTTGCCTTTATGCAAAATTGGGACATGGTTCATCCGGATCGACAAAGACCTAAAGATTAGCCTGTATAAACCAAACAACAAACCCTTATGTTATGTGTGATTCTCCCTATCTTCTATATATTCATGAATTGAGATATTTGAACTGAGGCTTTCAAAGAACCCAAGTTTATTTATACTCACACACAAACACAATATCTTATAACTATACATATAACATACATAAGATACAGATATATGTTATAAATATAATATGTATGTAGGTATATGTATACTAATATTTAATTTAGTTTCTTAAATTTATTACATATTACACATACATACATACATACATACATACATACATCTATATATGCATATATACATATATACATATACATATATATTGTAGGACCTCAGGCTGCTACCATCTCTCTCAAAACCAATTGGTGACAGGAGATGCGCATACCCTAGCCTTATAGTTCATTCAGCACACAAGCGCCCACCACCACAAAAAAAAAGAATATAGCGACAGACAAAAATCGTCGCTATTTCGTCGCTACAGACATACAGCGACGAAATAGCGACGAAAAAGTAGGTCGCCATCGGCTTGTCGCAAAGTTGAATTTTGTCGGTGAAGCGTCGCTATATTGGGACGGAAAATTTCGTCGGTGTTTCGTCGCCACAGTTGCGACGAAATCTGTCAGTTCTGCGGACCAGTTATTGCCGTCGTTGTTTCGTCGGTGTGTATTTTTTTCATCGCTATTTTATAATTTTTTATTTTTTTTATTTTCTTTCTGCGACATATTATTTCGTCGCAAAGTTTCGTCTGTATATTTTTTCGTTCGCTATTTTTAAATTTTTGATTTTTTATTTCCGGTCTGCGACATTTCGTTTTCGTCGCATGGTTCGTCGCTATTTTATAATTTAATATTTAATATTAATTTAATATTAAATATTTTTAATTTATAAATAACAATATATTATTAATTTAATAGTTTTATTATATTTAATTTTTATAATATATTTTATTTTGTATATTAATCATTTGTACGAATGTTATACCGAACTACAGTACTTGCGTATTGAATTCGTAAACAACACAAACGAAATAGAATCCGTATAAATGTCATATAAAATATAAAGTACAAAGAATATGTCAATACAATAAACGAAATAGACTGTACGAAAAATCAAAAATGAAATACTATGCAGAGGAAGATGGAGGGGGATCATGCGGAGAAGACTTCGGTGACCATCAGGGGGAGGCTGAGGCTGCGAGGAGCTGGAAATCATTAGAGATGATGAGATGCGATAGCTGCGAGATTTGCTGGTTCGTCTGCTGCTGCACCTGCATCGTCTGTGATGCACCTGGCATCGTCTGCTGCTGCGCTTGCTCAAACCACCTGCTGAAGCGCCTGCTGAAGCGACTACTGCAGCTCCTGCTGGGTCTGAGTCAGCTGCGGACCGCAGTGCTCGTACGCTCTCCTCATGTGCGCCTGATGGCATCCACCTCATGCTGCAGCGCCGATGCTCTGATTCCAGGCGCGAAAGACTCTCTGGGGCCGTACAAGGCGCGGAGGTGCTGGCCTCAGAGGAAGCACCTGCATGCAGAACTTCGGGAAAGAATCGCGGCGCTGCTGATCCGACCCCGTACACCTCCCTCTTCTTCTTATTCTGAGGGCGACGGTCCGAACCGCCATCCCAATAAGCGCGGTTCTTGTCGGCCTCTCTCCCCTAAGTACGAGTAGTCTGTGTACTCGTCCTGAAATGAGAATAAGAATGTTAGGGTTTAGGGTTTTAGCATAAAACAAACTAAGGAAAAACAAATGATATCGTAGTCTACTTACACTGATGTCGCGGGCCTTCGCCGTGATCCAGTCCTCCGTTCCGTCGGAGGCTTTCTTCCGATGCGTCTTGTAGAAGAGATCGTAGGAGGCTGGCCACTCTCCCGTCTCCTCCTGCTGAAAGAATGAAATAAAATATGTTAGTGAAATCCATAATTTTAAAAATTTCGGCATGACCTATTCGTTTATTGGAGGTATCCCGGCCTTAAAGGCCTCTCCCAAGTCAAAGCAAAAAATAAAAGAAAAAGGCAAATGAACACATATACTACTTAAATTAACCATATACGAATACTAAAAAACAACAGCGCAACATAAGAAATCAATGAATATAAATAATCCATTTAAGTCAATGAATGTAAAATCCACTTAAGTCAATGAATCTAAATAATCCAATGAAATCAATGAATCTAAATAATCCAATATTAAAATACTTACCATAGAACGCATCGTGGTGGCGTGGGAAACCGACCCACCTGAGTGTGTGGCAGGTGCTGGGCCCTTGTACATTGCCGCAGCGCCGGTTCGCGCGTTCCGGGCGCTGCGGGCTTGGTAGCAGGGTCCATCCAACCGCTATCCACCCTGCCCAGGTGGCCTCGGATATGTAGGCAGGCCTGGCATAATTGGGGTCACGCTCCCACTTGGTCTTGTGCGAGTTGATGATAAGTCCCTGTTGTATGTAGCGTGTGGCGGCCCTATTTTGCCCGGCCTGATCCCACGTCGTGGGCGATGTCAGCTGGCCAGACTGTACGCCTTCTGCAATTATTATACGGAGGAAAAGTAAAAAGTGGTTAGAAAAGTAATGATCGATTACGTATCAAAAAGTGAAATTCACCAAATTTGAATACCTGAAACTCATCCCAGTAGAATCTAGTGTCTGCATGGTGACACGGGATCAGGCATATCCAGCTGGGTCCTGCCTCAGGTGGAAGGACCGAGTGATGCAACCGGAAATCTGGCCCGAGTCCGCTGCAAACCTGAAAGCGGTGATGACGTTGTTAGGAAAAATAACGCGTGAAATATATTTGAAAACGTGTTAAAAAATAAATTATTACTTACGTACTGGGTATCATATGACCAAGAGAGGACACGACGCCCTTGTATGACACCCTCGTCTGATGCGCATCAGGACGCCGGATGAGGTGCTGTGAACCGGTGGGTGTGGGTTTGCGGCCGTAGATCGGGGGGCTGCGGACCTCTCGGCAGACCCTAAAAGGTCTGCGTCCGCAGCAAGAGCTGCGGTCGAAACCGACCCAAGCTGCTCATGCTGAGAGAGAGGAACATATTAAACTCTCCTGAGATGTCATGTGTAGATCGAGAGTCGGGTAATAATTTAATGCCAAGATATTAATAATTTTGAAAATCTCGGCATGACCTATTCGTTTATATCGGAGGTTTCCCGGGCCTTAATGGCCTCTCCAAAGACAACTGTATGTCCAGCTCTCGAGCTTAGTAACACCTTGAACTAGTACATACCGAAAATCATATGCAACCTCTTACAAACAGTTTGTACATGCATCATTCATTGGCCCAAGCACACCACATTTCTACTAATTCAACCTTAACAACAATTTTTGGTGCATACGCCACCCTAGTCACCAACAGCCCCTTTTTCGGTACATGCAAGGCAAACTAGTATGTAATATCCAAAACTTATTCATTTTCATATCTTAACATATATTTATACATATTTCATCAATATTATATCTTAACTATTGAACATACTATGATAAAATTAATAAGTCAATTAAGCCAAAAATTACTTAAATGACCCGAATATATATAATATATCACTATATATATATATATATATATATATATATTCTAGGGTATGTATGTATGTATATTATATATATGTATATAATACATATATACACCGAATATATATAGATATGATAGCTACATATGATAGATATATAAGACATAGTATAAACCGTCCCACCTCCGCACCCACCTCCGCCCCATCAGCCGAACCCGCCCCACCCGGACCCCACCCACAGCCACCCGAGTCCCACGCATAGCCACCCCGCCCCCACCCGGCCTCCACCACAGACACACAGGCCCACGCATAGCCACACCGCCCCACCGGACCCCACGCACAGCCACCCAGCCCTCAGCCACCCATCCCCCTCCGCCATCCCTCCAACACCCAAGCTACACCACTGCCCCTCCGCAATTCCCTCCGCCATCCCCTCCGCCATCCAGCCCCACCCCGCCCCACCCAGCCCGAATCCCTCCACCCCAGCACAATCTCTCCTCCCAACTGCTCTCAAGTGTATAACAAACAACGAAAACAAGCGGCACAATCCACAAACAAAATAGATCCAATAAAAACAATAAAATAATAAAAACAAACGCACTAACCCTTCTAAATAGCCTCTGCTGTATTCGCCGGAGAAGATGGGGGGAGGAGGCGACGGGAGCCTCTGCTGTATTCGCCGAGAGAAGATGGGGGAGGAGGCGAAGGAATTTCGTTGAAAATTTGGGGAAGGGGGAAGGAGGGGAAACGCAGAAATGAGGAAGAAGAAGGGGGATTTCAGGTTTTAGTCGAAAATTTTGCGATGCACTAGCGACGAAAGTCCGTCGCTATTACTGTGGCGTCGCTATTTTATGTGTCGTCGTTATTTCAAATTTGTGACGACTGGTTTCGTCGGTAACTTGTCGGTTGCCATCAATATGGAAAAAAAATAATAGAAATATAAAGTACTTACAGACACACATTATGTATATACATGTGTATAAGTACATCAACATATACACACTTTCGCCTAATGAGGTACATAAGAAATTGTGGACTAACCTCAATCTTCATTGTCATCCGCATCCTCATACGCATCTTCATTTTCATCCTCATTTTCATCTTCATTTTCATCTTCATCTACATGCTCGTCGTCCTCTTCATCTCGTATTCGTCTTCGCCCTACATCTTCAATATTGTCAGGCGGTTTGTATGTTGAGATGAATTTCGATTGATTGAAACCGCCGTTGGGGTCATTTAGAGGGAGGGTTGTGCAGTTCAACATGTGTCGTATCCAGAACGGGCGGGTTTTTTCTTGAAATGCGGCATCCGTGCCATCTAAACCTGGCTGTTATACTGACATCAAAACTTGCTCGATTTCACTTTGCACACGGCTCACCAGTCTTTTGAGCTCCGATCATCCTCGTTGTTGGATACGATAGATAGTACACCTGGGACGCTTGACTAGCCAAAACGAATGGATCGTACTTTCTGTACCGTCGCCCTTCTGGTGTTTGTCTACCAATTATATCGGTCATGAACCTTGTGCCAGCGCGCTAACCTTCCCGAGTTGGATCGTACATTCGCTTTGAATAACACCACCCGCTTTATAGGCAATGCGGGATATTCGGCTGATGATGTCAGTAAGGTAGCCGTAGAAGTCATCCTCGTCCGGGCTATTGTCATACCGTTTGACACACACTCCGCTGTTCTCCGACGATTTTCGGCTGGCATGGGAGACTGTGTGGAATCTATAACCGTTGACAAAACACATATCGTGGCGCGTGACTCTGTTCAATGGACCCCTCGGCTACTGGTGTCAGAATTTGTAACCGTACTCATCGTCAGCCAGATGACCTTTGCTCGCCTGTAAAACGACAAGTAAGTATACATCAGCGGGGTAATAAATGCGTATCACATGACGTACACGTAAACCGGCAAATATGTAAACTTACATGCCACCTGAACCAATCAGCAAACTTGGCATCTAACTCATTGTTTATTGCATCGCTCGATATACCCGGTGAACGGTGTTGACTTGTTGTTGCAATAAATCAAACGAACAAGCTGAAGCAAATTACGAATGAGTACCCTGTATATCTTTGTAATATAATGGATATAGTAGCGCAAGGTATTTACAAATTAAAATTGGATATCGTTTATACCTCTGGAAACGGTCGACTTGACGGCAGTTGCGCAGAACATAAGAATGAGCAATCTTCAGCTCGCTGTCCCCCAATATCATTTCCTTTCCCTGTCCGTGAATCTGATCGGATGTGTGAATATCGGGAGGACACCGGATCTGGAAATGCCGTCGTCGTTCCGGGGAACCATCTCTGCACCTCGACGGGACATCTGGATCGAAGAAGAAATGAGACACGAAGGTCGAGGCTTCCTCCGTCAGGTAGGCATTGCACATCGAGGCCTCGACTTTCGCCTTGTCTTGATGTTCAGCTTCAAATGCCTGAGATATCTGTTCATATAGGGAATATCTATTCAAATGCTTGCGCTTAAACACATAAGAACGGCACGTAATAAATAAGAGTGCCTCTCGAATGGATACATCCACCTGTACTGAACCGGACCACCAACGCGTGCCTGTATGGTAGATGAACTGGCAGGTGTTCTATTGAATCAAAGAAGGCCGGAGGGAATTACAGTTTCCAGCTTGCAAATGATCAATAGGATTTCGCCATCCAGCCTTGACATATCATCCGCCCTGAGTCTCGTGGATGTAAGACATCTGAAGCAAGAGACTCATCTCGGTAAGTGCTTCCCATACATTGGTTGGAAGCAGCTCGCGGCATGCAATGGGCATCAACCGTTGCATGAACACGTGACAGTCGTGGCTCTTCATCCGTTGGCAAACCGCGTTTATTCACGTCGATGTTTCTTAGACAGGTTCGAACATGGCCGTCAGGAAATCTAGCCGTCCCCAGCCACGCTAACAACGCACTGACCTGCTCCGCATTCAGCGTGTAAGAGGACTTCGGCATGTAGGATGTGCCAACGGGATTGCAGTTCCGGTCGCATATTCAGGTCGCGCATATCATAGTCATGCCTTCAAATTGTCTTTCGTTTTTCCAGGCACATTCAGCACCGTATTGAAAATGTTGTCACAACCCGTTCTTCTCAATGTGCAATGACATCCAGGTTGTGTCGGATCATATTGCTCTTCCAATACGGAAGCTCCCAGAATATGCTTCTCTTCTTCCTTCTATATTTTCGTAGAAAAGATATGATTTTTTGTGTTTGAAATGGGAGAAGAATGGGAGAAGAATGGAAGAAGAAGCTGCGTTTTATGGTTCGCAGCCTTGCAATATTACCGACGTATTAGCAACGATATAGCGACGATAAGCGACGACCATGAAACACGAATCTCGGAAACAAACAAACACAAACACCGACGACTTAGCGACGCACAGCGACGCACGACGTATCTTCACACCATAGGATGTGTTTCGTCGCTGGTTTCGTCGCTACGTCGTCGCTATTCCAGCCCGACTGTTACACTTTCGATACATGTACGTCGTTATTTCGTCGCTGAATTCCCTATATAAACAGGATGGACTGTGACCCCCAACTAGATAGAAAACAACCTCCTTTATAATCATAAAAAACGACCCAAATATGGTTCGTACTAAAGCACAAGGCGCGACGTGGGTAGTTGCCATTCAGCGGCAAGACGACCTATTCAAACACCCTCTTCTTCAGCGGTTCCTCCACCACAAGAATCACCCCCACAGGCTGAATCCTCTGCACCCAGTCTTTTTGGACCACGTCGGGATCGCCACAATTGGCGATCTCCATAAAGAAATACAAGAACTGTGGAAAACAGTGGATCGACCTGAGGGAGCATATTATGTACCAGGATGAGCGTCTCCAATACCTGGACACAAGGCAGATGCGGATTAAATCCAAAGCTGCACAGCTGAGACGCCTCCTGAAGGGCGTGCGCAGAGAGTGTTGCTACTCTCTGTTCGGATGACGAACATTGAATGGCTCCTCTCCGTTATTCATTAGATTAGTTTTTCTATTATTGTCCTAGTCTATTTTGTAATTTATAATTTTATATTAATGAAGTTTTATTTTTCTAATCATCGCTTTCGTTTTCTTAATTTAAACACGTGTTTAATCTCTTACGAATTTTGACGAGCTCTAAAATACAAACGAAATGTGGCTCAGAAAAATTTGAGACGACTAATTGACCGACTAAACATCAACTATATACCGACGAAACTTAATACAAAGACGAGAACCCTACTAAACATATCGACGAAACTTAATACAACGACGAGACGAGAACCTATTATCCGCGAAACTTAATACAACGACGAGAACTTATTATGCGCGAATTTATTGGAATTTAGCGACGCTTTTACCGAGAACGTATTTCGTCGCTACGGCGTCGCTAGTGCGTCGCTATTCCGTTCAGTTTCCCAACGGTTACAACGCTACGATATTACGATATTATCTTCACACCTATTTCAAGTTGCGTCGCTAATTCGTCACTAATGCGTCGCTATGCCGCAGTGTCCGTTCAGTTTCCAACGGTTACAATTAATTAGAACGTGTTTACGTCGCTAAGGGCGTCGCTAATTCGAACGAACCGTCATGACCGCACATATTTCGTCGCTAATTCGTCGCTAATTCGCACGAAGCATCACACCCGCACATATTCCCATCTTGGTTAACGGTCGAAGGATGCGTCGCAAGGTCGTCGCTATATCGTCGCTAAAATTACCTATTTATACCACAAACATCCGCACTATATATACACACATACAAAGTTATAAAAACATCAAAATATGCCGCGTCGTTTTAGAAGAACCCCAAGGCGTGGTGGAGGGGCAAACAGTGCCCCGCCACAAGGGCCTCCTCCCCAACCACCATCGGTTGAGCGGGAGGGTTCCGTATCTGTGTATGGCCCACTACCGCGAGAGGATGCTCAAGAACAAATACCGGAACAGGATATCGACTACCGTATGCTGATAGCAAACATGCAACAGCAGTCGAGACAACTGCACATGACTAGAAGGCTGCGGAAGTTGAAATTCAGATATTCCAAACTGAAGCGCCTCCTCAGAGAGTTAGATAATGTGGCAGCCACTCTTTCTTCCGATGACGAAGAGTGAATGGCCCCTCTGCGCCTCTCTTTTAGATTTCTTTTTTTAATTTTTCGTTTCATAATGTAAATTTATTATTAAATTAATAAAAAAATTTCCAATCACTGCTTTCTTTTTCCTTAATTAATACATGTGTTTAATCCTCGACGAATCTGCGACGACAATGACAAATCGGAATATGAACGAAAAGTAAAACAAAACGTTTTCGACACGCGGGTTTCATCGACAAAAAAACCGACGATACACAACGCCAAGAACCTACTCACCGACGAATTTATTTTATCATTGTTCTGGAATTTTAGCGACAAAATAGCTACGATATAGCGACGTAAGGCTACAAACTACATAGCGACGAATAAAACACACAGAATAGCGACGTACCACCGACCAAAACACCGACGAACGTATTAATCTGACTACTTTTCTGCTAGCGACAATGCTTTTCGTCGTATTTTCGTCGCAATTAACGACGAAAATTAGTGTATCGCAAATGCGTCGCAAAGTACCGACGCAACACCGACGAACAAAGGTTCGTCGGTGATGTTTTCGTCGGTAAATGAAATTCTTTTTGTGGTGTACGGCATTCGACTGTGACTTGGCCCACACGGCCTACGTCCACCGGCCTACGCCACGGGACAATTGTTGCACCTAACAATCTACCCCTCACCAATTGCTCCTGCTGGGAATCGAACCCGTGACCTCGCTCTGATACAACTTGTAGGATCTCAGGCGCTACCATCTCCCAAAACCAATTGGGACAGGAGATGCGCATACCCTAGCCTTATAGTTCACAGACACAAGCGCCCACGCATTCGACTGTGACTTGGCCCACACGGCCTACGCCACGGGACAATTGCTTGCTGCACCTAACATATATATTAATATATATATATTTATATATATATATATATGTGTGTTGTGTGTGTGTGTGTGTGGTGTGTGTGTGTGTGAGCGTGTGTGTATGTCTATATATGTATGCGTAGTGTACTTTTGTGGTGATACATTATTGTCATAAATGATACATTGTATGTCTGATTTAGGTTGATGGCACACATCCACTCAAAAAAATTAAATGATGTTGATGGCACACCCTTGACAGCACGGTATTATAATTCGTATGTTAATGTATGATATGCATGGTGTAAAACAAAAGTACCATACTTGATGAAAAGGTTTCACGAGACGAAGAACCCCAGAAAGGGCATCTTTTTTGTCTATATATAACCAACTGCTGGTGAAAAACCATACCCACCCAATTAGTAGAGAGAGCGCTAGTCCATAAGGACATAGAGAAAATTAAGATGGTGATGCATAAGAGTTTTTCCAAGGCCATGAATGCACGGATAATTGGATCTGGAAAGCAAACCATTGTCCCTTGCACATGGTTATGGAGGAGACCACTCCATTTGGGATAAAGTAACCTCCTCCTTGACTTTGGATTATCAGGTTTTGCTTTTGGACTGGTGCTTTTCTGGGGCTGTTAAAGATTTGAGTGCTCTTTGATGCTGATAAGTATTCCTCTTATGAGGCTTTTGCTGATGATTTGATTGCCCTTTTGGAGGAGATGGACTTGAGTTCTACTGTTTTTGTTGGACACTCCATGTCTGGCATGATTGGATGCATTGCTTCTGTCAAAAAGCCTCATTCCTTTAGCAGGCTCGTCCTTGTTTCATCCTCACCCAGGTAGTTCATGTTTTTCTTTTTTTCTTATTTTACTTGTGGATCCCAGAAAACAATTCCCATATCAGCTTGGATCTTCTAACTAATTCTAACACGTTATCTAAATCTTATGACTTATTATCTAACACGTTTCGTCTATTATCTGACATGAGTATGTCATGTTTGTGTTTTACTCACGAGTCTTACACATGAGAAAACCTTATTAGGTTGGCTAAAAGAGTGTTAATAATGAACTACTTAGGATATCGCATTGACCTTGCCTGCAGAAGTAACAAGAAGTGCTGCCATATAATCGTACAGTGACATGTGAGGTGTCCTATATTTAGACTAAAGGATCTAACCCTTCTTCAAAGTCATCAGAAAAATCCATATTTGAACTTCAAGAACTAACCCAACTCCCCCTCACCCCCCCCACCCTTCGGCCCAAACCTTTTTGTGGAAAATTTGGAATTTCTTGGAGTATTATCTGTGCTATCCAAATTAATTTAGAATGGTTCCTGCATATCTTAAGTTATCGGTCTCCGCCAGTGACAACCGATTATAGGAGAAAAGGAAAAACTGAACTCCGTTGAGTTGTAGAAAAATGAGATTTCAATCTTGAAAGTTAGAATCTTCATAGAAAGAAGAAAAGACATTTTAAGATCATACAATATGCTAGTCGGGTGTGCCGTTACATACAACAAAACATTAACTTATTGTCTTAGATGCTCCGACCTATAATGCGTATAGAGTTCGGATATACGCAACCATACCCATTGTTAAAACACAACGAGCTTTCCCGATGACCCATAATGAAAATGCGTCAATCTGTATTGATCAACTGCTACTTTTTTTTTTTGGAATGGAAACTACTTCACAATATAAGACTTGCATTCATTTAATAAGTTATTTTCTTATCAAAGAAGAATGTGTATTGCATTCCATTGGAAATGGAAAGACATCTGCCCTCTTATATATATAGCGCAAAATTGGACTAGTTTTGCTTTTTTTTTTGTGGTTGCACAAAGTATAGGTGTAAGATTACGTATTCGCGATCTGATCTCTCCTCAAACCCTACGTAAACGTGAGCCTATTGCATCGAGAACGTCATTTTTGCTTGTTTGACTCTAAGAAAGCAAAATATGATGAACAAAGATAACCACTTGATAAAACTGCAAGATAGTAACATTTAAAGTAGATGTTACATGATCATTTGAATCAAAGTTTTCTATACATTCTTTCGTTGAGATTCATCTTATATTGTTAATTTGTTTGTCTTTAAGATACTTGAACTCGGAGGGGTACGAAGGAGGCTTCGAGATGCCAAGCATTGAGCAACTTTTCATCAGTATCAAATCAACTACGATCAATGGTCAACATGCTTTGCTTCAGTGGTGGTGGACGGCTGCGATCCTCCCTCCGTCGAGAAGTTCGCCAACAGCCTGAAAAGAACACCACAAAAAAATTGTGTTTTTGGCGACGAAAAAAATCACCGACGAACAACGATTAGTCGTTGTTTCGTCGGTAATAGCGACGAGACTGCGACAAAAATAATGTGGTCGCTAATTGCGACGAAAGTACGATGAAAATTTGTTTGTCGCTAATAGAAAAATAGTCAGTCAGGTGAATTACGTCGGTTGTCCCGTCGCTATTCTGCGTGTTTCGTCGCTATTCTGAGTGTTTTATTCGTCGGTATTTAGTTTGTAACGGTGTGCGTCGCTATGTCGTCGCAATTGTGTCGCTAAAATGTATAAAACAAAATTCGTCGTCCACTAAGTTCTTGGAGTTGTGTATCGTCGTTTTTTTGTCAATGAAACCCGTATGTGGCAATGTTTTGAATTACTTTCCGTTGGTAATTCGGTTTGTTGTTGTGTCGTCGCAGATACATCGAGAATCAACACGTGTATTGATTAAGGAAAAAGAAAGCGGTAATTGGGAAAAATACTCATTCATTTAATAATAAGAAGTTACATTATGAAACGAAAATAAAAAAAAATCTAAAAAGAGATGCGGAGATGGGCCGTTCACTCTTCGTCATCGGACGAAAGAGTGGCCGCGACATTCTCCGCAAACTCTTGAGAAGGCGCTTGAGCTTTCTGTAGTATCTAAATTTCATCTTCCGCAGCCTTCTAGTCATGTAGTGCAGTTGCCGCGACTGCGATGCATGTTTGCCATCAGCATACGGAAGTCGGCGTCTTGCACCGGCATTTTGTTCTTGATCATCCTGATGCGGCGGTGGGCCATAGACAGATACAGAACCCTCTCGCTCAACCGATGGTGGTTGAGGAGGAGGCCCTTCTGGAGGGGCACTGTTTGCCCGTCCACCACGCCTTGGGGTTCTTTTAAAACGACGCGGCATATTTTGATTATTTATAACGTTCTATGTGTGTATGTATAACAACGGATGTTTGGGGTATAAATAGTGAAATGAGCGACGACATAGCGACGACCATAGCGACGCAGTGAATGTGACCGTTGGGGAATGTGCAGTGAAGTGCAGTGAATGTGCAGTGAAGTGCAGTGAATGTGCAAGTGGATGACCTTTCGGAAGTTATAGCCGACGACGTAGCGACGAATTAGCGACGTATGTTTATCGTACGATTGCAACCGTTGGGAACTGAACTGACACTGCCGCCTAATAGCGACAACTTGGCGACGGAATAGCGACGAAACGCGTCGAATAATGTGAAGAGACGTTTGCCGTCGCTGTTTCGTCGGTAAAGCGTCGGTAAATTCAAAAAAAAACCGCGAAAGCCCGTTCTTTCCATTGTATTAGTTTTTCCCTTTTTCGTCGATACGGTTAGTAGGTTTTTGTCGTTCTATTAAGTTTCGTCGAGATATAGTTAGGTTTCGACGATACGGTTAATAGGTTTTTGTCGTTCTATTAAGTTTCGTCGAAGATATATATAGTTAGTAGGTTTTCGTCGTTGTATTAGGTTTCGTCGGTATATAGTTGATGTTTAGTCGGTGAATTAGTCGGAACAAATTTTTCTTAACCACATTTCGCGTATACAGGTGCGTCGTCAGGATTCGTCTAAGAGATAAACAACGTGTTATAATTATTAAGAAAACAAATACGATATTAAAAAAACAAACTTCATTAATATATAATTAAAAATTAAAAATTACAAAATATAATAAGAAATATTTTAAAAAAAGCTAAATAGCGAAGAGTAGCCACTCACTGTTCGTCATCCGAACAGAGGAGAAGCTATACTCTCCGCACACGCCTTCAGTTGGCGTCTCAATCTGTGCAGATTTGGATTTAATCCGCATCTGCCTTTTATCTATGCAGTCGAGACGCTCTTCCTGAACCGTGACATGGGCCTTCACCTCATCTAACATTTTCCACAGATCTCGTACTTCTGTTTGGAGTTCGACAATTTGTCGATCCCGGCGATCAGAGGTCTCTGGTGGGGAGGAGGTGGGGGGAGGAACAGTTTGAAGAAGAAGGCACTTCAGTTGGCGGTGTTGCCGCCCTACCACCACGTCCACCACGTCGTGCTTGCGCTTTAGTACGAACCATTTGGCTTATAAAATAGTTGTTTATATGTTGTTGTGGGCCACACGCTGATCCACTGTTTTAATAGTGAATCAGGCGACGACATAGCGACGAATAGCGACGCAAAACTCGTAAGTTGTAAGCATGGGGAACTGGACGGACTGTCTTTTTACCGACGACGTACCGACGACTTAGCGACGAAACACGTCGTACGGAATGAAGAGACGTTTTGCATATCAAACGACGTGTTTCGTCGCTGGTCGTCGGTACGTCGTCGGTATATGTGTTTGTTTGTCTCCGGGATTTGTGTTTCTTGTTCGTCGATGTTCGTCGCTAAGTAGTCGGGTATATGTGTTTTGTTTGTCTCCGGGATTTGTGTTTCTTGTTCGTCGCCGTTCGTCGCTAAGCGTCGGTATTGTCTTATACTGGGAACGATAAAACCATTGTATTTCTTCTTCTCTTCTTCTCTTCTCCCATTCTCCTCTCATTTCAAACACATCAATCATCAATTTTGAACGAAAATACAGAAGTGTGGAATTTTGATTTTTTTCTACACACGAACAAAGATAGCTGCTGTTAGTTTCAAGGTTGTTTTGTAGCGAGAGAAATGGATCCGAGGAGAAGCGATAGAAAGTGGATTGTACCAGGAGAGTAAACAACGGGGAGTGGTGTTTTTAGATTTGTTGAAGGTCTCGAAGAATTTATTGATTTTGCGACGAGTAATGAAAGTGGAACGCAGATTAGATGTCCGTGCAAGAAATGCAAGAACCGTAATATAAGGATCCGGGGTGACGTGAGGGTTCACATATTGAAACAAGGTTTCGTCCACAATTACCATACATGGTACTGTCACCGGCGAATATGAGGGGGCGTCTACATCTGCAACTGTACACGTCGAAGGGGGACCCGGTCAGGTTAATGCCGAAGAAAATAGGCGAGGGATCTCACAACCCATACATGCAGATGGTGACAGACGCAGCCGCTGGCGCATTTACCGGAGAGCAGTTGTTACAAATGCAGGATCCGGATGAACAGCCGCGTACATTCGTGGAGGAAGATCCGAACCCTCAGGCGAGACAGTTTTTTGAGATGCTGAACGCCGCCAACACGCCGCTGTATCCTGGTTTGCGGTATGTCACACACAGATGTCCATGATCGGTCGGGATGACGAGCATGAAGACGGAACACCGCATGACGGATGAGATTGTACGATGGGATGTGTCAGCTGATGAGGGAAATCTCTCCTGAAGGGAACACAATGGTCGACAGTTTTATTTCGACGAAGAAACAGCTAACAGTGCAGGCGTTGGGACTGCCGGTTCAGAAAATCGATTGTTGTTCAGAGGGGTGCATCATATACTGGGGCTAATCAACGAGGATAAAGACATGTGCAGGGCTGTGGGACAAGCAGGTGGAGAACGAACAAAGAAACCGGAACGTGCCAAGAAAACAATTTTACTATTTACCTCTCGCCCCTAGACTGCAGAGGCTATACGTATCCGGTGCCACAGCTAGCCAGATGAGGTGGCACGCGGGAGCACTACACGAAAGACGGTGAGATGTGCCATCCATCTGACGGCGAAGCTTGGAGGACGTTCGATGCGACGCATCCGGGTTTTTCGTCGGAGACAAGGAACGTTAGGTTGGGTTTATGCACCGACGGGTTCAACCCGTTTGGACAGTCGGGGAGAGCAGTATTCGTCGTGGCCTGTAATCGTGACGCCGTACCAATCTACCGCCTTGGATGTGCATGAAGAAGCCTTACATGTTCTTGACTGTGATCGCACCAGGTCCTAGGAATCCGAAACAGAAGATCGACCTATACCTGCAGCCGTTGATACAGGAGCTGAAGTGGTTATGGGAGTTTGGCGTGGAGACGTTCGATGTATCGACTAAACAAAACTTCCAGCTACGCGCCGCGCTGATGTGGACGATCAGTGACTTCCCGGCTTATTCTATGTTGTCGGGGTGGAGCACAGCGGGGAAATACGCTTGCCCTGCTGCATGAAGCAAGCGAAGACGATGTCCTTTGAAACATGGACGTAAGATAAGCTGGTTCGACAGCCATAGGAAGTTCCTGCCCAGACGTCATTCGTACAGAAGGAACGTGACGGCGTTCATGCCTGGCATTGTCGTTAAGGACACAAAGCCCGAGCTCCTCACGGGTGCAGAGGTGCTGCAGGAGATAGACAGTTGTGGATTCGTGGGGGTCGCTGATGATCCGGACGGCAGTCACAACGAAGACCTGGCTCGTTACTGTATCGGGTGGAAGAAGGAGAAGCATATTCTGGGAGCTTCCATACTGGAAGAGCAATATGATCCGACATAACCTGATGTCATGCATATTGAGAAGAACGTGTTTGACAACATTTCAATACAGTGCTGAATGTGCCAGGAAAAAACAAAAGACCACTTCGAAGGCACGACTTGATATGCGCGACCTCAACATGCGACCGGAAGCTGCATCCCGTTGGCACATCATACATGCCGAAGTCCTCGTACACGCTGAATGCGGAGCAGGTCAGTGCGTTGTTATCGTGGCTAGGGACGGCTAGATTTCCTGATGGCCATGTTTCGAACCTGTCGAAGAACATCGACGTGAATAAACGCGGTTTGCACGGGGATGAAGAGCCACGACTGTCACGTGTTCATGCAACGGTTGATGCCCATTGCATTCCGCGAGCTGCTTCCAACCAATGTATGGGAAGCAATTACCGAGATGAGTCAGTTCTTCAGATGTCTTACAGCCACGAGACTCAGGGCGGATGATATGTCAAGGCTGGAGGGCGAAATCCCAGTGATCATATGCAAGCTGGAAACTATATTCCCTCCGGCCTTCTTTGATTCAATGGAACACCTGCCAGTTCATCTACCATACGAGGCACGTGTTGGTGGTCCTGTTCAGTACAGGTGGATGTATCCTTTCGAGAGGTACTCGACCTTTTATGTGCATGACATTCTTATGTGTCTAAGCGATATGCATTTGAACATATATTCACTATATGAACAGATATCTCAGGCATTTGAAGCTGAACATCAAGAACAAGGCGAAAGTCGAGGCCTCTATGTGCAATGCCTATCTGACGGAGGAAGCATCGACCTTCGTGTCTCATTACTTCGAGCCAGATGTCCCGTCGAGGTGCAGAGATGTTCCCCGGAACGACGACGGCATTTCCAGATCCGGTGTCCTCCCAATATTCACACATCCGATCAGATTTCACGGACAGGGAAAGGAAATGATATTGGGGGACAGCGAGCTGAAGATTGCTCATTCTTATGTTCTGCGCAACTGTCGTCAAGTCGACCGTTTCCAGAGGTATAAACGATTTCCCATTTTATTTTGTAAATACCTTGCGATACTCTATCCATTATGTTACAAATATATACAGGGGTACTCATTCGTAATTTGCTTCAGCTTGTTCGTTGATTTATTGCAACACCGTTCACCGGTGTATATCGAGCGATGCAATAAACAATGAGTTAGATTCCAAGTTTGCTGATTGGTTCGGTGGCATGTAAGTTTAGTATTTGCTGTTACGTGTACGATATGTGATACACATTTATTGCCCCGTGATGTATATTTACTTGTCCTTTACAGGCGAGCAAGTCATCTGGCTGACGATGAGTACGGTTACATTCTGACGCCAGTAGCCGAGGGTTCCATTGAACAGAGTCACGCGGACACGACATGTGTTTGTCAACGGGTATAGATTCCACACAGTCTCCCATGCCAGCCGAAATCATCGGAGAACAGCGGGTGTGTGTGTGTCAAGCGTTATGACAATAGCCCGGACGAGGATGACTTCTACGGCTACCCTTACTGACATCATTGAGCTCGAATATCCCGCATTGCCTATAAAGCGGGGTGGTCTTATTCAAATGCGAATGGTACGATCCAACTCGAGAAGGTTATCGCGTTGGCACAAAGGTCCACGACCAATATAAGTTGGTAGACATACACCAAGGGCGACGGTACAGAAAACGATCCATACGTTTTGGCTAGTCAAGCGTCCCAGGTGTACTATCTATCGTATCCAACAACGAGGATGAATGCGAGCTCAAAAGACTGGCGAGCTGTGTGCAAAGTGAAATCGAGCAAGTTTGATGTGAGTATACAGACAGTTTCAGATGGTATGGACGCCGCATTTCAAGAAGAAAACCCGTCCGTTCTAGATACGACACATGTTGAACTGCACGACCTCCCTCTAAATGACCCCAACGGCGGGGTTTATCGAAAATTCATCTCAACATACAACCGCCCTGACAATATTGAAGACGTAGTCGAAGACGAATACGAGGATGAAGAGGACGACGAGCATGTAGATGAAGATGAAGATGAAGACGAAGATGAAAGATGCGTATGAGGATGCAGATGACCAGGAAGATTGACGGTAGCCAAAATTTTTTATGCACCTCTTTATATGAAAGTGTGTATGTGTTGATGCACTTATATTTCATGTATATACTACTTTATATTTTGTATTATTTTTTTTTTCGAAAATGATAACACCGACGAGTTACCGACGAAATGTTTCGTCGCCAAATTTGAAATAACGACGACCCATGAAAAATAGCGACGAAACTAAATAGCGACGGACGTTCCGTCGCTATTTCGTCGCAAAATTTCGAAGATAAACTGAACTCCCCCTTCTTCTTCCCCATTTCCCTCCCCCGCAAAAAATCTCCCCCCGGCCTCCCCCGCAAAAACTCTCCCCCTCCCACCGGCGAACTTCGCTCTGAGGACCCCCGGCAAAATCTCCTCCCTGCAACGGTTAGTTTTTCTTCCTATTTCTTTTTAAATGATTTTAAGTAGGTATAGATTGAATTCTTTGTTGTGGGTGTTGGTGGTGGGTTGTGGGGGGGGTGGAGGGATTGTGCTGGGGTGGAGGGATTCGGGCTGGGTGGGGCGGTGTGGGACTGGGTGTTGGATGGGACGGCGGAGGGTGGTTGTGGGTGGGGCTGCCTGGCTGGATGGGGCTGGGTGGCTATGGGGTATGTTTTCACATTGTGCGAGGGTGGGGGCCTGGAGCTGGTTGTGGGGGGGTGGGGGTTGGGTGGTGGTGGGCGGTGGTGTGGGTGGGTGGGGGGCTGATTGTGGTCGGGGTGGGGGCTGGGTTGTGCGGGGGTGGGGGCCTGGAGCTGGTTGTGGTGGGGGTGGGGGCTGGGTGGTGGTCGGCGGTGGTGCCTGGGTGTGGGTGGGCTGATTGTGGTCGGGGTGGGGGCTGGGTGCGGGGTGGGGGCTGGGTTGTGCGGGGTGGGGGCTGGGTTGTGGGGGGTGGGGGCCTGGAGGGTTGTGGTGGGGGTGGGGGCTGGGTGGGTGGTGCGGCGGTGGTGCCTGGGTGTGGGTGGGCTGATTGTGGTCGGGGTGGGGGCTGGGTTGTGCGGGGGTGGGGGCCTGGAGCTGGTTGTGGTCGGGGGTGGTGGGTGCGGCGGTGGTGGTGCGGCGGTGGTGCCTGGGTGTGGGTGGGCTTGGGTGGCTGTGGGTGGCATATATATGTATATAGTATATATATGTATAACGGTATATATATATGTATATGGTATATATAAGTTGTATGTATATACGGTATATATATACATATATGTATAACGGTATATATATATGTATATACGGTATATATATATATATAATGTATGTATATACGGTATATATATATACATATATATATACGGTATATATGTATATACGGTATATATACATACATATATACACGCACATATACATATACGGTAACGCAATATACATATACGGTATATGTATGTATATGTTTTAATAGATTTGTAAATGTATGTATATATATATGTATGTATAGTATGTATATGTATAAGTTATATGTATATGTTTTTAATACATATACACGCACAAATACATATATACGGTACATATATTAATTTCGTATTTAAATATAGTTAAATTTGTAAAAAACTGTTTTTAATAGATTTGTAATATATCTTTTGTAATGTTGTATATAAATATATGTAAAATTATTACAAACTGTTTTTTTTGGTAGAATTATGTATGTATATATTTTTCCTATTTAAATATATTTATAATTATATAATCTATTTTGGTACATATATGTATGGTATATATGTATATACGGTGTATATATATATATGCATATACGGGTATATATGTATATACGGGTATATATGTATATGGTATATATAGTATGTACAGGTATACGGGTATATATGGTATATATGGTATATATATGTATATACGGTATATAAATGATTTATTTTTTTGTGCCCTCCGTTTAAAAATTATAATATGTTCCTCTCAGATCTGATGGCTAGTGACGGTTTACCGACGAGATCCACATACCCACCATCTGCACAGGACCTTCAAGGAGAGTTCGATGCTTTCATTCTCAGCATGATACGTATGCCTCGGTTCGACCGCCGCTCTGGCTGCGGACTCAGACCTTTTACGGTCTGCCGAATGTCCGCACCCCCAGACATTCGACGCCACCCACACCAGCGTTTCAGCACCTCTCCGGCGTCTGATGCGGCATCGGACCAGGTGTCATATCAGGACGTCGTCCCCTCCCTTGGTCAAATGATACCCATACGTAAGTGATGATTAATTTATTTAACATGTTTTCAAATATATTTCACGCGTTATTTTTTCCTAACAACTTAAACTCTTTCAGGTTGGATCGGACAATGGCGCGCTTTCCTTGCATCACCCGGTCCTTCCACCTGAGGCTTGACCCATCTGGATATACCTGGGGCCGTGTCACCCCGGAGACACGTAGCTTCTACTGGGATGAGTTTCAGGTATTCAAATTTGATGAATTTCACTTTTTGATGCGTAATCAATCATTACTTTTCTAACCACACTTTTATTATTCCTCCGTATGATAATTGCAGAAGTCGTACAGCTGGCCAGCCGACATCGCCCGCGACGTGGAGCAGGCCTGGCGGCATAGGGCCGCCAAACGCTACGGGACTTCGTCAACTCCCTCAAGACCAAGTCGGAGCGTGACCCCACGTGGGTAAGGCCTGCCTACGTATCCGAGGCCGTCTGGGCGGCGTGGGTAGCAGGTGGAGGGACCCTGCTTACCAAGCCCGCAGCGCCCGGAACGCGGCGAACCGGCGCAGCGGCAACATACAGGGCCCAGCACCTGCCACACACTCAGGTGGTTCGGTTTCCCACGCCACCACGATGCGTTCTATGGTGAGTATTTTAATATTGGATTATAACGACCTTCATTGATTTCATTGGATTATTTACATTCATCGACTTAATTGGATTATTTACATTCAGTGAGTTAAGTGGATTATCTATATTCGTTGATTACTTATGTTGCGCTGTTGTTTTTTTGGTATTCGTATATGGTTACTTTAAGTTGGTACATGTGATTTGACTTGGGAGAGGCCTTTAAGGCCGGGATACCTCCGATAAACGAATAGGTCATGCCGAAATTTTTAAAATTCTGCATATCACTAACATATTTTATTTCATTCTTTCAGCAACAGGAGACGGGGGAGTGGCCAGCCTCCTACGATCTCTTCTACAAGACGCATCGGAAGAGAGCCTCCGACGGAACGGAGGACTGGATCACGACGAAGGCCCGCGACATCAGTGTAAGTAGATTACGATTTCATTTGTTTTTTTCCTTAGTTTGTTTTATTGCTAAACCATAACAATTCATATTCTCATTTCAGGACGAGTACAACAGATTACTCGCAGATAGGGGCGAACAGGCCGACAAGAACCGCGCTTATTGGGATGCGGTTCGGACCGTCGGCCCTCAGAATAAGAAGAAGAAGGAGGTGTACGGGGTTGGATCAGCAGCGCCGCGATTCTTCCCGAAGTTCTGCATCCAGGTGCTTCCTCTGAGGCCAGCACCTCCGCGCCTTCTGCGACGCCAGAGGATATTTCGCGCCTGGAAGCAGATAATGCGGCGCTGCAGTGAGATAGAGTCCATCAGGACGAGGCAAGAGGAGAGTTTACAGGCACTGCAGTCGCAGCAGCAGGCGATGCAGCAGGCGCTTCAGCAGGCGCTTCAGCATGCGTTTGAGCAGGCGCAGCATCAGACGATGCAGGTGCAGCAGGCAACGAACCAACAAATCTTCCAGCTGTCGCAGGTCGTCATGACTTTCATTTCCAACTCATCGCAGCCTCAGCCTCAGCCTCAGCCTCAGCCTCAGCCCCGCCCTCCTGATGGTCACTCTTCTCCGCATGATCCCCCTCCCTCCTCTTCCTCTTCATAGTTTTTTTTTTTTTCATTGTTTGTACAGTCTATTTCATTTGTTGTTTGACATTTTCATTGTATTTTTATATATTCTATCTGACAATTTTACGGATTCTATTTCGTTTGTGTTGTTTAATTATACGAACTTGAATGCGCAAATACCGTATTACTGTATATATTTGTACAAATGATTTAATATACAAATAAAATATATTATAGAAATTAAATAATAATAATAAACTCTTTAATTACTAATGTATAATATTATTAATAAATCAAAAAATTTAAATTTAATATTAAATATGTATTTAAAATAATTATTAGTAAATAATATTTTTAAAATAAAAAATACCGACGAACCAGCGACGAAATTGGTCTGTCGCAGATCGAATAAAAAAACAAAAATTTAAAATTAGCGACGACAAGACTATTAACGACGACATTTGCGACGAAACAAACGGAAACAAAAATAAAAAAATAATAAATAGCGACGGTAAAACAATACCGACGAAAGTTTGCGACGAAATTATTTGTCGCAGAACATTAATAAAAAAATAAAATAAACGAAATAGCGACGAAATAATTTACCGACGAACAGCGACAACAGAATAAAGGTCGCAGACCTGACATTTTCTCTCGTCGCAGTTTTGCGACGATACACCGACGCAATTTTGTTTCGTCGCAAACAGCGACGCATTGCCGACGAAATTTGCTTTGCGACAAGCCGTAAACGACATTCTTTTTTTCGTCGCTATGTCGTCGCTATATGCCTGTAGCGACGAAATAGCGACGTTTTTTGTCTGTCGCTATATGCTCTTTTTTTTTGTAGTGGAATGGGATCAGATGTGGCACTCCCCTTGGCAAAACTGTGTTCCTCAGTGACCATAGGGCCATTCTTGAAAAAGTCACCACCCCATGTACCCTAGTTCATACTGTCAATGACGTGGTCGTCCCGATTCTGTTCCAAACTACATGAGAAAAATGATTAAGGGAGAATCAACGGTGGAGATCATTCAAACTCAAGGACATTTTCCCCAGCTCACTGCTCATGATCAGTTCCTCCAAGTCCTTGGAGAGCTGATCCTCGTAACTAGTAGGAACTAGGGTGTACTACATAGTTCAGATGTCTCTTTGTCTTATTTTTCGGTGTGGTTAGCATATTAGTCCGTCTTCTTTCCTCTCATTCTGTGGTGAGATCGTTCAATTTTTATCGCTTAATGGCACATACAATATATATATTAGACACAGATGTATATGTACACCACGGTTAGTTATTGCTTTGTTCAATTTTATTCAAAAAACAGTGATGAGTGTGTGTTGAAACTTGGGCTTACATGAGGTGAGGCTCATATCCACTCAAACCTTAAGGCAATGGTGGTGTAACCTCTCCTCATATAAGACATACATTTTTTCCTCAATTAGTTAATGGGATTCTCAATAGTGTGTGACATGACTTCTTCAATCTTCCATTTGAACGAAACACAACGTATAAAGTGATTAGCAGTTGATTTACACCTATGTTTCTCAATCAAGTACAACAGCATTACTATATATATTGTATTAGAGGTTTCTGTCTATGGCATTGTATGAGAGGTCGGATGTACTCAACCATACTCATGTGTTAGAAACACATAGAAGTTATTCCGATGACCCATAATGAAATTACGTTAAGCTATGCGATCGACGGCTACTTCACAATATAAGAAGCGCAGTCAATTTAGTAAGTCATTTTGATTTATTCTATCATATTCCAAAGTCAATAAAAATGTGTTCTGACCTATTAAAAATGAAACACAGTTTCTCAATTTCAGTAAGATATATATTACATTCATATCTTCTAACCTTGTAGAATTATAGATAAATATTAAAGGGAAATGCACAATATTATCGCGTGATAGTTTATCATCCACGTTGTTTTAGAGCATAAAACAAGCATATAATAAGCACAATTATGAATGAGTATTGTGGCTTGCTTCATAAAGTCTCCTTTTGTTGACGTTGCAAAATTATGTCTGTGAAGAAGAATGGCTACAATTACCTAGATAATGTCTTCGTTCATCTTTCTATAAAGAATAAAATGCCTTTTACAATGATAAAGGCAAGTCAGTAATGTCCATCATTAATCTCCTATATCTATTCCTGACATGTAACACCTTCCTAATCATGAAGACATAACGGGGAATCCTATTATAATTAAAACTCCATCTTTCTGATATAGAATTGTTAAAATCATGCGTATATAACATATTATGCACAACTTTTAGCTCTATCGAAGATAACATGTATATCGTACATACCGTGTCCTAAAAAAACTCCCATATGACATGGGGTTACATTCTCTTCAGTCTTCACAGCTAAAATTTAGGTGGAGTGGGAGTGAAGTATGTAGGAGAAGTGCTGTTGGCATTTCATATTTTTTTTTTTCATATGGATTCACTGTTTCTTGTTAGAATGTCCATGTTAGATATCCATTCACATGCCTAATTTTAAAACTACCTGAGTTTGTTAACCCAAAAAAAAAAAACACACAAACCACACAATAGTTCCACATACAATACATTTTTCACTATATGTTCTTTATATAGCAAACTACAGTATTTACACTTGAAGAAATAAGTTAGATATCCAACATAAACAACAGATTCGGTAGGTCTTTTTCTCCTCCTTCGCTTGACATAAGGGAATAAACCCCTTATATTGCGCCGAACATAGCTCAGTTGATACATGGGTTAAAAATTGTTCCTATCAAGGTCGCAGTTCGAATCGAAACACGTGTAGCGTTGGTCCAATACTGCTATAATAGATCAGTAATGGTTATGTTATTGTATCCGGTTCATTAGGTTAAAAGATTGTTTGCTCAGTTTGCAGTAGACACTTTTGGAGTTTCTTGCAATGCCTTACCGATCTAGAGACCCTTGATTGGGTTCCTGACAATGCCTTACTAATCTAGAAGGCCGCTGAAATTCTATAGGACTAAAACAATAGAGACCTTGGGGTTAAAGGTTGGCCTTTTGCTCCAAAAATAAAGGCGACATATTGCTACCGTAATTGCAGTCTTGTGTTATAGATCCGTTCAGTTCAGATATGAAGAGGCTAAAAATGAGGCAAAATATGAGACATCCAATCACGTGTCGCCACGTGTACAAAAGCAGTTTTCAAAGAAATGGATGCTGGACTTTTTTTAAAAAAAACTCATTTTGTACACTAGAGGCCTCATATTTTACCTCATTTTTAGCTTCTTTATATCTGAACACGTGTCCAGCTGTGTCAAGGCACAATAAATCTGATGTTTTTTCCCCCTCAAAATGCACCATATCTATATGCCCAAATTGCGGCTCTGCAGTTTTCGTCACCAGTATTTCAGAAGTTTGTGTGGGTAACTGTGCTCAATCTAGGAGGTCGTTGGATTTCTAATTTACATCTTCTACGCAGTTTCTTGAGACTGAGGTAGTAGAGACCCTTTGGATTGGGGTTCAACGCTTTTGCCAACAAACAGGTCAGGTTGATAGAGTCCAACAAACCTTCCACACATCATTCCTCCTACAATATTTTTCAGGCTCATTACCCAGCCCAAACATTCTCTCGGCCCAAATGTCACAAAATCTTAATGTAACAAGAAAGCGACAATATTCATAGGAATAATTACAAATCTCCCTATAACTAACTTGAAGTCGCAATCCATAAACTAATTTTCTAAAAATTTTGGCACTGTTTAGTATTGTCGGTTGAGAGAAAAAAAAATGCCTTTTGCAACTTTAATTTAGTTTATTTGTTTTTGCACATGCCTGTATTTAATATTAGCCGAAATGACCACAGCCCATTTTGTAGGGTCCACCTCCCATTCCAGGCGTCGACAGCTGAGGGGTAAATCGAAAACCTTCAAAATCATGCTAAGCCTGTTCAACACGCCCGATTGCTCAGCTTCAAACGATACTCCACTCTTCTCTTCGCCTCTCACCCTCAATCTCCAACCAAAGGCAAACGTGATTTCTGCTGGTTCAATTCGGCGTGAATCCGGCGCCGTCTCTCCTTTAAGAACGTTTTCGGTAATGCTTCCGGTAGCAGCGATGAGTTTGTTAAAGCACTGTTCATCCTAATGGCATCGCTGTCATCACTCTCGACCGCCCTAAGGCACTCAACGCCATGAACATAGGTTACCTCTTTGATCTGTCTTTCTTTCTCAGATAATTATTACTCGTAATGAAGTAGTTGGGTATTATTCGTTTGTTGAGTGATCAATTTCGTTAATTTGGTCATTTACTTGCTAACCGAATATTTTAACTGTTCGGAATGGAGAATTTGATCTTCTAGGCTTACGGGGACTAGAGATGTTTGTCAAGTTCCGATGGATAAGTTTGGGTGCAGGTCATTTCGAGATTAGAATTTAGTTCAGGTTTAGTAATTAGGTCAAGTAGTTGGTTAGTATTTGACTTAAATGATTGTAATGTGTTTTCTTTCGGTTTCGTAGGTTGATCAAGATTATAATCTTATGTTCTCCACGTATAATTTGTTTGGAAACTCTTTGCAGAGATGGACTTGAAATATAAGAGCTTGTTGGAGGAATGGCAAGAAGATCCAAAAGTTAAATGTGTTTTGTTGAGGGTAGCTCTCCTCGGGCCTTTTCAGCAGTAAGATAGATATTATTTGACATGATGACTTGCAGGTGCTTTGTGGTTAGGTGTCTAGTTGTCCATGCTATTCTGAACTTGATCTGGTCTTGTTCTTAACTTCT
>AP025059.1:3249477-3297666 GCA_036186865.1 Eustoma russellianum | reverse complement strand
AGATCGGAAATAAAAAAACAAAAATTTAAAATTAGCGACGACAAGACATATTAACGACGACATTTTGCGACGAAATAAAACGGAAACAAAAAATAAAAAAATAATAAATAGCGACGGTAAAACATATACCGACGAAATTTTGCGACGAAATTATTTGTCGCAGAACATTAATAAAAAAAATAAAAAATACGAAATAGCGACGAAATAATTTACCGACGAAACAGCGACAACAGAATAAAGGTCGCAGACCTGACATTTTCTCGTCGCAGTTTTGCGACGATACACCGACGCAATTTGTTTCGTCGCAATACAGCGACGCATTGCCGACGAAATTTGCTTTGCGACAAGCCGTTAGAAATTGTTTTTAGGTAGCTATTCGTAGCTAATAATGATGTTTAGATGTTGTTTTGTAGTTGTTGTGTTGTTGTAGCGACGAAATAGCGACGTTTTTTGTCTGTCGCTATATGCTCTTTTTTTTGTAGTGGAATGGGATCAGATGTGGCACTCCCCTTGGCAAAAAACTGTGTTCCTCAGTGACCATAGGGCCATTCTTGAAAAAGTCACCACCCCATGTACCCTAGTTCATACTGTCAATGACGTGGTCGTCCCAGATTCTGTTCCAAACTACATGAGAAAAATGATTAAGGGAGAATCAACGGTGGAGATCATTCAAACTCAAGGACATTTTCCCCAGCTCACTGCTCATGATCAGTTCCTCCAAGTCCTTGAGAGAGCTATGATCCTCGTAACTAGTAGGAACTAGGGTGTACTACATAGTTCAGATGTCTTTGTCTTATTTTTCGGTGTGGTTAGCATATTAGTCCGTCTTCTTTCCTCTCATTCTGTGGTGAGAATCGTTCAATTTTATCGCTTAATGGCACATACAATATATATATAGACAAGATGTATATGTACACCACGGTTAGTTATTGCTTTGTTCAATTTTATTCAAAAAACAGTGATGAGTGTGTGTTGAAACTTGGGCTTACATGAGGTGAGGCTCATATCCACTCAAAACCTTAAGGCAATGGGTGGTGTAACCTCATCCTCATATAAGACATACATTTTTTCCTCAAATTAGTTAATGGGATTCTCAATAGTGTGTGACATGACTTCTTCAATCTTCCATTTGAACGAAACACAACGTATAAAGTGATTAGCAGTTGATTTAGCACCTATGTTTCTCAATCAAGTACAACAGCATTACTATATATTGTATTAGAGGTTTATGTCTATTGTATGAGAGGTCGGATGTACTCAACCATACTCATGTGTTAGAAACACATAGAAGTTATTCCCGATGACCCATAATGAAAATTACGTTAAGCTATGCCGATCGACGGCTACTTCACAATATAAGAAGCGCAGTCAATTTAGTAAGTCATTTTGATTTATTCTATCATATTCCAAAGTCAATAAAAAGTGTGTTCTGACCTATTAAAAATGAAAACACAGTTTCTCAATTCAGTAAGATATATATATACATTCATATCTTCTAACCTTGTAGAATTATAGATAAATATTAAAGGGAAATGCACAATATTATCGCGTGATAGTTTATCATCCACGTTGTTTTAGAGCAAAAACAAGCATATAAATAAGCACAATTATGAATGAGTATTGTGGCTTGCTTCATAAAGTCTCCTTTTGTTGACGTTGCAAAATTATGTCTTGTGAAGAAGAATGGCTACAATTACCTAGATAATGTCTTCGTTCATCTTTCTATAAAGAATAAAATGCCTTTTACAATGATAAAGGCAAGTCAGTAATGTCCATCATTAATCTCCTATATCTATTCCTGACATGTAACACCTTCCTAATCATGAAGACATAACGGGGAATCCTATATTATAATTAAAACTCCATCTTTCTGATATAAGAATTGTTAAAATCATGCGTATATAACATATTATGCACAACTTTTAGCTCTATCGAAGATAACATGTATATCGTACATACCGTGTCCTAAAAACAAACTCCCATATGACATGGGTTACATTCTCTTCAGTCTTCAGCAGCTAAAATTTAGGTGGAGTGGGAGTGAAGGTATGTAGGAGAAGTGCTGTTGGCATTTCCTATATTTTTTTTTTTCATATGGATTCACTGTTCTTGTTAGAATGTCCATGTTAGATATCCATTCACATGCCTAATTTTAAAACTACCTGAGTTTGTTAACCCAAAAAAAAAAACACACACACACACAATAGTTCCACATACAATACATTTTTCACTATATGTTCTTTATATAGCAAACTACAGTATTTTACACTTGAAGAAATAAGTTAGATATCCAACATAAACAACAGATTCGGTAGGTCATTTTTCTCTCCTTCGCTTGACATAAGGGAATAAACCCCTTATATTGCGCCGAACATAGCTCAGTTGATACATGGGTTATAAAATTGTTCCTATCAAGGTCGCAAGTTCGAATCGAAACACGTGTAGCGTTGGTCCAATACTGCTATATAGATCAGTAATGGTTATGTTATTGTATCCGGTTCAATTAGGTTAAAAGATTGTTTGCTCAGTTTGCAGTAGACACCTTTTGTGAGTTCTTGCAATGCCTTACCGATCTAGAGACACCTTGATTGGGTTCCTGACAATGCCTTACTAATCTAGAAGGCCGCTGAAATTCTATAGGACTAAAACAATAGAGACCTTGGGGTTAAAAGGTTGGCCTTTTGCTCCAAAAATAAAGGCGACATATTGCGTACCGTAATTGCAGTCTTGTGTTATAGATCCGGTTCAGTTCAGATATGAAGAGGCTAAAAATGAGGCAAAATATGAGACATCCAATCACGTGTCGCCACGTGTACAAAAGCAGTTTTTCAAAGAAATGGATGCTGGACTTTTTTTAAAAAAAAAACTCATTTTGTACACGTAGAGGCCTCATATTTTACCTCATTTTTAGCTTCTTTATATCTGAACACGTGTCCAGCTGTGTCAAGGCACAATAAATCTGATGTTTTTTCCCCCTCAAAATGCACCATATCTATATGCCCAAATATGCGGCTCTGCAGTTTTCGTCACCAGTAATTTCAGAAAGTTTGTGTGGGTAACTGTGCTCAATCTAGGAGGTCGTTGGATTTCTAATTTACATCTTCTACGCAGTTTCTTGAGACTGAGGTAGTAGAGACCCTTTGGATTGGGGTTCAAGCTTTTGCCAACAAACAGGTCAGGTTGATAGAGTCCAACAAACCTTCCACACACATCATTCCTCCTACAATATTTTTCAGGCTCATTACCCAAGCCCAAACATTCTCTCGGCCCAAAATGTCACAAATCTTAATGTAACAAGAAAGCGACAATATTAATAGGAATAATTACAAATATCTCCCTATAACTATACTTGAAGTCGCAATCCATAAACTAATTTTCTAAAGAATTTTGGCACTGTTTAGTATTGTCGGTTGAGAGAAAAAAAAATGCCTTTTGCAACTTTAATTTAGTTTATTTGTTTTGCACATGCCTGTATTTAATATTAGCCGAAATGACCACAGCCCATTTTGTAGGGTCCACCTCCCATTCCAGGCGTCGACAGCTGAGGGGTAAATCGAAAACCTTCAAAATCATGCTAAGCCTGTTCAACACTGCCCGATTGCTCAGCTTCAAACGATACTCCACTCTTCTCTTCGCCTCTCACCCTCAATCTCCAACCAAAGGCAAACGTGATTTCTGCTGGTTCAATTCGGCTGTGAATCCGGCGCCGTCTCTCTCTTTAAGAACGTTTTCGGTAATGGCTTCCGGTAGCAGCGATGAGTTTGTTAAAGGCACTGTTCATCCTAATGGCATCGCTGTCATCACTCTCGACCGCCCTAAGGCACTCAACGCCATGAACATAGGTTACCTCTTTGATCTGTCTTCTTTCTCAGATAATTATTACTCGTAATGAAGTTAGTTGGATATTATTCGTTTGTTGAGTGATACAATTTCGTTAATTTGGTCATTTACTTGCTAACCGAATATTTTAACTGTTCGGAATGGAGAATTTGATCTTCTAGGCTTTACGGGGACTAGAGATGTTTGTCAAGTTCCGATGGATAAGTTTGGGTGCAGGTCATTTCGAGATTAGAATTTAGTTCAGGTTTAGTAATTAGGTCAAGTAGGGTTAGTATTTGACTTAAATGATTGTAATGTGTTTTCTTTCTGGTTTACGTAGGTTGATCAAGATTATAATCTTATTGTTCTCCACGTATTAATTTGTTTGGAAACTCTTTGCAGAGATGGACTTGAAATATAAGAGCTTGTTGGAGGAATGGCAAGAAGATCCAAAAGTTAAATGTGTTTTGGTTGAGGGTAGCTCTCCTCGGGCCTTTTCAGCAGGTAAGATAGATATTATTTGACATGATGACTTGCAGGTGCTTTGTGGTTAGGTGTCTAGTTGTCCATGCTATTCTGAACTTGATCTGGTCTTGTTCTTAACTTCTTATAAGTTCCTTGCGTATTATATGGTTAGGTGTCTAGTTGTCCATGCTATTCTGAACTTGATCTGGTCTTGTTCTTAACTTCTTATAAGTTCCTTGCGTATTATATGATTAGGTGTCTAGTTGTCCATGCTATTCTGGACTTGATATGGTCTTGTTCTTAACTTCCTATGGGTAAATTTTAAATTATCATTGACTAACTATAAAGTGGTACCAATAAGGTGACTTCAAGTGGGGTGGATGACATACTTAGTCCTTTTGTTTTAAACATGTATTCTCCACCAAGTTGACACTACAATCCTTGTTGTTACTATCCCATTAGTCAATGAGTAACTACTAAGATGCTTAGTAGTAAACCATTTACCACCGTAAAGTTGCCATTGTTATGTGGTGTCCTTTAGGTCCTGGACAGTAGCTACATGTGCTATTATTTTGTGGTGTCCTTTGGGTCCTGAACAGCATGTATGGTAATTCCTGTTTTATGAGCCTGGAAGGTATTGAGGTTGACCACTCATTGATAATGCAGGAATGGATATTAAGGGTGTCGTTGCTGAAATCCAAAAGGACAAAAGCACACCTCTAGTGCAGAAGGTTTTCAGACTATGTCATATGTCTGTATTACTAAAAGTTCTTACTATTTTTTTAGTAGTTCTTTCTTAATGGGCATACGGAGTCTAGAATTGGTTGAGTTGGTAGTGTCCTTCTGCAAGTTTCTATTCAGTCTAATATGGCTTCCTGAAATCTCTTTCAACCACTTAACGTGACAGTGAATAACCAAACTCTTAGTGTATCATTTTACCTGCAGGTGGTGACATCAAGCAGATCACGATCAAAAACCAACTGTCAGATGTGATTGAGGTCTTTTAGTGTTCTCTGTCACCATACAATTGATGAACTCTACATGAATTTTGCTAAATCTCTAACCAAGTATCGTAGTATACATGTGATGCATATGGGTCCTCTTGTTGGTTATTTCAACAGGAGGAATAACTTTTTCAACAGTGTCACCTTTCTGTCAAAAGAATATATTAGTTAATCGGATCATGTGTCACTATCCTGGTGTCTCTGTAAAATTGCTGCATCAGTGTAGTCTTCTTTTATCTGTTGATCCATTATTGAAAATTTTTTCCATTAATTTTTTTAATAAAATAGGTAGTCACGTTGAACCGAAGTATTTCATATACTTTGTTGTCCTCAAAGTTCAAAGTTAACACTACTAAGTAAAGAAACACTGGTTGTTATTTTATTTTTTTTAGGCAGAGAAACACTAGTTAAGAGGTATGATGCTTCCTTCTTTTTGGCTATTGAATTTGCTGATGTGCTTAGAGATTCAAAGCCTCTTCTAAGTTGTGCCGATAAAAACAGTAATTTTAATATTTTCAACTAGATACCCTTTCGAATAAAGGAATATTACCCACTGAACTTATTAGAAATTAAGAATTTTAAACAAAGTGCTGCTAATTTGGCTGGAAATTTTAGTTTTGTCAGCTGTATTACGGGATTGGTTTTCTTTTTACTTTTTCCGAATTTGTAGCACAAAGAAGTCATTTGTGAGGACTCGGTGTGAAGTCCTTTAAGTGTATTGCCTATCCCTTTTTCTTTTTGCCCCCAACAAAAGCATATGGCCATCCTCTCTGTTTGACAACAATCTTTTGCCATATGAGAAACAAGGATTCTCCTTTGGGCTTTGACGTTTAGCATTTTGATTTTTTTTTGCTAATGATGTTGTCATTGAGAAAACAGTGTGTTCAGCTTAAATGCTGAAACAGGTGTTCACAGCTGAGTATTCTCTAATTTGCAAGATTTTCGAGTACAAAAAGCCTTATATTTCCTTCATGGATGGTATTACAATGGGTTTTGGCATTGGCCTCTCTGGTCATGGTCGCTATAGGCTCATCACCGAGGTTTTCTTCCTTTCTTCCTTTGTGCCGGCAACTTTGCTTTATAAGACATTTTTGTGCTGCAACATCATATGTCATTTTTCTTGTGGCAGAGGAGTCCTTGCTATGCCTGAAAATGGAATTGGTTTATTCCCCGATGTTGGCTTTGCTTATATTGCTGCACAAAGTCCTGGAGAAGGAACAGTTGGTAAAGTTTTAGCCTACATGGAATTTCATTTTTTCCACTGAATTTGAGTTGTTGTTGCTCATTTTGATGCATTTGGGAGCCTCGTGGTTGGATGAGAGCCCCAACAAATTGTTGAGACAATACTAGAAAATTTGTGAGCACAGTGGAGAATAGAAAATTTTGCATTTAATTCTTGAATGAAAGCTAAAACTTGCTTCTATGTATAGCTTCAGTGGTTAATGTGCTGGATACTAGTGTAGAGTTTTAGAGAGTTGGCTCGTATAATTGCTGTTTAGGATGCTTTTTTCCCCTTTCACATAAATCGCACCACTTTTGCTTCTATGATGAAGAGTGAGGCTAACAGTGTACGTCCATTTCTACTGACCTTTTCTTTTTTTAAAGTAAAAGTGTCATTGATTGCAGATATGCGATAACTTAGGACCGTAATTACCCATGGCAATAAAATCCTCAAATCAAATGCTGGTAACTTTTCTAGATTTTGGTAAAAATACTATGATCTATACACATGTTTACATCACAATTTGTCTTAGTTTTCCTAATCTTGCTCCAAGTACCAATAAAGATCTACTGATATAAAGTATCCACTGCATTCACTTCCGGGTTCATACTTTCCTTATGAAAAGTCTTCAGGTTTCTTCCTTGCAGACACCATAAGTGGCAGATGCCAAGCAAAAAACGAACCAAATGTTTTGGAATACTTTTTGAGTACGGACATTCAAGAAACTAATGATTTGTGTTTATCCAATGAAGAAATTTAAGTTGGCCAATATATTCATGCCCTGTGGGTAAATTAAAGAAGTTTTGCTGATTATGCAGCAAAATTTACAACGAGAATAGGCAAAAGGAAGCCTCTCATAACACCTTTATGCTATACATCCAAAATCAAAAACTGCATGCTAGTTACAGGGTATATTAGAAGTACAGTCATGAAAGCTACCATTAATCGCAATCTCCCACTTGACTCTATTCTTCCTGATTCCCCTTTGATAGTTTTCAAATGGTATGAGGTGACGTATGATTTCCTGAGCTTTCATTATAGGACTTTTGTTAATCTGCTGATGATTCTTGTTCCTCTTTTCCCTAGGACATAAACGAAGGAAGATAGACAAAACCGCTGTTGCATGTTATGATATATCAATGAAATTCTGATGCTTTTTAGTTTTTATTGCTCCATTATTAGTTTGCTTTTAAATTCTGGTCTTCTGAACTTGCAAAATCTAGAATGTTATTCAGGTTTAAAAAAATTCATTTGATATGAACTTACATGCTTTTTAGGCAATCTTTTTCCTTATTCTAAACCCGCTGTGCATTGTGTTAAGTAGGACACTCATTCGCCCCCACCTTAAAAACCTTCCACGTTCAACATGAAATAGTGCTTGCGGTTATGGCTGCTTAAGCTTCACTGTTCTTGTATAGGACCTATAGTAGTGGGGTTTTGGGCTTGCCTGATGAATTTATCTGTAGTTTTTCTTTGTTTATTGACAGCATAAAGCTCTTCTAATCGTTATGCTTTCTCGGTCAAGCTGCATTTCTTGTTTGGTTTCGTTGTTGGTGATTTATTATACTATAGGCCATTGCTAACGTCAATGTTTCCACCTTGTTCAGTTTTTTAGTTTCATATAAGTACTGAAATTGTGCAAGTCTTTTACGGAAGTCCTTTCTTGATTGGTTTGGCTGTGTATTTGCTATCTATTAATTTCCTTTGCTTGCTGTCAGCCTTTTGTGATTTCTTTTTTTAAATTTTTGTTTCTACAGGTGCTTATCTGGCACTTACTGGCAATAGAATCTCAACACCTGCTGATGCACTGTACCTGGGCTGGGAACGCACTATGTGCACTCTGGGAAATTAGTTTCTCTGAAGGAGGCTCTCTTAGAAACAGCATTGTATGTTCTGTTCTTCCTGGATACTTTATGTGTCTATAATTTGTCCTATAACTGGACATAATTCTATGTTAGATAGTTACGAGTTTTTATATGCGCTGCTACTTGGTTGCCTAAATTTTATTTATTATGTTTTCTTTTTAATTTGTGGTGATGCTATCCTGTTCTGGAATCTTTTCCAAATCACCATGCTTACCTTCAACAATTTATTTCAAATTGGTCTCTTTAGTTTAGCTGAGAAAGTTCTCTCCCTGTATGTTTCTCACACACAAAAAAACACAACACAAACAAAACAAATAAAAGGTTGAGGAATAGAATGTATCAAAGCTCCAATTGCGTAAAATTTGTCACTTATAGCTTTATCTTACCTAGGTTTTGTTTGGTCTGTATTCGTCATATGACTTATAGAGGCCATCATGTGGTGGTGGGTGACTAACAAAGGAATGCTCTCCTAAGAATTTTGGTTTGTGATGCAGCTCTGATGACCCACACGAAGATGTCAGAATACTGTTGGCAAAATTCAGCAGCAATCCTGAGTCTGAGCCTCGTCTAAAGTTGCTTTTACCTCGTATAATTTCAACCTTTAGCGCTAGTAAGTCTGTGAAGGAAATATAACAGAGCTGGAGAATCATCAGCAAAGTGCTGATACTTTAGGTAATATATGATCTTTTAATGAGGTGTTACAATGTGTTCATATCTAGGTCTACAAAGTATCTTTTGGTCGTATATAATGTGTATGGTCAAATTAATTTTTGGGCTGGTTGTGTTTTCTGTTATCTTCCTCACTAGTGGCGGAGTGGGCCAAAGATGCTTTGCAAGGAATTCAGAAAGGTGCTCCATTTTCTCTCTGTCTCACTCAGAAGCATTACTCGAGGGTTGCATCTGCTCGTGGAAATAGCCAGAACGAACTGTCAAAGGTAAAAGTGAAATTGTTTCTTACTGTAAATTCTTATCTTGTCTTCTTTTTTTGACTTTTTATGTCTTGGAAGTTCTAATTCTGCAATTCACTGTCTGTAGCTGAATGGTGTGATGAAAACTGAATACCGGATGGCTTTACGATCTCTTCGTCCTGATTTTGCTGAAGGTGTCCGTGCCGTCTTGGTCGATAAAGATCAGGTTTGCTCCTTTCACTTTAACCCATTAGCGGATGTGGCAGGTCTCTTTGTTTGTTTTGCATATAATAGCACGACTAAAAAGTGACTCTGGACCACAAGAAAATTGCCGGTGTAAGGACTGTATTCGGTTTTAAGTGGAAGTAGTGACATTCATGATCTATACCACAACAATATTATCACATTGCCTTAGAGGCTCCTGCCTATAGTGGGGTATGGGGGTTGGATGTACGCAACCATACTCATGTTATAGAAACAACAACATTCATGATCTATCTAGATGGAATATCAAAATTGCTTCTCTTTCTCTTCCCCTTGCATGTTACCTTTTTGTATTTCTGCTATTGTTGATGATTGTCCTTGAGCAGAATCCCAATGGAACCCGTCGAGCTTGGAAGAAGTTGATACCAATGAGGTGGAAGCCATCTTTGAACCGCTTAGTAACGAGATTGGAGAGCTCAGTGTTTGAGTTCAGATGCAGCTATTAAAGTTGGAGGTACGCAAGTTTGCAGGGTGTTGACGTCTGCTTTGCAAGGGATTATTAGTTATGTTTATTTCCTAGTGGAAAATGCTTTATCATCAATTTTAATAGCATCTCTATGGTACATGATTTAAGAAAATATCAATGATTGAAGGTTCTTTATCGTTAACCTGTTGTAGGCTGATGAATGTATTACACTAAAATAGTGGTGTACTCAAGCGAAACTGATATAACCTTTTTTAGAACGTGAGAAAATTATTTTCAAATTCACCCCATATTGCAAAAAGTTTCCTGTCCCATTTTTGTTGTCCCCATGAGCAGAGCTGCTCAATCAGGATATGCATGGAACTGCTATGAGGTGTGAATGAGTCATGGAAGTTCGTGGTGGAGTCAATGGAAATTTCTGATCGACATATCTTGAGCATCATTATGGGTCATCGGGAAACAACCTCTGGATGTTTCTAACATGTGTATGGTTGCATACATTCGATGTCTTATACCTCGTCATAGGCGGAAGCTTCTAAGACAATTGGGTAATATTGTTGTTGTTGGATTAGAAATAGACGCAATCAGACTTTACGGACCCTTCAATTTCTTGGAGTTTTTATTCTTATGAACGTAGTATTTTGATGTTGCCGCAGGGGCAATTAAAACGAAGTTCATAGTTCTTGATTGGAAAACTTTGTCAACTAAGGGAACCTATAGGCGTCTGGAGCTTAGATAAAATCAAGAGGACATTTGCTCAAGGAAAAACGATGGTTTGTTCAATTCTTCTTGCTAAACTTGAGAGTTTATAAGGTACAAGCAGGAGGTGATATGTTAAACAAATTTGATGTATGAGATGCCTCCAGACAACTTCTTTTCCACCATAGTAGCTTAGACATGACAACGTCTAGGATGAATTCTATTTACAGAAGAAACTTCTATCCTGACTGATCAAGTTTGTCTATTTTATAAATCTCATGAAAATATAACGTTGCACGTCTGATTATTGTACGCATCAATATTTTATGGAGCAACTTAATGAAATCATAGGATGAACTCATTCGGCAGGATAGAGTGATAAAATTAAAAGTATAATTTTTATTGAAAAAAATGTAACTGTATATGTAAAGATATCAGTAACTTGATTTGTTACGGGCGCGAAATATAATTCATTCACTTTTTTGACAGTGTTTAATCACTTACAATAATTTAGTGTATATTAACTCATCTAGGGTGTAGATATAAATAAGGATACTTCAGGTAGCTGGCCATCTTGTACTAGGAGACTCAAAATTAGGGGTGTAAATGAACCAAGCCGTTCGGTTGTTCGGCTCGTTTGTTTGAGCTCGAGCTCGACTCGGATAAAAGGTTAATGAACAGAGCTTGAACACATTTTTCTGTTCGAGCTCGGTAAGTGGCACGTTCGTTTAAGGTGTTCGGCTCGTTAATGTTGTTCGTGAGTTAAACGAACCAAGCTTGAACAAGTAAATATGTTCGTTTAAATAAACGAACAAGCTCGGATCGTTCGCTAAGTTAAATGAACAGAGCTTGAACAATACAATGCTCGGCTCGTTCGGCTCGTTTACAGCCCTACTCAAAATATACATAGGTATAGCACTAAATGGTATTGTCTAACTCATTCTAGATGTTGTATAACTTTGACAATTCGAAATAAATTCAATCATTTTCAATTCGAAAGAAAACGGAAAAGAGTCAGTGAGTCACCCATTCGGAGAAAAGGATGTTTCAGTACACTAAACTTTCGTGTTTGCGTAGAGTTTAAAGAAGGATCAGATCGTTTTGTGATTTAATGTATATTACCCTTATCCTACATTTTGTGTAAAAGACTGTTTTTGCGGCTCGAACCTATCAATTCACCCACTCACCGGACAAAAAAACAAAACAAAACGTGAAAAGACCGCGTGGGCTGCTGCATGGTGGAGATTAGGTTTGAATGGCTGCAAGCTTACCTTTTGATGAGGTGGTGGGTTCTCCCCCACCTGTACCAGAAGCCCCTTAGCCCCTTACCCAGATAGGATGTAAATTGAGGGATGTAAATCGAGGGATGTGGTCCACCGGCAGCCCTGCAAAGGGAGAGGACACACGAGACTCAGCCAGCCCATAAACAACCCTTGTAATATTTCAACAAGGATTGTCTCTACACGGATTCGAACTCGGGACGTCGGGTTCTAGCCACAATCACCTTTGCGACTTACCACTGGACTATGCCCTTGGGCGGCTGCAAGCTTACCTGCACGACTCTATGACATGGCCGGACCCACCGCTTTTATTATTTTTCCCACGCGAAAAACATGTCAAATTGACGTTTATTACCGACAAATAAATTTTGACTTTGACCAGTGCTATGTGAGCCCCCCCTTATCCGAAATTTGCTGTCCACCTGTCTCTGCATATAGTCAATAAACTCTCTTTCACTTGCAAGAAATCTCAAGTCTCTTTTTTTTTTATAAAAAAAAAAGAATATGAAAGTTTCTTACCACAGTGCCGCCTGGGGATGTCGCATAAAAGGCTGCCAGAAAGCTGGTAGTCTTAGCATTAGGAAACGATGGAATACGATGATAAAGCAGCAGAAGACGAGGCTTTACATCCTCAGACGTTGTGCTGTTATGCTTCTATGTTGGCGCCATCACTCCTTATCGGATTAGCCCATAAAATCCCCGAGAATCGATGTCCGAACGGAGGTTAGAGATACACATACGAGGATTGGCCCTCTACTTCAAACACAAACATGCCCACTGATGTGTCATTTCTCCTCCCAACATACCGTAGTTTTAGATTTGGCAGTTAATTTAGAAATAGAAGTGGACAGGAAATCTAACCGAGAGGGAAAGGACACGAGCGAGAAATGTAAATTGAGCTGATTGAGTTGTTTGTAGGATGAGAAGGAGAGACTCAAGTTTTAGCTGTATCTTTGGCACTCATGAGTGTGTAGGATGTTGAAAACTTGAGTGAATAATGTACTAGATCATGAGTTGGATCACTTTATTTTGGAGGATTGAACAAACGGAGGGTGTTTGTTCATTAGTATGGGCCTATGGAGTGCTAATTACCCATGCATTTCATCAGCTGGCACTTGGGTTTAATTTCTTATTAACTTTAAAATGTATTAACATTATGTTCATTGTGGTCAAGAGGGTGGCTTGGACTTTACAATTTTGATTTACCATGTTCGAGCCGCAACCTCCTGCATAAGATGTAGGATAAAATGTAGGATAAGGCTGTGTACATTAGATTGCAAATTGATCCGGTCCCTCTCCGGATCCTGCGCAAATACGGGAGTCTAGTACACCGGGAACCTTTTTATCATCATTGTTATTATTTTTTTTGAAAAAAGCCCATTATTAATCCTACTGTAGTTATGCATCATTTAATAATGATCACCTAACTTATGTATATTCACTAAGTGTTGCAAAAGAATGCAGATCAATAAAAAGTTAAGATTACAATGTTTAGATCACTGCAACCCCATAATTCCTTCATAACTTATATCGTCGATTTTTATAACACAAATAAAAGGTACTTTACTGTACCCTATCCTTTTTTTTTTGGGGTTAATCTCACCTCATACAAGGACATAGGGAGTGTCTGATTCAAAAAAGATAGAATTTAATGGTAGACATTAACCGACTATCTTCGGTATGTAAAATCTGAAAACTCGCTTAAGTATTTTTGACATACATTAAGCTTAGGACATGGGAGAGGCCCTGGAGTAATGGTAAAGTTGTTGTTTTGTGACCTTGAGATAACAGGTTCGAGCACGGAAACAGCCTCTTGCATAAAATGTAAATTAAGACTGCGTATATCAAATTGCAAAACGATCCGACTCTCTTTCTGGATCCTACGGAAACGCATGGCTTATGCAAGGAACGCACTTTTATTAAGCTTTGGACATGGATATATATTAGGTATAAAGCGTCGAATCAGTTGACAGCAAATAGAAATGAAGGAAAGTAACCATCAAATCTATGACATAGAATAAAGCACTATTATACATAAAGTAAATTAATAATAGACTATCACTATAATACTTGAAATAAATATTAGGTTTAACCACTTGAACTGTGTCTCATTCGCCACCTGTTTTCTTATCTTAATGTTCAAAGGGGAAAAAAGCAATTTAGAAAGGAAGGCCCAATAGGAAAAATTACCGGGGTCGGGCTTTAACAGAATATTGCGTTCGCGGCATTAGACCCTTCGTTTTAGGGTTGGATCTCTTCATCCCAACTTTTCTTACTCCTTTTGTGACACGCGACACGTGGCATAAGTTGATCTAGTCTTACCATTCTTGCGGCCACGTGTCGCGCGGTCACGCGTCACCGCAACCCCTTCGGTGAGGTGATCCTATCCCTACGTTTTGAGCGCCTCCCTCCCTGCAATCTCACAAAACCGCCATCGTGCTATGAAATCCCTAATTCATTAGTTATTGTCGTTTTACCTGTTGAAACTGTCGTAGAAGGTCGAGTTTCTCTCCCAAACCGCTTAAAATATAGTGCTCGAAGCTGAAACCAAAATCAATTGGAATATGTTGCTAGAAGAGAGCAAGTTTGATGTCCACTTGAAGTTACTGGCGCTTCGAATTCCTAGAGAGCATTGCAAAGTTGCCACTCGAATTCTTAACGGGGATGGTTCGTCTGCTTTGGATATCACTTTGTTTTGGGTCGGTTTTTACGTGTTTTGGACTTTTTGAGTTGATATTATGAAGCCATCCGCAGTAACTGTTGCAAAACTTTGGAATTTTGCATGAAATTTATTCATTAGCCACGACGGGTAGCATGTAAGCTCCGATGGATTATGAATATGTAGTCATTAAGATGCTTGGAGTGATTTATGATGTAAGTCAGTGTGCCTTAATGCGTGTATTTGTAGTAAATCTCATGTGTTGTGGGCTTTTAGAATTGTGTTTTAGCTCGCCCATGCTGCATGAAACTCCACCTTGCAAATAACAAGCCTTCTCTTTGTAACCTTTTTCCTGATGGTTGTAGATACTTGCTTGAGAAGCCACGAATCAAGCCTATAACTGAGGATCCAACTGGTGACAAGACTCGCTACATGATATTGTCTGAGAAAATCCGAAGTACGGGTAAATAATTGGTTTATACCGTAAGTGGTAATTGCATAACTTCTTTATGTATGTATGTATGTCTCAGTATCCCCCATATCTCTGTGTGTCCTGATCTTTGCAGAGGAAAGCTTTTCGATAACCTTAGTCCTTGGCTTAGGAGGGTAAGAATTCGGATGCACTTTTGCCAACACTGTGCTTTCTATACGACTACTTTCTGGATGGATACGCATATCAGTCCAGCTCCTTTGATATTCTTTCTGATTTAGAAGCAGTATTTGGTGTCAAGTTTCATCTGTTTGCTGATTTTGTCTGTCCCCTTTCATGTCTTCCTCCATTATTTAGAGCAGCATTTAAACTTTTTCTTTTATGTTTTCTCCTTATTAGTATTTTGACAGGCTTTTGATTGGACTGCTTACTGTGGTACTTCTATGCTACTCTTCTCCTTGTCCTCATTTGCCCTTTGTTTTGTTCTTTATTATCTTGGATGAAAAACGTTTTACTTCTGATAGATATTAACATATCGCAAAAAATTGCTAATTTTTAGCCACTCCTTTTCTATTTATTTCTTTTTTTATTTTTCATGGCAACCCAGTTGGTCCACCTTCTAAGAATTTAACTTTAATCGTCTCTGCGAAATTCCCAGCTTGTTTATTATTGATGAAGTTGGATCTTCACCAAGGATCAGAGATGATCCGAAAACAAACGTCGTTAGCTATTCCTGACTTACGCCGTTGAAATCTTTCCCAGATGACCTGCACAGGGAACAAATGTCAGAGGTTCCGGGGTTATGACCCCGGGTTAAACCCTCCGATGTTCAAGTCAGTTTGTGTCATTCTCACTGAGATATTTTTATACTTTGAAGAGTTTGAGGTGATCTCACAGTTTTCGTATGGAGATTTGCTCTGTCTTAGCTCTCGAAGAAGAAAGTTCCGAATCCTTGCTCTCTCCCCCCATTCTTGCCTTTATCCACTGCGTTGTTCCATGTGTCTGACCGTTGGTGTGATTGGAACATGTGTCAGAGGGACTATTTTGTTGTAGGTGTGCAGTATGATTGGATGGGTACTTTTACAACCTGTCAAGTCTATGTTGCGTGTAGAGTCGGCGATAGCCAATCTTTATACTGTAGCTCTGCCAAGTGTCCCCATGGGCCCAGATATTTCCCTTAAACTCCTGCTCTGATTTGTATAAATTGTTTAAGGACAAATTTTTATTCATGCCGAGGCCGAGGTTGAAGCTCGGGGCTGAGGCAGAGCTGAAGTGCAGTTGGTGAAAATTGCTTACTTGATACCGAGGCCGAAGTGAATACCTTGATCAAATAAGGTCTTGTTTGAATCAGAGGTAAAATCACTAGCTTGGGCAGAGATGCAGTCCTTTGATCCACCGAAAGAATTTGCCGAGCTGAAATATAGCTGAGCTGAAGTGTTCCAACGTTGACTGTTTGTTGACCATTGGGTAGTTTTGTCTTATCCCATAGTTGGGTTTTAGGCTCATCAGTTATTCTTACGTGTATTATATCTCCCTGATGCAGATTTGTCTGACATTCCAGATGAAAAACTTGCTCAGATAAAAGGTCTCTTTGACATTGAAGTAGTGCCTTATTCGCTGACACTTGGATATTCTTACTGGAGTGCAGGTTGTACACTATCAGCTTTGCTTTGTTAGTATGCTTTGTCAGATCTTGTATCATGGAATCCGTTTTGCTCACACACATTTTTTTTTACCTGCTCCAAAGTGGGAAATCATACATGGCTTTCCACACCATATTAACTGCATACCTTTCATGCCACTACGGCATAGTGTTCACTTGAGGTTTTTGATTTAAATTTTGATAATTCTCTGGTTGTTACTACCTTTTAGTCTCAGCATTGTGTTTATGTGCTGGAATTGTGAGGCTTACGTGTACTTCTACTTGTTTTTCAGATACTGATTAGTAAACATCGATTCTATGTTTGGTTAATCAAGGGGTGCAATTAGCTGAACTAGTTTCTATCACTCTTATTCATGATATAAAGGTGCCAATGAGAAATGTTGTGTGTGGGCTCCTTGTGCTCAGCACCAAAGATTCTGCTAGCTCTAAATATGAAAGATGTTGATGAGATGCTCAGGCTGCAATTGAGAGCTGTATGTCGACTTTTGGGCTTGATTAGTTTAATTGGATATAGTTCGTGACTAGTTGCTAAAGTATTTTTCCATATAATGGTGTTAAAGATAAAGTAAGTTTGTTACTGGATTTGAATTCCAGTTTTTGAGGCGGCTTGAGATTGCAGTTTCCTCTTTTTATTTATTCTGTTCTTTTTTTTTTACATTTTTTTGCCAGATTTTTTAATTGCGTCTTTTTCTAAAGAGCTGAGTTGAAGCAAAAGTTTGTAGGATCAAATGACATTACCTAACTTGTTGGTTGAACTTGTTAAACTTAGTGTTTATTTTAGTTGAATCGTCTGCAGGCCTTTTCATTAGTAGAAAATGAACATTTGATGAATAAGGCCTCAACAAGTGAAGTGTTACTTCAGTCTTAGGAGTCTACAGATTTATGGTCTCATTCTGGCCTAATTTTGTGAAATTTGCTATGTGGTAACGTTTATTTTTATCCAGACCATATATTGAAGCAGATCCTGCCTCCTGGTCTTGAAGTACCCTCATCATTTGTGACATAGTTAAGTAAATTTTCTTATTCTTATTCTTGGAACAAAAGATTATTCCCTGGCCTTGAGAGCTCTCACAGTTCAAGCTCTGAGGAGCATTGTGGAGGAATCAAATCAGGAGTTCAGTGGTCTCCTAGGCTGGGTGAGGACTTACGTAGTGACTCACACAAGGTGTTCCCCCGCAAATCAGGCATTCGGCCTAGCAGCAGGGGAACACCCACACTGTGCGTGTCTCTGAATTCGAACTCTTGTATCTCTTGGAGCAAATCCCAACCCGAGTGGGGGCAAGGGATTATAATCAGTTATTCTTGTTTCATACATTTTCATTTCTAATGGAGTCAAAGATACATTCTTCTTTGACTTTGGAATATGATGGAATATAGCAAAATGACTCACTAAATTGGTTGTTCTTATATTTTGAAGTAGCAGTTGATCGACAATCTTGATGCAATTTTCATTATTGGTCATCGGAAAATAACTCTTTGTATGTTTCTAACATATGGTTGGTTACGTAAATCGACTCTCCATACCTCGCCATAGTCGGGATGGGTTAATGTTGTCTTATTCTTGTTTCAGAATATGCCACTACTAACTTCCTTGCTTTATTTATACGTCTATTGCATTTCTTAATGCTTGTATGTGCTTCAGTTTTTTACGTTGTGTAAAAGTAAAAAATGGTAAAATGTGTACTGAAAAATGTGCAGAATTATAAATGTGAAATAAAAGGGGAAAAGAACAAAACCTAATCTTTTAACCCAGGATCGAATCCCAGCCCCAACTATGGTCGAATAATCTGCCCTTTAGATCTTCAACTGTAATTTCGTTACATAATAATTTCTTACAACTTGCAATGTATTGGTGACACTTTGCTTATTAACTCTAACATGACTAAAAGAGTGACCTTAAAGCCACCGACAGCGCATGAGAAAATACAGTGTGATATATGACACAAATTTTTAATTTAAAAAGAAAAAGGGGAACCGGCTAAAGAATGCCTTTACGAAATTCTAAATCACCATACTTGCCATTATATAGAAATAAAGGTAAAATTTTTGAATTTTTAAATAGTCAGAGAGTGTCTTGTTAGAAAGGGATGTAAAACGGTAAAAAAAAAATTTAAATACGAATAGGTAGTAGTAAAATTTAGGGTTAATTACCTTTAACACCCTTTATGTTTAGCATAATCCCCCTTTGCTCCCTTAATGTTTAAAAATACACCCTTAGGTACCTTAATGTTTGGGTTAAAATGGAAAAATGCATTAAAACGTGACACGTGGCATTAAGGCTGATATTAGCGTGAAATGGCAAAAATGCCCCTGGAGGAAGGACCGGTTCGTTGCAGGCATAATAATGATCAACCATCTTTCTTCTTCTGTATTAATGGACCATTGGACTAATTCATTTGCATTTTCCTCAAATTTACACATACCCAACCGGAGAAATTCCTTGTCATTTTGCCATCAAAGTACCTGTTGGAAATTGACAAAATAACTGATGTGGTGTATCAAGATTTTCCTATAAACGTTTGGATAGAATCATGAAAGCCCACCTCAACTTTCTCTGTGATCAAGATCAAAATGATTAGCCGCGGAAAAGGGTCAGTTTTGAGATGCTCTCTATTTAGTGCAGTAAAAACTTTTGCATGTCCTTCCGTAAATAAAGATTCTCTGAGTGAGAAAGATCCATGGCAGTCTTAAACGGTTATTGCAGAAATTCTCTGAGTTCTACTCCAGCCCACCCTCTATTTTATGCTCCTTATTGATTATCTTGATTAATTTAGCTTCATGTGTATTTATTACATATAGCATGTGATCTTCTTCTTGAGATCGGTTCAAACTATCTTTGTTTCAACAGTTTCAACATTCTCCTGTTTCTAGGCAACTTCTTGCTTGAGATTTTGTCGAGGTTCTTGGACCAACTAATCAGCATAGATTCGCCTACTTGTGAATCTTGAGACGAGCTCTCTTATGCAATTTGAATTATCCAACTCTGATAAGCGTATTTGGTGTCTGCTGCTGGTGGTAGACTGGGAAATACTGTGATAAAAGCTCAGCTGGCGGTGGTGCCGGAGGAGGGGGGCTGATGGGGGCGGAGACTGTTGGAGGCGGTTTGTTTGCTGTAACCTTTTTCATCATCATTGTGGGAAAGGGGTATATTAGTCAATTTTGTGTAAAATTATGGAGGCAATGAAGAATTGACCATTGTATGGATGATGAATGCCACGTGTAACATTTTAATGCATTGTTCCACTTTAACCCAAACATTAAGGTACCTAACGGTGTATTTTAAAACATTAAGGGGGCAAAGGGGGATTATGCTAAACATGAGGGGTGTTAAAGGTAATTAACCCTAAAATTTATAATGCATTTACAAAAGAAATTTTTTTTAACATGTTGTATATTATGTCATACTCTCACATAGACGGGAGCCTCTAATACAATGGGTAATGTTGTTGTGGTAGACTATGTCATGATTTCCGATAGTTGAAACAAATCTTTAAATTTGTATCTAGATTAATATTATTAGTAAAGATAAATGAAAGTAGTGAATACTAAGAATCTGTAATTCTATATTGACATTTATAGGAGAATATTTTATAATCTAACAAATATTTTTTTTATTTTATGGAATACAAATTTAAACACAATTGTAGATGAAAATTTCAGCATTTAGTGTACAGGCCACTTGCAGTCGACCTGAAAATTTTGGCAGGAAAAAGAGAAACGGTAATTGGTAAAGGACATTTTCTCTTCTAACACTGAGAAAACAGATGCTATGTGAAAAATATACAGATTTCGCAGCTCGGATCTGAGTGGTTTATCGCATTTGATTCTTAGCGAATTGAACTTTTTTGCATGTTTATTGCTGAGAAATGAATCCAAAGCCGGTTTCCTACAAGGATCGGACGCACGAGTTCAGTAGTATAGCCGGCAAGCTCAAGCCGCCGTCTTCTCTCCCTTCCACAAGTGGCGCCAGCAGCACAACCGGCTTCGATGGTGGCGGCTCGGTTTCGACACCTCAGCCGTCGCGATCTGTCGCTCCGATCAAATCGGAGTTCAATAAGAAGGCTGCAAAGATGGGGTTAGGGATCCACCAGATTTCTCAGAAGCTCTCTCGCCTATCCCAATGTCAGTTGCTATTTTTCTGCTTGTACTTGCCATTTTCAATTATCTTGTCCTAAGCTTTCGGTGTAAAAATTATATATATATATATATATATGTATATATATATATATATATGTATATATATATATATATGTATATATATATATATATATGTATATATATATATGTATATATATATATGTATATATATATATGTATATATATATATGTGTATATATATATGTGTGTGTATATATGTATGTATGTATGTGTGTATGTATGTATGTATGTATACATATGTATGTATATGTGCGTGTGTGTGTGTGTGATTTTTTTATTACAGTAACCAGCGATGGTTCCAATAATGCATTCTGATTGTGTATTAGTTGTAATTTACTGGTTTATTGAGAATTTGAGCTATAGACATCAACAGTGGAATAGTAATCTTAAAGTGACTAGGGAGTGGATAGGTCTCTCCCTCTGTTGCTAAGATGAATATTTTTGCCTAATTACTTTCAAGAATATAATGTTTTTGTTTCTCCATTTCTATTAGTAACGCCAAATATAGTTTGATGCAATATCAGAGGATTGGAATGTGTTAATTTGATTTTTGCACATGTAGTGGCAAAGCGGACGTCGGTTTTTGATGATCCTGCTCGGGAGATCCAGGAGTTGACAGCTATAATCAAGCAGGATATCTCTGCACTTAACTCAGCTATTGTGGACCTTCAGCTCATGTGCAGTTCCCAAAATGAAGGGAACTTGTCGAGTGACGGCAGTGCTCATTCTAGCACTGTTGTTGATAACTTGAAGAATGACTTGATGAATGCCACGAAAGAGTTCAAAGAAGTTCTAACAATGCGAACCGAGGTGTGATTTGAGATCCTTGATCTGTAGGATGAAGATATTAGATTTCGTGATACTCTCTTGTTTAAATTTTGCACCTTTTTTTACTGTAGAATATGAAAGTTCATGAGGACCGAAGACAATTGTTTTCATCGGCATCCAAGGAATCGTCAAATGCTTTTATCCGCCAGCGCCCTTTAGCTACCAGGACAGCTGCTACTGCAGCTATATCTCTGCCTCCATGGGCTAGTGATTCTGGTACTTCGTCCCAGTCATTTTCAAGGTAAAGTTTGCTGTTGCCACATTTTGTTTATAGGAGTATATGCCAAAGTTTGTCTGCGACTAGTTTTCTATATCATTTCAACATCCTTCAACTCCTTTAAAACCTTGAGATTGGCTTTTTCCATGACTTGAACATTTTTGAACTATTAGGTTCCGTAAACATATATCTTTTTGTTGATTCTGTTCATTGGCCACCAAAGAAGGTGATAGTGTTCTAAGCCATTTTCTGCATTAATTAACTTCATGCTACTCCCATCATGGAGCTTGATTTTTTCCGTTGCTTGATCTCTTTAGAACTATTATGTTCAGTACATAGGGTATCGTTTTGGTGAATTGGTTTTTTTGTTAAATGATTTGAACTCGACAGTCTCCATTACATTTTAATTTAGTTGAGGATAGTCAAGGCTCATATGTAATTGACTGATGCTACCCTCTGAATTTCAGTGTTCTTCCTAGTTGGTTTTCAGGGCATCAATACATGGCACACCTGTGAAAGGTCTAGCTTTGTCCATGTATGCTGCTTGTATGTCAATTATCAGTAAAACTAATAATAGCTGAAATAATTGGTGGTCATCGTAGTCTTGAAAATTGCTTTTGAGCAAGCTGGATGCTAGAACTAAAGAGAAGAGCTTGGGTTTGATGTGGAAAATCCAACCGGTTCACTTGCTTGTGCTACATAGAGTCTTGGGTATAATGTTGCCGGTGTCTGAATTTTATGTTTGTGTTTTTATTATTTGGACTTAAATATATTTAATTCTAGCTGTCTCGAATTGTGATTGTAGAAAATACAGTGTTGAAATTGTACAGATAAGAAATAGCCGTTGGATGCATGTAAATATTACCGTTGGAAAAAATATATCCGTTGAGGTGGAAGACCTCCTTCTCACTTGTATATATAGTTGCCTAGTGTAGTATTTTATCTTTGAGTAAGAATTCAATAATAAAATTGATTCTTCTTCAAACCTTGTGTCTATGTTGATTTTCTCTATTCGGCTGCTTCTTCTTCTTCAGTTTAATGTCTACGGTTCATATTTCACTTCTCTACTTCTTTAGCCATTCCTCCTCTAGAATTTCTACATGGTATCAGAGCCATTGCTCTAAAGTAAAACTTCAAAACTACTTTGAACTCTCAAAGAACATCTTCTCTGCTCTGGTTGTTTGGCTGCATCATATGAGAACCATAATCTTCTCATAATCTTCGATTGCCAGAAAAATCTTCAAACATCTTCTTCAGCCTAATATCGTGAATGACTAATATCTCTAGTCCAGGAGTTCTTGCAGAAAGAGGAAAAACTGCAGAAGGAAGACGACGAGCAGAGAAACTTGAGGAAAGAGGGAAACAAATTTTTCAACAAAAGGAATTCAAGAAAATTCAACGTTAAGTGATGAACGGACTGAGAAACGAACGTTAGTTGTGGTGTATATCTCGATTGTTCCAAAATAAGGACAGCTCATCACAGCAACTTACCATCATTCTTTTCTTTGCATGAGTGACACCTGGCCAACTTACGGTCACATGCAGACCCACTTTTTCCCAACTCGTCACATCACTTTCTGCTTCCATCGCTTTCGATAGTACAACCATATCATTTCTTTTGTTGAAAAGCAGTACACCTACAGATTCTCAAATCTTCAATTCTTTAACTTTAGTGCATCGTTCCTTTGAACCATCTATCTCTCTCACTCTTCTTTATACAAATATCTGAATACTCTATTTCTTATCATCCACTTCGTTTTTTGGATGTTTCTGAGTTTAGTTTTTATCCTTGGTTGCGCTAGATCTTGATTCATCAAAATCATGTCAAAGAACCTATGCTTAGATGGATGATCTCTTCTCTCGGTGATTATCTCCTCTGTTGACAGGTGTTGAAACTTCTTTTCACCCTCTTATTCTTGCTTCTGTGAGTTTAGTTTAAAGAGGACCCTTGGTAAATATTGTTGTTAATACATGGACAAGGGTATGTCTCACTGTTTTTCTTCTTAGGGCGTTCCAAAGGGTTTCTGAAACATATACAAATTACTTTGATAAGTTAAAACCGTTTTAGACCTCATGCTATGTATTGGAGTCTATCAGTCTCTGAAGGTTGTCTGGTTTACTATTTCCTATGGGAGAATGTCGAAACGAGAACAAGACTATGAACTCATGTCTTGTTTCTTTCCCTCGGAGACCAAGTGGATTTTTCGTTCAATGGAGTTCGCCTAGTCTCGCTTCATCAGATTTCTTTTAAGCAGAACAAGAATTCTCAAAATCCTCAGGTGTACTCTTTTCACTTATCTTCTTGTCTTGAATACTTCTATTCTGTTAAATCTGTGCAGTAAGCTGTAAGCTTAATTTTTCTATTCAATAGGCTATGAAGAGCCTTGGTCTTTGACTGAAATCTTCTCATTTGACAGGCTATGAAGAGCCTCGGCCATGGGCTGAAATCTTTTCGATATATTCAATAGGCTATGAAGAGCCTTGGTCTTTGACTGAAATCTTCTCATTTGACAGGCTATGAAGAGCCTCGGCCATGGGCTGAAATCTTTTCGATATATTCAAGATGCTATGAAGAGCAATAAATTTCAAGGCCATTGAGCAATCTTCAAGGGCCAAAGGGCCATAAGTGTTTCATAATTTTCTGCAGTTGATATTACAAAAAATGCAGCCATTTATATGCATTTTCTGAACCATTTTTCAAAAGCCTCAAAGCATCAAAATTCCGTTAAAGGCCATAGAGCCATTTCTTCAAGACCATTATGTCTATAAACTTCCAAGAGGCTGTGAAGAGCCTTGGTTATGAACCGAAATCTTCTCATAAGATGTGCTATAAAGTGTCTTGGCTACAAAGAGAAATCTTTGTAGCTGAAATCTTATTCTACAAGAACCTTGATACTCAGTTATGATGCTGCGTTAAGAATTCGTCTGGTGAAAAAGAAAAAAAAAATTTTATGTTGAAGACAAAAAAAAAGTCGAAATCTTCCTTTACAGAACCCACTTCTGCAAACTTCCTCACAAGATCCTCTGAGGATGCTTTTGTTAAATGCTGAACTTTTGCAGTACCATTACTAGCATCCATTAAAATGCACTTTGACTAAGCTGTTGGAACAATGAAAAAAAGAAAAACGAAAGATGAAGAAATTTCTTTAGAGAGAGATACTGCAAAACAAATGTCTGTTTAATACATCAGTCTTTGTGCTTTGAGATTGAGTCTATATGTTTCACTTATAAACCATGTGTTATGATTAACATTATGTTACGGGCAAGTGTTTCTCAAGTGCAAGAGATTTCTGGGCATAACCTGTGATGTTTTTCCACCTTATGTGTCTATTCTCACAGATTTGATGTTGCTGCAGTCCGAGCTGGAGCACGCACTTCTTAAAGACAAACAGATTCCGAGCTGGAGCACGCACTTCTTGAAGACAAACATATGTATCAATGGGTTGTAAGTCATATGGAATAAAGTTTTTTTTTAATTACAAAAAAAAAAGAATAAAGTTTTTTCTTTCACGCAAAAAAATACTGTTTGTTCTCTAAATGCGTCGTTGTGCAATTTGCTGTTCAAGGACATGCTTTCTGGTTGGACATTTTGTAACTTAAATGTTAAAATAATCAGTGATATGGCTCTTGGATTTTATAAAATAAATTGGCTATATCTTCTGCTGATTTCAAGATAAATGAGTAAGCATTTTCTTTTATTGTAAGTCTAAGGATTTGATTGTTGCACTATATCGATGAATAAGTCATCTTATGTTTCAAGTTCAAATTCTTAGGTATATTATGGGTCTGCAACCTACTGTTTCTGAAAAAAAAAAATTTAAATAGCTATTCTAGTGGTTAGTCTTTGAAAGTTGATATAGAAGTTTGTTGAACAAATGCCTTCTACTAATTTCTTCAATGTTCTAAATATTCGGCTAATTCTTCATCTAAGGTATAAAAGAATATATCTCTATATTTCTCTGTTTCTTGATTTCTGATTCTTCCCGTTATTCTTAAGATGACTCTCAGTGCATTGGTGGGTCATTTGCGTATGAGTATGCGATAAACCTGTCCGTGGATTGCAAACTGGGTTATACTAGGATCAGTTTTAAATTGAGTTTTTTTAATAAAGTGCACAATCTTGCAAGTTGATTATTTGAACCTAAGTGTTGATTATTGTTGACATGACTGGAGAATGAATATTTGAATTGTATAGCATATCAAGTGAAATGTAAGTCAGAAGTGCCATGCGTGTTGACATAAGGGAATTGTCTTGGCACTTAATTTAAAATGGTGGCCATTGTTGCTACTATTATTTGATGGATAAGAGTTCCTCTGAGTTATGAACACGAATAATCTTGAATTATTCCTCTGAGTCATAGACATGAACTCCTCTGAGCTATCTTAATCAGGCTAGGAGAGCCTTATCTATACAACTGAAATCTTCTTAATTATTCTTGGTGTCATGCATGACCCTTGTATCACTTGTAAGATATTATGGTCTAAATATTAAGGATATCTTGTCAGTTTAGTTTTATCAGTGATTCAATGAATCTTTATGATTTTCACTGTGATTTGTATAACTTGTCAATGAATTATAATCCGTTTAGTTTTATTATTCTAAACCTATATTTTTATGTTAAAATTATCTGTTTAATGAAACATGTTTCAAAATGATTAATATTGTCCTATTTAACAACTTCTGTCATGAGTATAAATCAACTATTCTTAGTATATAGTCATTAACATGTTAAATGTTATGATCATCTTAATGTTTATTGTTCCATGATTAATATGTAACTTTCCCCTGATATGCATATTTTACATCCAATTGTTGTATTGAGTTTCTAAACTAGTTTATTTCTCCTATAGCCTATAAGCTAGATGATCTTCTGATAAGACCTGTTTTAAGTCTAAATAAATCTTCAATTTAAAATGAATCTTCACTTGTTATCTTTTGTATGTATCTATATGTTTAAACTTTACAACAAAAGCGCGGTATTGTTTTTTAATGAGTTTCTATGAGCATGTTTTTCATCTAGAGGATACTTAAGATTTTCGTTTAAAATCTTTCAGACTATGATGTGAAGTAAATTTACTGTTGTCAATAGTGGTCAATTCACTTTAGTTGGTATAGCTAGGTATAAATAATTGTAGCTTCTTTATTGACAGGTTCAAATAAGTTTTACTCATTGGCTTATAGTGGGAATAATTGATGTTACTGTTACATAGCAATATAAATTAGTTTACAAAGGTGTTTTTTACTATGCTTTTCATGACTAACAAGGGTTTCAGGATTGTTTTAAAAGGCTTCTCGATTGCATGTTTCAGTATGCAGGAGTTACACACTAACTTTTTCTTGCAGATTCTTCACAGCCTGGAGTTTTCTATAACTTTGTTTGCAGGATCACGGTTTACTCACTTGCCTAAAATTGAGGCTATGGAGTTTTTATACTAATATTTGTGCAGGTACTTCAAGGAACCAAAACAGATAAAGATGAGGATGCCTCCATGATGCTATTCATTCACGGAAAATATAAGGATTGCTATTCATTTGAATAAGAAAACATACATGAAGACAGAACTAGTGAAACAGTGAGGATGGTGCAGTTATGGAAGAAATATTAAGGGTTCTCAGTATACATGTTACAAACTTAGTTGCATCTATCTAAATGCACTAAGTTTGAGGGGGGAGTGTAGAAAAATACAGTGTTGAAATTGTACAGATAAGAAATAGCCGTTGGATGCATGTAAATATTACCGTTGGAAAAAATATATCCGTTGAGGTGGAAGACCTCCTTCTCACTTGTATATATAGTTGCCTAGTGTAGTATTTTATCTTTGAGTAAGAATTCAATAATAAAATTGATTCTTCTTCAAACCTTGTGTCTATGTTGATTTTCTCTATTCGGCTGCTTCTTCTTCTTCAGTTTAATGTCTACGGTTCATATTTCACTTCTCTACTTCTTTAGCCATTCCTCCTCTAGAATTTCTACAGTGATGAGATGGCTGTTGTTGTAAGTCTACTATTTTGATCTGGCAGGAACCTGGCCGATGGGGAATCACAGCCATTATTACAGCAGCAACAAAGTCAACAGCAGCAGCAATTGGCTGCCCCCTTGCAGGATTCCTACCTGCAAAGCAGATCAGAAGCCCTTCACAATGTTGAGTCGACCATTCATGAGCTAGGAAATATTTTCACTCAGTTGGCTACAATGGTTTCTCAGCAAGGTGAACTTGCGATTAGGTAGGCTCATAATTGTTTGACATTAAAATCTCTGCACCACTCCACTGTGTTCTATGTTTACTTCTAAACAACTGACCTGGATGTACCTAACATATGTGAGATTTATGTATTGTTAAAATTTGAAGATGACCTCTTGAGATTGCTTTAAATCTTGCCTATGCTTGTACGGCAGAGACATTATCTTGCCAATGCTTCAATAATTTGCATGCGTTGCAAACTCATATCTGGGATTAGTTATCTTGGTCGAACCAACAGGAAACTGGGAACCACTAAAACAATTTAATATGTGACTTTGGGCTTGTGAATTGGAATAGTGTCTAGTCTTTTTCGCAATTAATACTGCTTTTCTTGGCTTCACTTATTCTTTCTTATGATGGGTTGCAGGATTGATGAGAACATGGAGGACACCCTTACTAATGTGGAAGGAGCTCAAGGGCAACTAGTCCGCTACTTCAGAAGTATATCGTCGAACAGATGGCTGATGATAAAAATATTCTTTATAGTGATTTTATTCCTGATGGTTTTCTTATTCTTTGTTGCCTAAGATATGCACAAAGAATATCCCTATATGAAAATGTGTTGACTCACACGGGGAATGGTGAGTAAGCAACACTTTCTCTTCTCAGAACTCCAAAGTGCAGGAGACGATGGTTTTTGGGAAGAACGTCAGAGACAAAGAATAGAGGGGAACTACACAGAGAGGGAGACAAATAGAAGGAGATATTTGTTTTGTTTGCCGGGGGGGAGGGGGGGTGTCCCTTTTGGTGATCTCATTTTGAGAAAATTATGCCATGAGAAATATTTGGTGCATGTTTACATCTGTTTAGGAGAAATTGAGCCACACCATTGCTTTAGGCTATTCGACTATTCCTACTCCCAAGGATGTAAACTTTTTTTGGTTATACGTAAAATATTTCATTCTTGGAATGTTTACGGTTGACTTTTTTCCCAGTGTCAGATGGAAAAAGAAATATTTTGCTTCCAGATTTTGTGGTAATTACTCGAATGCCAAAAGGGAGAAAATTGCTACCCCAGCAAAAGAAAGCTTTATTGGAGAAAGAAAAAAGAATATATATATATATATATATATTATATATATATATATATATATATTCAGGTTTTTTTTTCCTTTGGTGGAAAGGTGTTGAAAATACAGTTAGCGTGAAAATTATTTCTTTTTCGCCCTTTTATATCAAAAACTTGTAAGTGATTAATGGGGATACGAGAGTGTTCTTGAAAAATGATAGAGGATGACTTAAATAAATCATAAAAATAAATAAAATAAGAATGTGTATTTTGCTCTTTACTTTTTTACATTGACTAAAACAAGTAACATATACATTTTTTTATGAAAAGTGTAGGTTGAGGAGAGGCTTCCACAGTCTATGGTCATGTCATACCACTAGCTTCATTGAGGACTTATAGTAGAATTTACAGATTGTCTACTATTTACAGATTGTCTACCAAGAAGGGTTGATAACAACATGATTTGAACATACCAGCTGAACCAACCTACGTTGGCGGGTATTTGACCACCCCTAAACTGGCGTCGTTTATTTCAACAAAAGTGCGTCAAATTAATAATATCTGAATTCTCCCTTAATTAAGGTAGCTATGTCGAGCCGAGTCGATCGCGCGAAGAATGATGATTACTTATTTGTTGTTTAACTAAATAGATTAAACTACACCAACCAATGGTTGAGAAAATTGTTTATGAACTAATTAATAACTAATTAAACAAATACTAAGCACAAGACAATCAACAAGGTTTTCTCATCTAATATCCATCATTGGCTATTTCTCAAAATCATTGGTCTTGGTATCAAGTAGAATAATATCGAACATTGAGCTAACAAATCATTACTACTTAGAATACTCAACATTAGCCTTCTTATATTGTCAATCTAATGGGTTACATCCAAAGAATCCAACTTAGATCAAAATGTAACAGGGGTGAACAAAATTTGTAAAAACCGGACCAAGCTGATCCAAACCGGTTTAAACCGGACTACAGTTTAGCAGCTGGTTTTCATGTTAAGGAAAAACCGGACCGTCTTTTCCGGTTTGGTTCCAGTTTAGAAAATGACAAACCGTAAAACCGGACTAGACCAATTTAACTTAATTATATTAAATATTTATATATTATACTTATTTTTATTTTTATCCATCTAAAGTTCTAAACCTAGAAACTTCTTCTAGGTCTGCAGAGTGCAGACAACTTCCCCTCCCTCCATCTTGTCGCCATTTCCCTCCCCTTTTTGGCTTTTGCAGTTTTGGACTTTTCACTTTTCAGCTTTTCGATTCCCCAATTCTCCTCCTTTCCTTCCCTTCTGGCGTCTTCTACTTCGAGTCTTCGAACGCTGCTTTTGTTCTTCAGTCTTTTCGTTAGTTTTCAAAACTTTCGTTAATCGTTGCTGCCTGCTGCACCATCATCCCGTTAACATCACCTTGCTGTCTGCTTCTGTGTTTCTTCTATTTATAGAATTGTTTTGATCTACATCCACATCTGGTAAATTATTACCCAGATGACAGATCTGTTTTGCTCTGCATTTTTTTGCATGCAGGTTGATGTATCTAGATTTGTGGATTTTTGGTGTTTATTTCTTTTATTCGTGTGGTTAAAGGATTGCGATGAGAATTTTGATGTATCTAGATTTGCTGAAGATGTTTGTTTGCAGGTACTACACCGGAGGCTGTGGATCCGTACGCTGCAGCAGAGATTCGCTCTAATAGCGTATACAATGAGTGTTTTTCATCCCTCGGTAGTCTGCATCTTTATTTCCCTTGTCTGTTTTTGAACTTTTTAATTTTTGGTATTGCTTTGTTTTTGCTTCGTTGCATATGTTGTTGTTTTGTAAATTCATATAAGTTGCTTTGTTTTTCATCGTTATCGCTACAGAGTTTGCTCTGCATACCCGTGGCGGTTAACACCTGCACTGCCCGTGAGTGATTGCGAGTATGTTATTTCCTCTATCTCCGAATATTTGTTACTTTTGTAGAACTGAAGGCCACTTTACTGGTGGGTGGTAACAGTATGGTTGTTATGTTTGGTTACAGCCTGTTGTTACCATTTGGTTACAGACAACGAGGTTCTACTTTCTTACACAAAGTGGCTGCTCGTGCATTGGTTCGCCAACCCTAAGTTCCCTTCCCTTCCGAGTTTCCACTTTCCAGTTCCCCAGCCTTCTGCACTTTACTGGTGGGTGGTAACAGTTTGGTTGTTATGTGTACATTTCGGTAATTCCTTTTTTTTTCAATCACGTTTTTAAAGTTGCTCAAAGAGTTGCACAAGGGTATATTTCTTGTTGTTACCATTTGGACAATAAGTAAATAACAGTATGTATTGCTTAAGATTTGCAATGAAGTGAGCAGTTGTCTGGTGACGTAGTGATGTCATGTGATTACTCTATAGCAGAAAAGGTAATATCTTGAAGTTTCTTTTGAGCACACATTTTCTATCACAATGTCAATTTTACTATGTGCAGTTCTGAATCGTTTCACCAATTTTGGTGAATAGAAAAGCGCCAATGAGTCAATATTTCAGTTACCATAATAGGTCCTGCATAAAACAAACTGGACTAGGTCTTGCATCAAATTGTACAAGATCTGTATTTTTTTTTAAAAAAAATTCATGGATGCCAGATGTATAAACTCCTGCACTGAACATGCCCTGCTGTTGACTAAGCTAAGAATGTGGGATTAGTAACTCTTGCTTCTGTTCCTGAATCATATTATATAGGTGCTCATTTGTGTGCATTCCATCATTACCATACTCTCATGTTTGACATGCCGTGATTGTGTTGTGTAGCTTGCTCATTGACTGAAAAGGAGGTGAAACACAGATGCCAGCAGGTCTTGAAACTTGGTTTCCCTTTGGGTGGATTAGCAAAGCTTTTTGCTCAGGACTGGGAGGGAGATGTCACTGTTGTTATGCCAGCAACATATATTGTCTTTGTATTCCGAAAGCAGATTTGAAACCGAAAAAAACCGGAACCAAACCAAACCGGACCGTTCAAACAGTTTGTTGACCGGTTCTGGTCCGGTTCCGATTCCTGAATTTCAAAACCGTTACAAACGGTTTGGTTGACAACATACGCAAAAACCGGCCGAACCGGACCATGTACACCCCTAAAATGTAAACACTAAACTTAATGTTTGAAAATACCTCCTCATCTGATGTTTGGACTAAAAGGTAAAATGGCATACATCCTCATCTCTGACGTTTGGACTAAAAGGTAAAATGATATTTTAAAAAATAAAACTAAAAAATTTTACAAAAAAGTCAATAATGCCCCCTCTTTTCACTATTCATCTTTTTTGGTGATGGGAGGCAGCAACTGATGAGGGCGGGGCAGGGGAGGAAATACTATGATAGTGGTTGTTGGTGAAGGAAGGCGACGTGGGCGGGGCAGAGGAGGAAAACTATGCAAATGGTTGTTGGTGAAAGGAAGCGGCGACTGGTGGGGCAGCGTAATGGAGAGGGCTCGGGTAGCGGGGCAGGGGAGAGGGGCTTGGGCAGCAGCTGGTGCGGGCAGGGCAAGGGAGAAAATACTATGCTAGTGGTTGTTGGTGAAGGGAGGCGGCGGTTGGTGGGGCATGGCAAGAGAGAGGGGGCTTGGATAGTGGCCTGTGCGGACGGGGTAGGGGAGAGGGGAGCAGGAAAAATTGGTGGAGATGTGTGCTGGTGTTGGAGGGAGTTTAGATGTTGGACAAGAGTTGATAGGAAGAAGAAGAAGAAGGTAGTGACAAAAGAGACAATTCTTATTATATATATTCGAATAATATTTTTTAATAAAATCAAGTGGGCTAAGGGTGCATTTTTCAAATATCAAAAGAGTAAAATGTATTTTTAAACATTAAAAAAGTATTAGCGATTATAACAAACATTAAGGAAGCAAAAGTAATTATCTCATAAATTAATATTCGGATCAACTGCGGTCGTTTTGATCCGGAGACAAGGTTACATGTTCGTTATATCAGCGAAGCAGTACCTGACCCCACCTCAATCGCCAAATTCAAACTTCAAACTTTACCAACTGCTATATTCCAAGATACAGAAATCCCCATTTCAATTTAAATTTCGATAACGGCCACTACCTAAACGGCTATCTTTCTTCCCCTTCTTCACCATCCTCCCTTAGCTTCCTCTTCACCATGCTCACTTAGCTTCTCTGAAAAACCCTTTTCCTCTTCCTCCTCACCAAATCATCCTTTCTTCCACCCACCCACAAAAATAATGGCTACCTTAACCCCTGGAATCCTTCTCAAACTTCTCCAAACCATGAATTCATCCACCCGAGTCACCGGAGACCACCGCTCCCCGCTTCTACAAGTCATCGGCATCCTACCGGCTCTCTCTAACTCCGACTCCCTCTGGCCTAACCACGGATTTTACGTCCAGCTCTCCGATTCCCTCAATTCTACCTACATTTCTCTTTCCGAAAAGGACACAGATCTTATTCTTACTAATCATCTCCAGCTTGGCCAATTCGTTCACCTCGATCGCTTTCAGTTTGACTCCCCTCCGGTTCCTCGTGCTGTTAATCTCCGTCCTATTGCAGGCCGTCATGCTTTTATTGGTTCACCTGAACCTCTTATTGCTCGCTTCTCACCTAACAAAAACGGGTTTGTCATTCAACCCGGTTCTGATTCGGATAACCCGTTTTCAGATTATTTATCGAGAAATGAAAAAATTATGGAGAGTAAATCGGAATTCAGCATCACAGAGAAAGCTGTTGAAGCTAAAATTGAGAAGAGGAAAGCTATTAGACCTCCTAAAGAAAATGTTAGCTTGAATATAGTGGTGGAAGGAAGTAATGAGTCTAGAGGTTCTGAAAGATCTGCGCAACGATTTTCATCACCGGCGTCATCAAAACAACGATCAATTTCTGTCGGAAGGAAAATCGCTGGAGCGGAACGAGATCCGTCCCCAGCTGGGAAAGTAAAGCGGTCAGCGTCGCCGGTTCCGTCAAAATGCATGGTTCCAAGTTTGGCTTCGGCGAAAGAAGAGAGTCGGAAAACATCAAGGGAGCCGGCGATCGTTGTTCCATCAAGGTACCGGCAGCCTTCGCCGACGGCAGGTCGGCGTCAAGCCAGTCCTGTTGTGTCGAGACGGATGTCATTGTCGCCGGGACGACGTTTGTCTGCCGGAATAAAGGTTTCTCCGGCAGTGGATTCTTCTGGGAAGAAGAAAATGGCCACAATTGCAGCTGGAATTTCGAAGGTATCCGAGGCACTAGTGAATGCTTCAAAGCCGAGTAGGAAGAGTTGGGAAGATGGGGCATTTGGGATTTCCGAGATTAAAGAGAAGTCTGGAACAAAACATAAGCCAGATCTGCAAGCAATTTTGAGGACCCAGGCAGCTATTTCTAGGCGGTTAAGTGATGTGAGTATTCGGGAATCGGGCGAAGATGATGTCTTGTCAGATTGGAATTCGAAATCAAGTTCAGTAGAGAGTTCGGGTATGACGGATGGAGCTCCTGTTATACCGGTTCATGAGAAAAAATGGACTGATGGTAGCGTTCCTTTGGATGCTGTTTCCTCTGACCTTGCTAAGTTTGGGAAGGTATGCTGATATCTACATAATGCTTGGAGGAAAATGCTCCATTTTTTGGTCTAGAAGTAGGAGATTGATTGACTTTACTCGTAATATGTAACATGGAATTTAGAGAGTTCATTTTTAGTTGTTGCTGGCAGTAGGCGTTATTCTGTTGAAAATTTTCAGGCAGCTATGCAGAGAAGAGTCATTGCTTCAACAGCGGCTGCTGAAGCTTTACAAGAGGCTATTGCGACCGAGTCAATCATCAGGAGTTTGAGGTAAAACATCTCCATTGTGCCCCCCTTACAACCCTTAATGGGCCCTCAGACCTAACTCACGCTATTTCATTAGTTGATGTAAGATCTTTTTGGTGACATTAAGATGTGGTGTAACAGGATAGTAAGGTGATGAAAGAGAATATGTAGTTATCTAGTCCACTTAAGAAAGATAAATGCATAACTCCTAGAGAAGTTACTAAACTTGAGAAAATAATTAGCGTGATGACTGTGTTCAAACATGGTTTTGATATCTTTCCTGAAGTAAGCTGTTTAAAAAGGGTCTGTGTAAATCTTTCAAATACCTCGAAATAAACCTCTTGGCATGTGAAATTTACTTTTGCTCTTGGAAAACGTTTTGTCGTGTCTGCATTGAATCCTTTCTCGTACCAAATAGAAAATCTACTTCTGGAGTTGTCAAATGCTTAAAAGCAAAATTTGTCACCTTTAACCCATCAATGACCGAGTTAAACAAGAGGGTGCTTCTGTAGACTCTGTACTTTTTTCCTCTTGATTTGCTGCTCAAGTGTATTGTTCTGATATACTATTCCATTGGTAATTTGACTATTAGAGAAAATAAAAAGCGAATTTGTAATGTATTCTTATAGTTATTTTCCACTTTTGATTCTTCATCTTCTTCAATTTTTTAAAAAGATGATGAGGTGACAACTACAATTATAATTGTGTCATTCTGCTTTGTGCAGCATGTTTTCGGATCTCTGTTCGCTGTCAAGGCCTTACAATCCTTTGCCTACAATAGACAGATTCATGTCAATCTATGAAGAACTTACGAAATCAAGTGTACTTGTTCAATCCGTTGTGATGAACCATACTGTTGGAAAAGCTCATGAAAATATTCCAACTGAGCATACAAAATCCAGTTTACTTTGGGTGGAAGCTGCTTTGGCAACTGACCTTGAAGTGGTCTCACTCCTAACTGCTCCGAATTTTCAAACTCCATCATTACATGAGAAGGATTCATCAAACAAGGGTTCTGCAGCTGGTCCTTTCAAGAAACGCGTGATGGCTTCCCCATTAGAACTTGAAACGTGGACAAGGGGCCAGGGTATGAATGACACCTTGGACTTAGCAAGGAAATTGCAAGCTGAGATGAAAATATGGTTTGTAAAATTTGTTGAGGAATCCTTGGATGCTGGCTTTCGAGTTTTTGAGAAGCCCTCAGCAGTTCCCAGCGGTCCTAATTGTGGGCCTATAGCAGCTATTTTATCACAACTAAAACGAGTCAACGATTGGTTGGATCGTGCAGCTTCGAAACAGGATGTCCTGCTAATGGAAAAGGTTGAGCGCCTGAAAAGAAAGATATATGGTTTTGTTATCCAGCATGTGGGTACAAATATGGAGAACTCATCATCTATCTCCAGCTCATCTTGATCTTGACATTCCATGTTTCTTGATGTGTGCATCACACAGAGGAAAGGGTTCTTGATGAGATTAAATGAACTGTGGGAAATGAACCCATCCACTCGTTGGCTTTCAGTAAGACTGCGGTTCTTGGAGAAAATAATGTCGGTATGGTTGTTTACTTTTGCTATCTCTTATGTTGTGGGATGTTAATCGCGTTATCATTCGACAGTTCTGTTCGATTTTGTTCATTAAATTAAATGCACCATCTTTCTTTAGCAACGTTAATGTGTCATGAAGACGTTCCTTTTGGTTCTCAGAAACTTGATGTATCTGTAAAATACATCTTTTGTCTTTAGCATGGCTTTGTTAGAAGACATAACCTATGTTGGCTCTCAGAAACTTGATGTATCTGTAAACTACATCTTTGGTCTTTAGCATGGCTTTGTTAGAAGACATAACCTATGTGTTTTGTACAAATAAATTAGTAATATCTCTTAAACGCATTATTTGGCCAAGTAGTCAAATGGCAGACAACAACCACATTACTCATTGTCTTAGAGACTCCCGCCTATGAAGGGTATAGGAGGGTCAGATGTATACAACCATACACATGTGTTAGAAACACACGGATGTTGTTTCCCGATAACTTACAATGAAAATTGTGTTAAACTATGTCGATCAACTCAGACATGATCAGTATCAATTGTTTAACTTTGCTATACACGTGAAATAAAAGCTACAAGAGAGAATTTAAATTGGGACTATGTACGAGGTGTCCATAGGAACACCTTATTCTCCAGTTTCCATTCAATTATTTTGTTGCAGTCTGGTCCAAGCTTTGCCTTCTAAACTTGGCATGGTTTACGTTTCTGATCCTCTTGATTCTCTTATTAAAAATGCGAAAACCTCGTATTTTAGTGGTTGAGTGTATACTCCAGTTTCAATGGATCGAGTTCAACAACAACAACATTATTACTTGTTGTTTTAGAGACTTCCGTCTATAAAAGTTTCGATGGATCGAGTTCAACTCTCATAAATTTCAACCCCCAACAAAGAAAATTGACTTCAGAATCCATTTCTTCCTGCTGTAAACAATTTGGCCAATTAATGACTTTAAAGCATTTTCTTTGAGAATAATATCATATGTATTCAATTCACTCTTCTCAAAAGAAAAAAAATAAAGAAGAAAAAGGAAAGGAAAGGAGAAAAAAGAAATGAAAAGTCAAACGGCTAGGCACACGTCTGAATATGCCTTAGAAGGATCTGAATCAATTGGCTAGACCCTCCCAAAAAAAAAAAAAAAAACATCAGTTAGCAAAACATCCGATCCGATTCGAACATTAATTAATCAAGTCGAGTAATTTTAAAATTGTTTTGATCTCAAACTCGAACACAATCACTATCTGCTTTTATCTCAAACTCGAGCTCGAGCATTTTAAAACTCGAGCGGAATTCAAGCTCATTCGAGCATTATTACAAAATAGTTTTTTATTAATTCATATTATTGAATCATTATTATTGTTTACCTGAAAAAGTTTTTACCATTTGAATAATTATCAGTTATCATGTTCAATTTATTGTTTGTACCAACCAAAGATACTAGTAATCATGTGTAATTTTTATGTATATTTTAAATTCAAGCATGTTTACGAGGTAAAAATTCAAGCATCAATATGTTCAAGATTGACTTATTAAGTTCGAGTCAATATGAGTTCAATCCTGAACATTATCGAGCCATAAACTATAATTTATGGGCTTTTTTTTGCAACTTCATCATAGTTGTAAGGAGTAAGGCGTTATTTTCTACTAGTTCTTTATTTTATTATAATAACACATTATGCACTATTTTCATAAAACAAACTTATTTTTATAAATGATTAAAGATGAATCATGAGATATAATATTGTTTGGACAGTGATTAAGAATGAATCATGAAATAAAATCAATTATATAAAAAAATGTATTTATAAAAAAATGTATATTTTATTTTATTATTTTATCATTTTTGACAAGATAAAGCTGCAAAAGCCCATTTCATTTTACCCTTTAATTGCAATTAACCATAATATTCAGAGCCCTATGTGAAAGAAATCCACAATTACAAAAACCCTCTTCTTTTTTCTGTTACCCCACGACCACAGGTAACCACCATCTCCGCCGCTGCAGCCTTCTGAAAATCTTGCCGGAGCAACTTACTCCCCGGACTTAGCTCATCGCCACCGTGACCAATAGCGGACAATAAACTTTTGCTCTTTCTTCCACTACCTTACTCTTTCGTTCGCAACAGTCTCGATTCAATTTCCGAAAATAGTCGCACTTCTCATTTTCCAGAATTTTCTTCTTGCTTCAGTTGTATCTTTTCATAAACTTCAATTCCTTTTTCTCTTTTATCTGTTCCGTTCTTTCTTTAATATATCTGTGGAGGGCAGATTCTCTGTTTGGTTTTTTTTTTTAAAGAAAAGGTAACACCACCCATCTGTTTGGTTTTTGTTTCATATACTGAACAAGTTTTAATCCTCTCAGTAGATAATTACTAAATCTTCTCAGTAGATAATTACTAAATCTAAATCGATTTTGACGCTGTTGTAACCTTATCCAGCCTTTTTTGTTGATTCTGCTGTGTTGAAGAATATTTTTGTCTTTTTTGTCGCATCTTGTCTTTTTCTTTTGTAAGTATCGCATCTTGTCTCAGTTGAAGGCTTTGGTTTTCGCCCGATAGATGTTGGAATCTTAAGTTTCACTTGCTTTGCAGTTGTGTGAGGAGTTCTGTGTGCATATCTCACAATATATTGAAAGCAATACCTAAAGTTTTACATAGGGGTACCAATAAGGAGGGAAAAAGAAGAAAAGAAAAAGAAAGAATAAGCAAGAATACATCTTTTAACCAGATATCTATTTTGCCTGTCTAGGGTTTCAGAATTTAAGGTCTTTGAAGTAATCGGAGATAGTATTGAGGTTATTTAGGTGAACTGTAACTGTTTCTGGAAATGGTGGGAGGTGCAAATAGAAAGGACGACTTGGTGATAAATAACAATAATGTATTTGCTGCTTTGGGGTCTCTAAGGAAGAAGAAGAAGAAGTCTTCCTCGGATAAGGACTCTAAGAGTAAGACCTCTTCCTCATCTTCTTCAAGAAAGCAGGAACAGAAGGAACCTGAGCCTCAGGTTTTCTGGGCTCCTGCTCCACTGACAGCGAAATCATGGGCTGACGTGGAGGATGAAGATGATGATGATTATTATGCCGTGACTGCCCCGCCACAGACTAATTGGGGGAGTGCTCCTGAGTCTGCTGAACAACAGTCCGATAAAAAGAAAACTCACTGCTTGTTGAGGTATGAGGTTTTCCTTTTTTTTACAGAATACATTCTTAACTGTACCGTTAAAGTGTTATTGTTTTTGTTACCTTTCACTATTAGTGCCGGCTGAAATATTGCATCTCCGGTGTTTTGCTCTTGAAATTGTATACGCCGCTCGTCATGAATACTTAGACGTCCTTGTATCATAGAAAAGGTTTCCTGCAGAATGGCTGTATAAAAGGTTTACCAGAAATAGGAAGCTAGATTTTGGTGGCGGAAAAGGAACCTAACCTTAAAGCAAGATTCAGTATAATGGGTGATGTACTTATTTTGCATATCCACTAGGAAATTTCTGTCCTGGTATCTGCTAACAAGAAACCAGATTTTGGATGTGCTCTCATAAGATACAGTGCTCCCTTGGTGAGCATTCAGGCCACTTGATATGTGGCCTAACTCTTGACACTTTCCTTACATGAGCGTAATTATTTTTGTCCTCTTGTTCAATATGCCACTTTTACGATATATTTATGGAATTGTTTGCAAATGATGATTAAGGGCTCAAACCATCTTATATTTTAGTGAATTTGTTACATGTGACGTTGTGATGGCCTGATTTGTTTTTCTAACTATCGCATACACCCTTTGCATGAGATGCGATAGATGGTATTTGACATCATGATTATAGTTCTTGAAATTGGAGTTTCGGGTTTAAAAGAAAAAAAATTAATACTTTGTATTATCTTTATTTTTTAGTTCCAGGCATAATTGTAGCTGGAATGCTGTTTACTGTGGCATTAATATTTTTGTCACGTTCAATAATTGAAACCAAAAAGTAATTATTCTTCTGTGTTAACTCAAAGACTGCCTACGCAGATTTTGGTAATTTTTGTCCATCATCAGACAGTCCCATATAAACTGCTTAAATTTTTCTTAATTCTCCTTATAGTCATTGCGTTTGTCTCTTCTGTGAAGCATGTTTTTGCCATTCTATGGCCTGTTTAAACATGAGTGTGACTTCAGCTCCTGTTATTCTGTCAGTGCTTCTGATTTCCTTATTTCAAATCCCTTAGATACCTTGACAAGTTCATTCCCAGAAAGTAATTTTGAATATGCAATTGGTTCCTTCCGTAATAGGAGGAAAGCAAGAGATCGGCTGATTGTCCTTCCCCCTTTTTGGGTGGAAGATGTAAGCCTCAAATGACCTCCGAGGCTTACATCTTTTTTGGTTTTTAGGTATCTCTAACAGCCAGAGGTAATTAAAACAAGATCAGCGCTTGTCTTGAACACCCTGCTGCTGCTTGCAAGGTAAAATAAAAGTGATCACCTTTATCTTGGGATTCCAACAGCATAAGGTGTTTGAGAAGGGTTTTGGTTTTTTTTTTTTTGTGTTTTATCTTCTAAAATAATGTAATGGAGTAGTATACTGACACAGGTATATCAGGTCTATCAGATATGCTGACTTAGGAGACGAGTCCTCACTACTTACTATCAGCAGGCTTGTGTTTGTTGTACTGTGGGGGGGGGGGGGTTCCATTTTAATAGAAAAAAGATCCTCGAGATGATAGTTTGGTTTAGTTTAATCCTGATGGAAATAGGAACGTGAAAAAAAAAAACAGAGTGACATACTGTCATCCAATGGAAACATGTTAGATTTAAAACAAAGTTGATACAGCTATGTTATTCACGATAGCCATCTGATTACCCTATGTGAGATAATTTGCGTTATAGATTTATTACTGAAAATCAAGACCTACCTTAGTCTGAGAGTGGTACCGTAATTACTTGGAAACCATTTAATGCCTGTAGCCTGGTGGCCATTTATGTTCAGAATATACATGGTTTTTAAATAAACCTGATTTAAAGTTCAACTTCTTTTAGCATGAAAGTTTTGCAAGAAATGGTGTCCCTTTTATCTCAGTCCTTCAATTTTTTACTCATTTACATCCTTCGCAGTGTGGGTTCTTTGTATCAGTGGGTAGACTCTCTTTTCTATAGGCTCTAGTGCCTTTGCTTCATTTGATTCTTCGGCGGAAGGAACACATTTGATACAAATTATTGGATTGGCTGAACCTGCTGTTGATGTTAGGAAAGTGAAAGCGAAGAAGACGATATAGATGAAGTTGATGATGATAATGAGGCAGATCATGAGCATGAACCTGAAATGGCAGTGGAGAAGGAGACAATGGTTAAGAAGACTGCCGAAGTTGTGGTTCCTAAAGAGTCTGAAAGGCAGCTTTCAAAGAAGGAGTTGAAGAAAAAGGAACTTGAAGAACTGGAGGCAATGCTTGCTCAGTTTGGATATAATAAGCCTGATGGTGAAGATGCTCAACAAGGTAAATTTTTTTGTAGGAATTTGTTAGTGCCTAGTTATAGGTCTCTGTTTTTTGTACTTCTGAGTTTTGGTTTCACGATTAACGATACATCTTAGGTAATAGAGATGAGATTTTTTTCCCCTATGTATTTTTCTTGTATTTCGGCCGTTATCATATGGGTAATGCTTTAGTTCTCTTAACGTGTTTTAGCTCCGCATTTTGATGTTTTTTTTTTTTTGAAATATTGGCTGCATCACCTTTTCTTTTTCTTTTTCTTTTTCTTTTTTTTTGTGTCATAATGAGATTTGAACCAGTGCCATCTAGGAAGATGTGTCATTTGGCCACTTCGTTATGTTAGGGAATGTTATTTGTGTCACTTTAAATTGGTTGACATGTAACATCTTCTGTTGGAATCCTTATATTTTCTCTTGGAAGTACTCCATATATGAGACGTCCAAGAAGATGAGAAAGCGCCAAATTAGTTGGCATGTAGGATCTTCTGTTGAAAGCTTATATTTCTCTTGGAAGTTGACTAGGCTTCAAACTTGCAGATGTCCAAGAAGATAAGAATGCTGATAATGATTTGGAGGACTCAAAAAAGGACATCAGCGCTCCGGGTGACAGCAAAACTGCAAAAAAGAAAAAAAGAAAGAGAAAGCATCAAAGGAGGCTAAAGGACAAGAGGAAGAACCTAATGGGACACATGATAAAAATGGTGCTGAAGAGGATTCAGCAATTGAGAAGTCTGGAGATGGATCTGCTGTAGATGTGAAAGACAAAATAAAGAAAGTTGCATCCATGAAGAAGAAAAAATCCAGCAAGGAGATGGATGCTGCTGCTAAAGCTGCAGCCAATGAGGCTGCTGCAAGAAGTGCAAAACTGGCTGCAGCAAAGAAAAAGGAGAAGAACCACTACAATCAACAACCGCTTCGGTAAATACATTCGGCTCTGAGGTGAGCCCAAAATCTCTTGTTCATTTGTTAATTCCAGAATAAAGATCTGATTGAGCTCCGTTTATATGTGTCTCTTCTATTCTTCGGTTCAGAGGTAAAACTTGAGTCTTTAAGTTCTAGGTTTAGTAGAGACCTAGTGCCTGCCTTCCTCAACCCTCACTTTGATTTTGCCTTGTTGCTTCCGTTTAGTGTTGTTGTAAAGGTGTCCTGGATATTTGCCAGACGGTCAACTCTTTATTTCCTTTATTTTCTAGTTATTTTTGCAGATGGGTGTTGCAGTTCTTTGTTGTGCAACATCTGGTTTTTATGTACTAGATACAACTTGACCTGCTCCAAACAAACGGCATCCTTGTTCCAAATTCATAAGGTGAAAATTTATGAGAGAGAAAATGTAAAATTACAATGGAAAATGTAGATCTTCAACCCACAAAGCCATCATACATAGTCAAGCAATCTAAGTGAAGGGAAGAATTTGTATGAAGCATACATAAACAAGAACTAGTTGAATCTCAAGTAGATCAGTTCCATCACAAAGAGATAACAACAACAACAACATTACCTTATTGCCTTAGAGGCTTCTGTCTATGACAAGATATGAGGGGGATCGGATGTACGCAAGTATACCCATGTGTTAAAAACACATAGAGGTCGTTTCCCTATTACCTGCTTAAATGACTAGAGATTGTAATGCATCTTTCATACCAGCATGAAGTAGTTGAAAAGGTTATTCTTCATGGTTGTGCAAAGTGGTCTTTATTTGGTTGGCTTATATATATTAAGTTTAGCACACAAAATTTTCCCTGCATATAATCTAGTTTTATGGCCAACATAACTGTAATCTATACCAAGAGAAGCAGGCAGACTTCACATTACAATTACATCATGTTGGTTCACACGAATTAGCTATTATTCCTGGGTTTTGGCTGCAGGATTTGCAATTCTTTTTCTTCACTCTACCCGCTCCTTACCTCTCGACAGCGCATAATCCGTTCTTACAAAAGAGGAGGAAATGAGAAGAGAATTAATGGTAAAAGAAGAGGATCAGTGGTAAAGGAAGATTATTGTAATTAAAAAAGCAAATGAAAATTGAGCCAGCAAACACAAACAAATTAAGCTGGCATAATCTGCTTTTAAGGCTTTTCCATTTTCAATGGAGTCAAGGATACACTCTTGATTGACTTTGGAGTATGATGGAATAAACCAAAATGGTTCACTAAATTGGTTGCACTTCTTATATTGTGAAGTAGCAGTTAATCAGCACAGCTTGATGAAATTGGTTGCACTTCTTATATTGTGAAGTATCAGTTGATCGGCACAGATTGATGAAATTGGTTGCACTTCTTATATTGTGAAGTAGCAGTTGATCGGCACAGCTTGATGCATCATTATGAGTCATCGGGAAACAACCTCCATATGTTTTTAACATATGGGTATGGTTGCGTGCATCCGACTCCCTGTACCCCGCTATAGGCGGAAGCCTCCAAGACAATGAGGTAATGTTGTTGCTGTAATCTGCTTTTGAGGCTTGCACAAAAGTATACAGTTAGTCGGCATATATCAGATAAAGAAACGATATGTCCCTTTCGTGAACCCTACGTAAACGTAGGACTCTAGTGTACCGAAAATGCACTTTATAATTTGCTTTTAAGACTCACGTGAAAATCAGTTCTAATTGGTTTGAAGACGGAGAAGGTCGACGATTGGTGTGAAGAAAATGAATATAGTGTCATCTCTTTTGTGAGTGCGACTAATAGTGGTTTCCAAGGAAGTTTTTGGAACCCTTATTCGTCTAAAAATATAATTTTAGTTTTTTTTAAAATAGTAAAATAATTTACACGACCAAATAAGACAACATTTTTATTTAAAAATAGGAAATATCATTTTTTGATTCTGCATACTCCTCGATAGAATTTTAGTTACCATTTCCCTTTACAATTTTCACTATTAGAAATAATTAAGTTTTACATAAAGTAGTTATATTATTAGTAAAAACTAATTATCATATATTATTAAAGAACACATCACAAAAATTAAAATAAGTTGCATATCGATCATTTTTAAATTATTTTGATAATTTATTGTACCAAATGTATTTAGTCATATAGTTTAAAATAAGTGGTTGTAAATATATTTATATGTTTATAATTATGATTACAAGCACTACCCTAGCAAACCTGTATGGTATTTCTATCCATTTCCATGAAAATGCCACGTCCAATTAGATTTTAATTTAGTCTTAACATCAGAATGACAAAATCGCTATCGATAGCTTTTGATGTCGTTGTGAATTAATGGAGACAAAAGATCTCTAGCGATATCTTTTGTTGTTGTTGAGATATACTAGATATGTGTGTGTTGTTGTTGTGTGAGAATGACGACAAACTGTATTTCTCAACATAAAAGTAGTGCAGATAAAAGAAACCATGAATACTCAATTGCTCAAGTTCAGATTGGTTAAAAACGTCCACATTTAAAGTTGCCAATTTAAAAAATGTTACCTCTCTTAAATATATATTAATCTCTTTAAAATCAGATAACTACTACTTTATTTACTTCAAAGTAATATTACCATACGAAACAAATATTTAGACCATCTAGTTGTACATATGTCTATTTGAAGCATATCTTATAATTTATTTTTGAAACACATCTTATAATTTATTTGCTATATGTAACAAAGATCACTATCTAACGAAGCAGATGTTATCTCATAAAAGTGGAAGACGGTGGACTTTCACGTTAGCATAGTGTAGATAAAAGAGAAAACATCCCGTATGGTCTAGATCAGTTGGTTCCGGAAAAACAGATTTGATATGAATGTGTAAGATTCGAGTCCCGCAGTCTGTAGTATGGGAGCAACATCTTCAGGTTCCAATCGGAGGCATTGAGGGTGGGCTCCTTGTAGGTATGTAGGCATTGTGCATCCCCCTTAACGTGCCGCTGAATACCTGATTTACATATTCCCAACTGCCCCGTCGGGCCGAGGTGTGGGAGCCCTTGGGGTTGGTGATACAACCTTTTGCTATGATAAAAGAGAAACCAAGCATGAGAAAATTGTAACAATTGATATTGCTTTTATTTTATCCATATTGTATACTCACCCATTCATTACATTTTCATAGTTTTCCTCAGCTGAAGACTTGACTTTTGCTGAATCATCGTGGAATACTAAATGACACCAGATGGGTGATTTTGATTCGTCCATCTATTGGCTTCATCTAGCTCCTAATCATTGGTAAAACGAATCAAACGAGACAAAATACAACGTGATCTTGTTTTTTACGTACAAAAGAAATGCACGATCAGCATGATTGGAGCCACCTGAATGCCCTTTGGCATCAGGTTTGTTTTAAATTTAGCTTATTCTTTCATCATTTCTAAGATCATACTCTGATCTCGAAACTTCAATGTTTTAGTATCAAACAGTTTTATAAAAGATGTAAAGTAAACACTTAACGGTCTTCTAGATTGAAAAACTTTTTACCAGACATATACACCACTGCAAATTAGGCCAGCAACCTTCTATCACAATTGGATCGGATATAATGGACTAAACTGATACTGGCACATATAGCACTATTGCCGCATGTTCTGATTAGAACATGTATCTTTTTAGTTGCAATGCTCCAACCTGAATATAAGCTAAATTATGTTCCAAAACTTATTATTTCATCATTTCTAGGATGAACTTTTCGAGTCTTTATCCACATGGTTTTGGGTACTGGTATTTAAAACACTGTTATTAAATTTTTACACAGTTCGTTAATGACCCACCGAAAATATTGCACCTGGGATTTTTTTAAGTTACTAAACATGCAAAATACCTTGTGATATATTTCGAAGTCTAGGTCTTTAATGCCCGAAACCAAATCCCTTGTATTCGTTTGTTGTTTTCTTTCCAATACATTTTTTTGGGACCAGTTTAACGTTTATCATGCGTATTATCTTAACTTCATCATTAAATTCACAGCAGGTACGTATAACCAATCTTGCAAGGCCAAATGCACTTTTGTACTATCAAAACTATGATGGGCATAACCGCTTAGCCAATGACACGTGCCTTCAAGACCAAAAACCTCTAGTACGGGTTGGTAGATTAGTAAATGAATGACAAGCTTGTACGTCATGTTTGGTTTCGATTATAACTTTAACTCACGGTTTCCGACTATAACTAGATATGGAGGTCGGATATATGCAACCATATCAATATGTTAGAAACACACAGAACGTTGAAACTTGGGCTTACATGAGGTGGGCCCATATCCACTCAAAACCTTAAGGCAATGGGTGGTGGTACCTCATCCTCATATAAGCCATGCATTTTTTCTCAAATTAACCAATGTGGGATTCTCAACACAGAAATTGTTTTCCGATGACTCATAATGATGCGTCAAGCTGTGTTGATCAACTAATATTAATATAAAAAACAGAACCAATTTTTGAGTCATTTTGCTTTATTTCATCATATTTAAAAATAAAAAAGAATGTATTTTTGACTTTTAGAAATAGAAACTCATTACGCTTAAAAGAATTTTTTCGACGTTATAAACCTTTGCAATGCATATAGTTATCATTTTTTTCTTTTTCGAGTATTGAATCTTCATAACTGTCGTGTTTCACATTTCCCTTTCATTTCTTGTCATCCACAGACTTCACGTTTCCTTTGGCAGTTACGTACAAATGAAAAAGAAATAAAGAAATGTGTCCTCTCCAATGGAGGTTTTCCTTTCTCTCGTATTATCAGCATAGAAATCATAGAAGATCGTGATCTATGATATTTGTATTTTGTACATGGAATTTGCCCAAAGATATTCTAAAAAGACATTCCTGATGCATCAGGTTTCCGTATTTACGCAGGATCTAAGGAGGGTACGCATCGCTTACGCAGTCTTATCTTATACTTTATCTAAAAGGCTGTTTATGTGACTCAAACCCGTGATATCAAAGTCAACCTTATCAGTTGCTACAAGGTGATAGGAATGTACTTTTGCTCCAAATATAAAGTGATATTCCACGTGAATGAACATGAATGATGAAATTTACTTCACAAATAAATGAAAATATAACTTTCTCCCCCCCCCCCCCCCCCCCCCCCCCTCCCTCTTGTATTTGTGAACATTTAAAAAAGCTGGACAAAAGCGACTAGCCAAGAGTTGTTGGCCACAAGTTTGGAGCAACAATTGCCTAAATTTTGATGTTGGTACCTTAGCTAGTAGACCTAAGAGTGTAAGCAATGGAACCAGAAATAAAACAACACGTTTAGTGATAAACCATAATTAATCATCTGTTAAGTCAACAACAGTCAACGGTACAACTCCTG